>OX419342.1:1651200-1753700 GCA_948470475.1 Galaxea fascicularis | reverse complement strand
GTTTGATTAGAGGTGATGTTAGATCCTGCACAAATTGTATGCTTTGCATCAGTTACTACATTGCTGAATTTGACTGCATAATAGACCACTTTCATAATGGCCGCCGATAATATTGTTCTTTTGTATCTATGTTAATTAGACTTACTGGCCTCATTTTAGCGCAAACATTCTTTTGTATTTTGCACATAGCAGCGAGGTTAGAAAGGCTTATCAGCATTAAAACAAAAGAATATTTTATTGGGCCGCCATTATGAAAGAGGTCTATTTGTTCAGTTCTTACAATTTATTTTCCTCTTTTCAACTCTCCATCTTCCAGAAAGCAGGGGAGATCCGTCAGGAAAATGAAAATATTCTAGAAAAGATGAGTGAACTACAAGCAAAATTTGATGAAGCACTCTCCTCAGATGGTCACGATGTAAGTAAGATGTGAAGAAATAGTTACATGTACACCATACCCTATTGTTTTGTTTTCAGGAACTATTGCCCCTTAGCTGAGGAGGAAAGATAATAAAATAAAATCAGCACTTGCACAGGGTCCTCAATAGGACTTTGAAGAGATGTTACTGTGCTATTTTCAGCCATAACATGGAAGTATGCAGCCGAAGGCCATGTAGATTGGGCCCTATAGGCGAGGTACTTTTACAACTGTAACACATTCTAGAAACACCCATGACAGGTGTTATGGGTTACAGACTCAACTGATAACCCTGATGAACATAAAAGTTTTGGTATTCAAAAGTCTTTATTCTGACTCACCAATCCTTGTTTTCATGACTGAGACAGACACAAGAGTCCAGTCTACACTGTACTTTCCTTTGTTTTTCGTCAACTCTTTTGGTTGTATCACATGTGAGAACCATGTTAGAACACAACACTAAAAGTTTGTCAAGCTCTTAACTCATGAAGTGTTGGTTGCGATCAGTCACTTAATGCTTACGTTCTGAGACACCTCAACAAACTAAGAAATGCAGCATACACTTGTATCTTGTGCAAAGTTAATCTGAAGCAATCTTTTACAGGGTGATGCCAAAGAGAAGGACCTCCATGCTTGAATTTAAAACTGGATTGTAGATCTTCAGTACCATCAAACTTATAGCAGTTTTAATACTTGTCATCTTCAGTGGCACAGTCTTCTTCGTGGCCATTTTTAAAGCTCTCACTTAAACAAACAGTTAGGAAATGGATAGTTGTAGCCGGGTAGACTAGACATTTTGTCGTAAATATCATTCCACAAGTTTTGCTGTCATTGGTATATACTTTAGGCACCACCAGATCTCTCCAAAAAGCCTGCAGAAGTGCATGATATGAGTAACAATGATCAAAGAGTACATAAAACAGGCAGTGATTCTCCCAAGGATGTCCGTCACACTGGTACTCAGCTGAGAAACAAGGATGACCTTGCCAGGCAGTATTCAGAGATGGGAGAAGATGCTAACAGTGATCCAGATGCTGATTATTAACCCTTAAGTACCCCAAGATCACTATGAATATTCTCCTTACTTGCACCCTTTATTAAGGCACTAGTTGGGAGATTTTGTTTAAATGACCATGTCTTATCTTTGCTGACCAATTCCGACTTTTATTCTGTGACATGTATGGTTGATCTCATAGTCTTAGGTTCAGTCAGATGTTAACATCCATTACAAAGAGGTGAAACAAAGGTTTGAAATTGTGTGCTGGCAGAAGCCTTTGTTACTGGACAGTGTGTATATTGCATATTTTAAACTTTGCAGGTGATGAATGTTCCAGAATTTGCCAATCCAAAGTAACAGGCTTGAAAATCCTCAACTGTACTTTGTCAGATGTATAAATGGGTTTTTCCCTCTAAAGAATAAGTATTTTTGTTTGATAGTATAGAAACATGAAACAGGTAGACTGTCATAATTGGTCCCAGTGATCAGAAGTGAAGCATTGCTTGTTAAAACCCTTTAACTCCCAAGGGGTTCTCCATTGACGAGTAAAATCGTCTGGCGTTAGACAGAGTAAAATCTATAAGTGCCATTTAGCACTATCGGGAGTTAAATGGTTAATGTAGTTTTTGGGTGAAGATGTTGTTAACCCTTTAACTCCCAAGGGGTTCTTCATTGACGAGTAAAATCGTCTGGCGTTAGACAGAGTAAAATCTAAGTGCCATTTGGCACTATCAGGAGTTAAAGGCTTAATGTAACTATAAACAGTACTTATTTATGTAAAGCTGCATACATCTTCTAAGTGGTAATAATCAAATCATTAATCATCATTTAAATTATTGTATTTAATTGCCACATTTAGATAAGGCTTTCTTTTGTGTGTGCACTTCTTTAAATGCAAATTCATTCATTTGGCAATTCAAAACTTGTTTTTAATTTGCCTTTGAGTTTGTGAGATAGAAGAGTTGTGTAAGCTGTTGTTTGCAAATTAAAGTTTGGAAAAAAAACCTTAAATTGTCACTGGATGAATCAAATAATATGTAAAAGGTGGTGCATTAGCAGTTTCTAAAGGAAACTGGGGAAACAAACTTATTGTTGAGGCACTCCATAAAATCCGTTGGTGTTAACAAATGCAAACGGACTGTGAGCAGTCATACTTTTCCTAAGCTTACTTGTACATGTGTGATCAGATGCATATTGAAGAGAAAGGGGAGGGGTTGCAGCTTCTCTTGCCAATTTGCTGTTTTCTAGATCCAGTGCATGCTACAGAACCAACAAGAAGGCAGGCTGCTTGTAGTCTTTTGAAAACCTCTTTCACAAAGGTGTTGCCTTTTTGCTTTTTGTTTGAATTATTACAATGCACATTTCCACAAAGGTTTTATTGTAATCTTTCTTCAACAGCAACTTGTTGCAACATTGGCCATTTTTATACTAGAGAAACATAATCTGTCTGGGACAAACTTGGACAAATATTAATTATTTTGCATTGTATCTCTTTACTTCATCCAGAATAAAGACAGACACAAGACGGATTATGTGTCTAGAGGAACTTCCAAGATTATTCGTCCAGACACATAACACGTCTTGTGCCCATCTTTATACTAGATGAAGTAAACCATCATACAACATAAATGCCCAGTTTGTCCCAGATGGATTATGCATCTCTAACACAAAAATGCCCTCTATACTAGGACAAATAAAATAAGAGATGCATACTACATCTGAGCAGATTATGTGTCTCTAGTGTGCAAATGACCATTGTCTACTTTGAAAAGTCATGATACTAAGATTATTTAGATTGAGTTGTACTCATAGTACTCACTTAAAACTTTTACTTCTACATCTACGTCTTCATCAATCTTCTATCTTAACTTCTAAAACTTTGAATCATTAATCCAGTGTGTACAAATTGCTTCTTAACTTCTATTGAGAGGAAACAGAATTCTTCATCATCATTTCAAAGTAGAGTTCTTTTCCTGCTCATTAAACAGGAAATTAAGCCATTCAGAAAGCAACATTTTCTTGCCTGAACATTTTCAGGATAAATACAATCAATTTAACAAATAAGTCTGGTTAAAGTTTGAAGCCCTGAACAAATTTCAAGGACATGCATTGCAAAATATTTTCAAAATGCTGCTCAAAAAGTTAAGACTGCAATAAATATTTATTACAAATTATGTAACTATATGAAAAATTTAGTAGGAAATGAGACCTTTGGATTTTGTAAACTAGAATATCCTCTGAAACAAGCAATTCCACATGGAATTTTGAATGTGAATACAACTGTTTCAGAAAACGTTGTCTCAAAGAAGAGAAAAGCGTATGCAACAATCTCTAAGGGTATGATGGGTAGAATTGCCTCCATAATTACAAATTCCACGTGCAGATGCATAATAAAACTAGTTTTTGTTCGTCCAAAATTTTCTGGCTTTATTTCTCTAGCGTTAAAGAAGGCATTTTAACATACAGCTGTTTCTGGGAAGGTTGTCCTTAGAAGAGCCTTATTTAACACTGGAGAACAGGAACACAGGAAAATGTATAGTAAAACCACTGAAAATAGTATATTTACTGGCTTAACTCTGTAAAAATGGTAAGAGTACTGATTTAGATCAATTAGTTAAGTTTACAAACTGGTTGCATCATCAAACCAATTGGCAAGTACATTTTCCCTTAAGAGTGAACTAACTTCAAGCAAAGCACAATTTCTTCTGTGGGAGCTCTTACAATCAATCAATTACCACATCATACTGGATTTACATGTAGTTTCCATGCTTCACTCAAATTGCAGCAAACTAAATATGCAGCTGTATTAATTCTTTCATGATGACCAGTAATACCAAATTAAAACAAGTAAAGGAGATTGTACATGTATTGATCAAGGTAGCAGATTAAAATGATCATTAATAAAATACCATTTAAATATTCAGTTTTTGGTTTAAAATTATCACTAAATTCTATTAACCTCCTAATAATAAATTATTATTGTCTACTGAAAGTAGAACACTGCCAGATGTAAAATTTATACCACCACTTCTTTTTTGAAAATAATTGGTAATTCAGTTCAATCAATATTAACATTCATATTCACATTGACCAATGTATTAATAATTTCAAAATTCCTAAACAGTCATGAGGCGTGAGGAAGTTGAGGAACTACTTCGTTTAAAAAGTGAGAATATTCTTCGCAGGGGACACAGTAGTTGAATCAAATAGAGAACAAGATCTGGAAAAATGGTAAAAATTATAGCTAAAATCAATATTGCTATTAAAGTGTTTGACCAGAATTTCATGTCTTCTCTCTCTTTTATCCATTCTTTCAGCTCACTCACACGAGCAAATCTATTTCTGTACTCTGGTGGTAACTCAAACTGTGATGGAATGGGAAACAGTGATTGATAGAAATCTACTAGTAGTGCCTTGATAAGTTCAGCATCTTTCTTTCCATGATCTATGTTATCATTCAAGCATACAAATTTCTTTTTCTTGCCTCGTATGGCATCTAACTGCTGAAGCACAGCCGAGGCATTATCGCGAATCATGTGGAATGCAACATCGTCATCTCCAAAGGTTTCATACTTGTACTTGGTAGCACCCTTGTAAGATTCGTTCAGCATATGTACCAGCGGATCACAGTTTTTCAGGAATTCCTCTGTAACCAATGCAGATGTTAACATCTTTTGTTGATTAAGATCTGATGTGTTTGCCTTTGGCACAGAGCTGTTTGCACACTTAACAAGTGTTTGCTCAAGAGAATTCAGATCGTTTAGATCTAGTGGTAATGTGTAGAGCCGTGTTGCTAAAGTACGCAACTCTCGATCTGACAATACCCCTGAAAAGAAAAAAGCCAAGGAAACATGCAACTTATTTAAGCAATGACCAGAAGGGTACACTTAAATCATGTACAACTGCAAACTTGTTCCCAGGGTCTTGAAACCCTGGGAATGAGGTTGCTCACACTGATCGAGAATGCAGAGATACACCAGACACAACGAAGGGTGTTTCAAGGGCATATCCAAACACAAAGAAGTGTGTTCACTTAAAAATGCGAGGTTTGAAAATGTATGTTTTGAGTGATCCATCATTTGAACTCTCTGAGTACTGGTTTCCAACTCAACCATCTTTCTAGTCTTCTCAGATAAGGACAACAAAACCGGAGGTCCCATCTCACAACTCTTCACAAATTGACTTTGTGGGACACAAAAGAACGACTAGGGACGTAATGAACCCTGGCTGTGACCACCCCTAGTGCTGACCTAGAGGGCCATGTTTTAGAAAACTCTCATTGGGTTAACATGTCTATACCCTCTTTAAAAAAAGGATATCATATCGTATGGTATATCGTAACGATTGCAAACTGTCATTATTATGAGAAGGAAGTAGTTTCTTTGGAGTCTCTTAAGCTTTTAATAATTATTATAAATAACATGAAAGGTTCATCAAAATTACTAACACACACCTGAATGGTCTGCATCCACCTCAGCAAAGAACTCACTAACATTCGGCAATTTCTTTTGCCCAACCACAAAATAGAAGTAAGAGAATGCAAATTGCATGTCATCTGAACTGCGAAGCTTGTGTGATGACGTTTGGTCAAATTCTTCAGGCAAGAGGGCTTGCAACTCCTCCATAACCTTTACGTCTATCATGTGAGGCATGTGGGCAGGAACTTTCCGTCCTTTGTACCCAAACTTGCGGTTGTAAATCCGATGCACATGAAGCAGTGAATCTGCAAAAGTGTCCATTAATTTTCTGCTTGGGGCATGATAATTTTCAAATTCCTGTGAATGTTTCCATTGTTCCATAAAAATCTGGAGTTGTTCAAAGGTTCCCAGTCTCTCCCAGGGCAGAAAGCTTGTTGCACTTTTTTGAGTTTGAGGGTCCCAGTCACCATAGCGACTCCTCCATTGCTTGAAACTCTCCAATTGATCGCTTTCAAAGGACAACTGTTTCTTTTTAGTGTCAGCGATCCAGTCAGCTAAGAAAACATCATCCACTGGGACAGGTCTCTGGTTTGAATTATCAGATATACCATCTTGAAATGTTCCCCTCACATCTGCATTATTATCTGCATGATCGCTGGCCATATCATTAACATTTCCCATCTCTGGAATTTCCAGAGACAGTAGTTTCCTTTGATGGGATATCTTTTGCTCAGACTTAAAGGTTTCAGAACTATTATCCGCTTGTGTACCAGTTTTATCCTAGAATGAATTAATAACAAATCAAAGGTGTGTGAAGGAGAAATGTTGCAATTAAAAACTAGCAATAACCAAAGGTTATGAAGTGCGGGCAAGAACAATACCTGGTGTTGTTGGTTGAATAAAAGTCATATTCTCCAAGGTAAATTAGTCCGTGGGGGATGCTAAGTACTTGTTAAGATAAGGGTTTAAAACATTTTCTGCCTCATTCCAAGGGTGTTAAGTTTTCTTTGTTGCAGGCTTTCAATGCTGCCCATAAGGGCATGCCTGGGTGTCTTTCTTCACCTTCCCCTGTCTATATTCACGGTTTAAGTAAAATTACTTGGTATCTGGTAAAGCAAAGGTTGAAAATGGTTTGTGGTTTAACCAAGCAACCATTATAGATTGTAGTTAAATGATTGAGTCAGGATGAATGTTTCCAATGCAACAAATATTTATTGGAAAAATGTAACATGCAAAATTTGAACATGTGATTTGAATGAATAATAAGAATTTCAAACAAAATGCACTGTCTAGTAATTATATCACAATAGCTTGACTGTGCTCGGTAGGATTTTTAGCGAAAAACCTGTCCTTACACACGAAATTTCATAAACAAACTGGTTCTCTATTTGACCAAATCTTGGATATGGTTTGAAATTACTGCACATGAACAATGAAATTTATAATGAATAAAAAGCTTTGGATTGCAGGTGAAAGACATGATCAAATACACTATTTTACTAATAATCAGTTCCAGGTGAATTGTGGGTAGATCCAGTCCTTTGAGGGGGCAAACGGTCAAAATTACAATTTCAAATTACGTCTTTAAATCGCCGTTTGCCCCCAAAAAGGATTGGATCTACCCACAATTCACCTGGAACTGATTATTAGCAAAATGGTGTATTGCTTGCTTTTCATTCCATTCATTGTTATTGAAGTCCACAAAAATCGGGCAGCATCAGGCCACATATATGCAATGCATGCTCAATAGCAACATTGAGATTAGGATTGTGGGCTCCTCTGGTCGCCCGCAATTAAAGTCAGGTAAAAAATTTTTAACCTAGGTTGAAAATCAATTTCCTTTGTCTCCTAGCCCTAACTTTGAATAATCAGGCTCAGGAGACAAAGGGATTGAGAATCAACCTAGGTTAAGCATTTTTCCCTGAATTTAATTTTAACTGCAACATAATACAGGACTTGAGGCACCTCTCGAAAAATACCACCATAATGACCACCAGACTGTCATACCAATAATAACTGCATTCACAGTGCACAGTAAAAAGGAGAAAAAAGAAGAAAATTAACTTAATAAACATGATGCTCTCCCACTCACCATTTGCTGAGCATGTGACTTTGCAGGCACAGTTGGCTTTTCGTGGATATCTGGTAATGGTGACATCAGCATAGCAACATGTAAAGGAGCTGGTTTGGTAGCAGCAACATTCAGAAAGTCATGTAAAATCTTTGCCTTTTTTCTTGAATAACCCTTCTCTGTCAAATCTCCTTCTTGGTATTCTTTCTCCACTTTTTCCAGTGCATTTTCAACATGCTTGGGTAACACAGTATTGTTTGAAATCCATGGTATCTCATATGCATTCTCACCTAAAGGTTGCCAGGTTGGTTTATAACTAGATTCATTAGCAACAACCCAATAATTAAGTGACTGATTACCATTTTGTATTCTGATGGGATAAAGAGTTCTAGGTAGGTGCACTTTTGGTTGTGTGCTTACACTTGCCGTTGATGGCAATAACTGCACCCCTGGTGTGATTACTTTAACAGGTGCTGGAGTTGCTTTAGAAACTGACTTGTTCTCTTCAACTGGCCTTGTATCAATAGTCATGTTGAATGTAACGGCTAACTTGGTTGTCTCATTCTTGCTGCTAAAACCTTCAATCTTAAAACTGACACCTGCTGAAGTACAGTTCCTTCGCAAAGTTAGAGTGAAGACTTTGAATTTCTGAGCTACAGTGGCAGACCGCACACAGTGTGTTTCTGAGTACTCTCCAGAAGTGACTTTCCCTTCACCAAACAATTTTGAAATATTGAAATAAAGCACTGACACACCTTGAGGCAAGTGAACTTCGTGAGTGTTAAGATCAATGTCTACATGGTATAATTCATGGAACTGAGCAACTCCACAATCACCAGCATCATAACCACACTGTGCAACATTACAAGCCACGTCACAGTAACGATCACCTACCCAAGTGTCTGCACAACCAGGTGAACAAAACTGCATGCGATGAGTTGATTGTTGACTCTGCCATCCTTGATAATTCCACTGTGTTTTTGGTTTCACACCAATGCAATCTCCACCATCCCAGTCACATTCTGATACATTACAAGCCTTATCACAGTATTTGTCATTGACCCAAGAAGATGGGCAACCTTCATTACAGTTTGGAACAGGCCATGTCAAATAAATTTTTTGTCCATTAGCATGTGTGTAGAAGTCATCTGGCCACACATTGTCAGCAAACATGACATCATCATTTAGATAAATAAACTTCTGGGACAAGCCTGGAATTCTGTGGAGATGAGATTCTATAGCAGGAGAACTAAAGGTTGGCAAGTGGCTTTGATTCAGAAAGAGTTCTTCATGTGTGACTATCTTAAGGCGAGGATTATCTAAGTTAAGCCAAGAGGGTATCTGCCCATTTGTTACAATAAAAATGTTCCTTACCCATGGTGCATGTTTTTCAACAGAACGGAGGGAATATTTTAATTCCTCATTGTCAGCAAAACGGCTTGCTGAAATATCTGCATCATCTTTTGAGTCATAGGCAGCAAGTAGAAAGGAATTGAATGGTTGCCATATCAACAAGGCAGGAGCCAATTTCACAGTCTTTCCACCAACTTTCAAGCCTAAATTCAATGCAGAGGAAGCTGATTCCTTATCAAAGAAGTAAGCAACTCCAATAAGTTTCTCAGCATGAAAAACTACATTAATTAGTTTGTTTCCAAAGCGGTCTTTCAACTCTTTCTTAACCTTTTCGACTTCATTAGCTCCCTTCAAATCCAAAATCATGATGTCAGTTTCCCTGTTTACAGCAGTGGGTCTGGTTCCATCGCTTGTGAAGTAGCCTTCTTTACTTCGAAAACTTTTATCTTGCCACCTTATTTTTACTTTTAATGCCTCGTTCGTCTCGCTTTTGCCAGGAAACTGAATTACACTGACTCGTTCTTTTGTTGCACCTAATGTAGTCACGTTGTAAAAGTGAGTTGCTTTTGACAACGAGACATCCAGTTCGCGTATTTTCGATAACTGCCAGTCACCTGGGAGACCATCTTCTACAACTACGCTAAAAGCTGAAACGCAGTTTGCAAATGGGCACCTCGAATCTCCCATTTGTTCATTCTTCTTTCCCTTTTCTCCTTTAGCTTTCTCCTGTTTTGCTAACGCTTTATTCAAAAGCATTCCCGCAATTTCATCGTTGGTGGCATTAGTTTCAGTTCTAAGCCTTTCTATTTCTTTCAAAGTAGTTCGATTTTGCTCCAGCTCTATCTCCAACTTGAGTTTCTCCAAATCTGCAAGCAACTTTGGGTCACTTCCGTTGACCCAGGTATAAACGATATCAATCGGTATTGGGAGACATAGCCTATTTTGGTATGAATTTCCTAGAATGTTATCGTGATAGGTATTAAAAGTGACCGCATACTTCTGCATGCTCCATTCCAAGACAACTTCGCCAAACTGGAAGGCAGAAATCAGGGTCAACAGCAACCCACCTATGCATAGCCCTATCCCATAACGCGAAGACAAGCAAGTATAAGTTTGCCTCTGCACAAGTTTCCACATAGTCTGGCATAAGGCTCTTTTCATTGTGACAGTTTGTGGTCAGTCAACGCCTGATTTCCACCTTGCAAGGACAAGCCGCCATGTTCTTTGTCATATGATTACCAGGGGAATGACCACTGAACCACATGTGACCGTCAAGATGATTGAGTTAGTGAAAACGAGTGTTAGGAATGCATTCTGATTGGATATCACGCATCGGATCATGTTCGGAAATTCTTCGTATGCTTTCACCCGAAAGAAAACAGATGCTTCGGCTGGTCATGCGCTTTAGCGACTTTACGTGGCATCGTTTGGTTCACTCTTCGTGTACGAACGAACGAAATAAGAACAAAACACGTATTTTCCAAAGGTTTAGCGGAGACTCCACAATATGTGTTCATCCAACCAATATTTTATTTAGGGTTGTATTTATTGAGCTCAGCTAGTTGAAGGAGTGAAGATGCTTTATATAGTTTCGCGAAGGTGTTTATGGAGGGGACTGACAGTTTGCCTGTTTGTAACAATTTTGACAGAGAAAAGCTTTGGTGAGTAAGCTTATGTATGCATGCAAATAGACTCTCTCTATCAGCATCATTAACGGTCATGTTTGAATTACAGAGGTTTGAAGGTGATGAATACATACTAAAAAATTAGCATCTTTGTTTGTTTTTGTAGGTGAGGATTCTCCTAATGTTGAAAATTCTCCAAAGGACAGTCTTCCTAACCCCTCACCAGATGTAAGCTAAGTACCGGAATGCTTTGTTTTTGTGCAAACTTTGTCATGTTCGCATGAATTTTTTCTGCTCTCGAAAAGCATGTGGTGAAGCTTAATATTAGCTGGCAATAATGTTAAGCTTATAAAGTAACGTTGTGTTTGGTGATGTACTGGATTCGTCAGCTCTGAATTAAGTTTGAATTCAAAGCGTATGGGTGAGGTGAACGTTGTGAAATTACTCCGGTCTTTACCAAACTTGAAGCAATGTGTGGTTTGATTTTGCTGCTGCTGTTCATTGCAATGTGCAAATTGCCTGACTTTGCATTGGCTGGACAGTAGGTGTGAAGGTGTGCTGTATACAGTTAATTAATATGGCCTGTACTGGATTATTTGCTGGTCAAGTACACAAAGAGGGTTTTTAATCCCTTTTGGGTTTGTCAGAAAACTAACATAAGAGACAGCTATCTACCTTCTGCTTATAGAAAGGATTTCCACCACTTACTCAGGTCTACGGCATTCTCCTGAAACAGTGGCTGGTAATCCAGCCTACCTTCCTGAGTGCTGACTAAAAATATGAAGGACCCTTGCAGTTAAGTGCCATACTGAAGGACCAGTAGTTGCGAAAAAACTGTTAAATGAAGCAGTTGCCAGAAAAATGGTCCCTTTTTGCAACTGGTTTATTTGAGGTCAACACAACTGTAATGGTCCTTCATTTTTACAATGTGTATATGTTGCAGTTAAAAATTAAATTCAGGTGACAGGGCTCGAGACTAATGGTAGCCACCTACAGCCACAGACTAGTAAAAATTCCGTTTTGGCTATTAGGTTTTGTGTTTCACTAGCCATTTTGGCCAGTGAAAATGCTAGCACAAAACATATGCACTAGCCACTGGGCTAGGTTGAAAATCAATTTCCTTTGTTTTCTAGCCCTACAGTTTTGAATACAATCATGTAATTAGGCTTAGGAGTCAAAAGGACTTGATAATCAACCTAGGTTAAAAATTTTTAGCTGATTTTAATTTCAACTATATATAATGAAATGGCGTTACAGGGAAAGCCAAGACATAAGGAGCACCTTTAGTGCAAATACTTATATTTAAAGCAGCTTTCCAATGAATTCATTGTTGCCAAGTTTTTTTCCTCACATTTTCTACTATAAAAGCCATGAAAGGGCTGACTGAGGGTAGTTTATTATGAACCAAAAAACATTGCATTTGCAGTCTTTAGTTCTGGAATTAGCTACAATAATAATAATAATAATAATAATAATAATAATAATAAAATTAATGTTTTTATTGGAGGAGTTAAGGTAATACACATTTGAATTGTGATCTTGACTTGTAGGAGGTCAGCAAAAAAGAGGCAGTGGAACACAATCAAGCAAACAGTGAACAAACATTGAAAAAAGAACCTGAAAATAGTGAATCATGGAAAGAATACCTCACAAAAGAGGTTAATAATATTTTAGAACAGTCGGAAAAACATGCTACAAAACAAGAGAACCATGAATCTGATCAAGTAATGGACTTAAATGGGAAAAGTGTTCAATCCAGTGAAGTACCTGATGAGGCAAAGTCACATGTTGTTTTTGAAAGTGATTCTGTACAGAATGCCAAGGATGGTGTAGAATTTTCTGATGTACGGGTAGTTGAGGAACATGTAAAAGATGATTCTGCTAAAGCTGATGATAAGGCAGATTTTACTAAGCAGAATGAACAGAACAGCGTAGATGCTAAACGACAGCCCTCAGAAGAGAGGATGAAAGGAAATGCAGATGAAACAGGTCAGTACAAAGATAGAAAGAAGCCCAAACCAAAGAAAGGACGAAGTCGCAAGAAGCTGATTGAACGTGAAGAAATTGATGATTGGGGTAACGAGGATGATTATGATGATATTGATGACGATCCTTATGACGAAGTCATGGATGATGACATGGAAGACAGTGAAATGGAAGATTTTAGTGAGGATGCTGATAGTATCAATTCATGGAAAATGTCTGAAAAACCTTTGGATGAAGCTGAAGATTTAGACGAAGACTTAGATTCTAAACTCAAAGAACAAGAGGATTTGCAAGAAGAGATCAAGCAGCTGAAAGGTATTGTTTATATCTTGAGGTTATCAATAATTTATTTTGCCCTGTTGTACTCACTTTTTAATGACTTCAAGAAGGTTCCTCTTTTGCCACCTTTTTCAGATGGCTTTCACTTAACTACAGTGTACTTGTTTACCATCCCAAACATGTATGTTCCTATCTGGTTTTTTTCTAGGCTACCCTCATTAAATGAGCAACACATTAGAGTTAGAAGAAAGGCTTCAGAGCATCTGAGTGATTTCCGTTTGTCATTCCCTTTATTTTTTTCCTGCATTAGCTCTAAAGAACCTGTTCATTGGCTATACAAAAGTAATTTAATGAGCGTTACATTGACTAAGTTTATTTGAAGGAATTTCTCTCCTCCAACTTGTACGCATTTGCAGTTGGCTTGGACTCTGAAATGTTACTATTAACCACTGGCTAGAAGTAATTCATCCTCAGAACGTTTACAAAGAGACCTCTGCCACGGCTGTCAGTAGAGGCAATGAGCAGCAGATTTTTCCCCTGATTTTTTGAGTTAAATCCCTGGTTTCCAAAAAAAATGAAAACATCTTATTGACTATTTCACATAGGGAATTCCACATCTGCACATCTGTGTTCACAAAATACAAAGTTTGAATTAATGTTTATTTTTGTCAGAGGAAAATCAAGAAATCAAGAAAGAAAATAAAGAATTGAAAGGTGAGTTTTCTTTCATTTTTGTGTTCCATGCAGCATTTCTAAACATTTTAGTTTTGTAACTTTTACATGTAATACTATTTTGTGTTGTTTTCTCTTTAGAGGAAGTAGGCCAGTTGCTTTATCAAGATGCCACAGTTCTGCTAAACCAAACAAAACCAAACTACAAGAAGTATGTAATAGTTTGAAATAAAATAGTGTTGTACAGTTAATCCTAGACTACAGACAGACTTTGAAAATTTTAAACCCATATACCTGAAGTCAACATTTCTTCTAAGGGACTTTTGAATATGGCTGTCCACTTTGGTAATTGGGAGCCTTGACTCATGCTGTTGTGCTGCTGGGTGGATGTTGTGTTTGAGCATTATTTCTTTCCTTCAGGGCCTACAGTTTGTTGCAAGAAGCTGCATTTCTTCATAACTTCACCAAAGCTCAAGAACTTGTTGCGTTAGCCTATTTGGTATGTCCAACTTAAACATTAGGGGATGATCTGACCTACCTTCCTGGAACCTTTCAGACTCAGTCCCAACCAACATTGACACAGGCCCAAGAGAAGGGCAATGGTCATGAGGTGTTAAGCATGATTGTTTCGTTGAGTGTTATGCAATGTAGCTAATTGCCAAGGGCTAAACAGATGGTGGTTCTTTTTTGTATTGCAATTTATGTTGCTGGCAAACTTTACAATGTGTTTTTTATTTTATCATTATTTTGTCGGTATAATTTATCATGTTTTCTTACACATGAAGCTAAACCTTTGATAACTTTGCTGTTGTTCTTTTTTGTGGTCAACAGTTTGGTGATCACTTGCCTCGTAACATTTCCAAAGCCATTGAAATGTTGTATGATATCACTGGAAAGGGATCAGCTGTGGGGCAGCAGGTAAGGCAGTGTTCAAAATTAGCAGTCGTCTGGTCGTCCGAAATGACCAAAATGTTTACTGGGCAACCAATTTTTTGGTAAAATTAAGAGGCTGGTTGCCTGAGGAATAAACAATGGACAACCCAGCCAAACAGAGAAAATAAATTAATAATAAACGGCACAAGACTTAGGTGGCAGTTTTGTATTGTCTGATTATGTGAAGTTGATAATAACTAATTTGCCTCAGCTAACCGTTTGCGTGTGCTTTGGATATCTGTAAATTTTACAAAACATTGCCAGGTATGAAAATTTAAGAGACAGACCCAAAGTTTCATCTCTGGTAGCGGTAAAGATCAAAGATGCCATCTTGAATATGCCACAACTTAACTAATTCAGTGGCGCACACTAAGAGCTATGGGATATTCAAACTTGACTGCCATGTGATTACATCTCAAGCTCTACATAGCATATAAATAAAGGTAGGATCGTTACCATAATTGTCCTCAAATTCTTTATTTCAGTTTTTGAGTTTTTTGTCTTCAGTTAGCATTACAGAATGCAAGTCTTTTCTTTCACAGAGTCAAAATGTGACATTTTTTAACAGGTGTAAAGTCACCTCCTCAAAAGAAAGCTAAATTGAGCGAGACAGATGCTGTAGAAAGAAAGGCAAAGTTAACATATAATTAAGATCACTAACAAGACAAAAATGGATGTTTTTTTTTGTGTAGTGCACTTAAATGGGTAGGTTTTTCTAATGCGCAACCAAGAGTTTATTTACAGGTTTGGTTGTTGGGCTTGATCATTAGCTGATCTTTCAGCTGAGTATTGAATATATAACCACAGCACCTCAGCTATGGAGCTATTGCTTATTGCTGAGGTACCAAAAGTCATCCTAAAATCTTTTCTCGTGGTATTGCCAATTCTTACAACTGGTTGGAATAATGTAGCAACAGTTAACTTTTTGAAAGGGGTCTTACAGCCTGAATTGTTTATCTGTGTTAACTGTTTGTCTTAGTATGTACTGCTATACCAGCATGGTTATTCTTCTATAATATTGCAGACTTTAGGATTCCTGTATGCAACTGGAATTGGTGTGAACTCAAGCCAAGCTAAGGCTTTAGTGTATTACATGTTTGCTGCACTGGGAGGAGATGTCAAGGCCCAGATGGCTCTAGTAAGATGAAACTAAAATAGTTTTGAAAACATTGTCATTTGTAACTCTTTTTTGGTATTGACAGTCATGTTATAACCCTTTTTAATTTAACATTGTGTTACAGGGATATCGTTACTGGGCTGGAATAGGAGTAGCTAGTTTCTGTGAGTCTGCACTAACCTATTACCGCAGAGTTTCAAACAAAGGTCGGTACAAGTATATTTGAGTACAGTCCTGCCCATGTGTTCATTTCTGATTCATCAGCAGGTCTTCTTTTCTAAATGTGGTAGATAATTCATACACTGGTCTTACTTGTACCCAAGCAAGCGCATACTTGATGACATAATTTTGGTTTGATTGATTACAAGTGTGGTGTCTTTGTTACAAACACCCTCAAGACTGGCTGATTCTGGCTCTTCAGAAAAGTGCCAGTTTTAAAAGGTCATAGATGTGCACCACACCAGTGTTATTTTGTTATAATGTTGTTACTACTATTGTCATACATAGTCATTAAAGGGGCAATGTCACGAAGATTCCTAAATTTTTGGTCCACATCGAATCCTGAAATTAGCTGTAAGGAATTTAACCCATGTATAACATAATGTTTAAATGTCTTAATGAGGAATTAGCCTTATTTGGCAAAGAAAATACAAACCACAGCCGTAAATATCGTTTTTTGGAAGACGCATATAGATGATTTGAAAAATTTAGCCTAAATTTTTCAAATTGTAATCCATTTCCATCCAAGTCATTCATTGCAAAAAACCGTTGTGAAGGGTTTCAGCACACAAATATACCAATTGTCAATAAAAATGGACCATTATTTCAAGGTTTCCTATCACACAAATACAGATTTTAATTGTTCAAAGAAATGCTTAAATCCATGACCATGCCCCTTTAACTTTATCACCATTATTACATGTATCTGTAAAGACCATCAGCTGTAGAGTAGTACCAAGGTTGCTGATTGTTCATAACATTTTAGTTGCAGAGGATGTATCCCTGACTGGTGGATCAGCTGTGCAAAGAATACGACTGATAGATGAAGAAGAACAGGTTAGAAATCTTACAACTTTACTTTCAACTATTTATCGCGTAGTTTGTGCCACACTGACTTCTCAGTCTTTGTTAATGGTGTGTATAGGGAGGTAACAGTGGTGTTCTGGATGAGGACCTTGTACAGTATTACCAGTTTCTTGCAGAAAAAGGGGATATTCAGGCACAGGTATGAATTAGCAAGTACTTTGGGACCTTGTTAATACAACCTCCATCAGGCCATGAAAATTTGGTCGTATTAATGGGTGATCAGACTAACAGGCTTTTCAAATACGAAAATAAGTGGGCTATTGCAGTTCTTATTGTTAAAATAACGGGGTGGTCATATTAATATGGTGATTGTAGTGCAGGTTTCCATTGTAGTACACATATAGACCACAAATGGACCTTACAATTTCAAGGAAAATAACAAGATTGAGTGGAAGTGCGGTCTTTCTATCATATTTTTGTCCCATCTCCTTCCATCTCTTGAACATTGACAGCCTTCCCCTGCTCTCAGTCTTGTACATTTACTTCACTCTCAGTTGCAGCTAGTTTGTGACGAACAGTGCTTGTTTCTTTTTCTCTTTAGGTGGGTCTTGGTCAGTTACACTATCAAGGAGGTCGTGGAGTTGACATGGATCATGCTGTAAGAACCCTTACGTTCTCTCTTTAACCCTTTTCCAATCCGAGGGAAATGTCATTTTTTTCTAAAGTGAGACCTATGAACCATTAGACCCCATATAGTATAATTATCATTTTAGAGGTATTTTCTGGAGTGTGCTATAAATGACACCATCAGGTGTGCAGAAAGTCACTGAAAGGACTGAGAAGTGTCCAAAGGGAAAAATAAAAAACAGTAAAATTTTGTTTGCTTTCTACATGTAGGGTACACCACTTAACTATAGCTTAAATTGCAGCTCTCAGAGCAGCCACTGTTGTGAGATATCACCTTTACCAAAAAAGTCTAGAAGTCCCAAAAGTTGCAGAGGTTGTAAATCACGTCTCATGTAGAAGGGGGCCATGATTTTATGTGTAGATCTTTCAATGTTGTTTTAGTAGTGAAAATTTCACAAACATTGATTAAATATTGAGCATGTGATGGCATCTTGTGCCATATGGCAGTCTCAGAACTAAGTTATCATTTGTGGTAACAGATGCACCTGTAGTCATTGAAAGAGCAATTTTTTCTGTTTAAGTTTACAACGATATTCATAGCAACACAGTTAATTGTATAATGTAAATCCCATTTACATACATGTAGTTTAAAAGGAATGCCATTTTTATTCTTTAGAGAGCTTTCAGATACCTACAACGAGCAGCTGAAGCTGGGAATTCAAATGCAATGGCTTTTCTGGGCAAAGTATGTTACATTGTATCATATAACATTAATTTCACTTTATCCTTTGTATCACTAGTATATCCTCAGTTGTATTTCTGTTGATTATGTGATTCCTTTGCCCTTGACCACTTGAATGTTGTGATGTTGTAAGACAAATTACTTTTGATTTCTCGTTCATTCTTGTTTATAGATGTATTCAGAGGGAAGTACTGCAGTCAAACAAGACAACAAAACAGCATTTGATTGGTTCAAAAAGGCTGCAGACGCAGTAAGAATTGCTGTGTTTAATCTTCTTTTGTCTTATATCCAGAAGTAAAACAACGGAGTATGTAATCTCTGTTTGTGTGTGATTGCAGGGCAATGCCATTGGTCAGAGTGGTCTTGGCTTGATGTATATGTTTGGCAAAGGAGTTGAGAAGGTTAGGCAAAATTCCTGTGATGACATTATTTTAATATTCTCAAGGCTGTGCTCTAAGAAAAGTAGTTGGGCGCCCAGCATATACGTTTGGTGCAAAAACTAATATTTCCTGGTCGCCCAATGGCAAAAGTAAGTCGCCAGGGGCGACCGGGCGCCGCTAGAGCACAGCCCTGATTCTGTTACATTAATGGCAGATCCAGCACTGGAGTTCTGATTCCCCACTTTCTCATGAACCCTTAAATTAAACACTAAGAAGTAATAATTATTTAAATTCTCAGTTGGTGCCATACACATTTCCTATAGACGTAGTGGAGAGGAGGAGAAATTTGATGTTGGGGGTAACCATGGCAACCCTGTGAGCGAGAATCACCCCAATGAGCAGCCGCCAACAGGCACCATCACATTGAAAGAAGTTCAGTGGAATACTTACCACTTACCATACTTACCAACTCAGGGGTGGGAGGGAATGGGACCAGAATCCACAAAAACTCGCTCAAAGAACTAATCAAAGGCTGAATTAATCAGCAAAGATTGGCAAGCGATGATCCACAATGTTTGCTCAAAGCCAAGCACATGTAATTCGTCCCTGCAAATTCCACGGTTGCCCACCTCGTAGATTGCTTGCACAAATAAGGACAGCTGGTAGCATTGCCTTGAGTTTAACCTCGCCTAAACTGCATTTAGCCAAATTAATTGGAAGACTAACTGAAGGGTTATTTCTCTTGGCATTGGTAGAATTATGAGAAAGCTTTCCAGTACTTCAAGATGGCAGCCGAACAAGGCTGGGTGGATGGGCACCTTCAGATGGGCACCATGTATTATCGTAAGTAAAGGAAGCAGTTGTAGTTAAACTTGCAATCAGGTTACAACTTTGTGTTCCGCCCTTAAACCTTGAGTCCTCAGTCAGTTCAACAAGTGGAGGATGTTATCCAGTGAATAAGGTGCTATCCTTTTGATAGCAACTCATCCAATGGATAAAGGTATTTGCTCTTTTATCAACAAGGGCTAGGATGATGTTGTCTGTCTTCCCCTGCATTATGCAAAGGAAACGTTTTTGACATATGCACATTTTCTGCATGTTCTGCAGTGACTCTTTGTGGATAGGTGAAAGTAATTTGAACTAAAAGAAATTGTCCCACATAATTTCGAAATTCTAGTAACTTACTTTTGTTGAGTAATAAAGTTGAGGAATACCGCTTGTGTATGTAGCAACTGCAGCAACTTACGTGAACTTTTAATGTTGTGTTTGCTTTAGATGGTCTTGGTGTGAGACGTGACTACAAGATGGCCATCAAGTTCTTCAATTTAGCATCGCAAACTGGTACGAAATGTTGTTTCAACATTATCTCTTCAGCTCGATGCATGAACTCCATTTTAATGACCAAAACATGAAATTGTATTAGTGTTGGCGTGTGTTAATTTTTCTATCCCATAAACCTGTTTCAGGACACGTGTTGGCTTTTTACAACCTGGCTGTCATGCATGCTTCAGGAACTGGTGTCTTGAGATCATGTCACACAGCAACAGAAGTAGGTAACTTACCTTCAACGACGATTATTTGTGTTTTGCATTGCCTGGATGTTCAGGCTTATAAAAAAATCAATTGCTATCTGATCTGAAAGTTCTCAAAATGACTTTGGAAAAGTACTATTTGTCAAACGGATTTGATAATATTGAGCACGCTCGTGTGTTTGCAATGGAAAGGTACTGCACGGAATACTAGATAAAGAATATTGAAATACTTGTGTTACGGCAGAAGCTGAAATGTGGCAAACTCAGGGCATAGCAGTTATGTGCTATACTGCCGAAGATTTTTTATGATAGCAAATTGTACGGAACACAGATGAAGGGTTTATTTTTCGCAAAAGTAGCGGTAGATGCAGACCCTGGTGTGGTGGTCTGTGTCACCTCTGATTTCATCATGTCTGTCATGTATGGGTTGGGTAGTCGGTTGAGGGGGGTCAAACATAGACAGATAACAACTAGCAGTGTTGGTGGCGTCCGATCTCACGCTACCGCCATGAGGCTATACAGTTGTTTTCATCAAATGATAATTGGGTTTGCTTTGGTTTTACATTACTTGACCGCTGACCGGTGGGCTCAGTTGGTAGAGTACTGGACTAACGTTCGGGAGGTCATGACCAACACTCAGGGTCTAGAAATGACTGAGGAGAAAGTGCTTCCTTTGCAATGACATCTGCAAATGGGTAGACTTTCTAGTCTTCTTGGATAAGGACGATAAAACCGGAGGTCCCGTCTCACAATTGATTCTGTGGGATGTTAAAGCTGTGACCACCCCTAGTGTTGCTGGACTTCGGTACTTTCGCATTTAAACGAGCCCTGGATAGCTCATATGCGATATGTGGATAAATAAAATTACTTACTTACTTACCTCACTCTGTGATTGGCCAGTCAATCTCGCCCCACTTTTTCAACCAATGAGAAGCAAAACCAAACCAGTCGCGGCTTGTATGCGTGCATTTTCCCGCGCTTTGGCGCTGGCTACATGTAATTACTTTTGATTGGTTCACTAAGCTGTTTTTGTCTGTTGTGATTGGCCAGAATAATTGTTTTTGTTTTTGTTTTACGGCGCTCAGTTGAAAACCACAGTGCATCAGATGGAAACTTGACATTGGTGAGGTTCTTCAAGTTCACCGAGAACTTACGCTTGTTTCTTTCTCTTTCAGCTTTTTAAGAATGTTGCTGAGCGAGGAAGGGTGGCGCAGCTGCTCATGGAGGCACATGAGGCGTACCGTGCTGGTAATATTGATACTGCGCTGCTGAAGTATGCAATGCTAGCTGAACTGGGCTATGAAGTGGCACAGAGTAATGTAGCTTATATTCTGGATCATGGTAAGCTTGTCTCTCTTAACCGGCTCGAAACATTTGAACCCTTTCCTTACTTTAAATGTTTACACTGTGCCGCACTCTGTTTTCGCTTACATTTGGCAAATTTGTGGAGTCTTGATCTGGGCGGCAGTTGGAACACGGCTTAACGCCAACCCATGATAAAGTTTAACGTTGTTTTCATATCGCTAGTTGAAAGCTAATTGTAAGCGTCAGTCAAAACTGAAGGGTAAAAATCTTTAAAAAATCCTTATTGAGAGGCGATTAAACCGGAACCACAGTTCTCACTAACCAAGGATTTGGACAGTTTGGTACTGGTGGCGAAGCATTTTTATTGATATTATTTAGTTGTTGTTTTTTGTTTTATCTCTAACTTTACCAGACGTTTATGCGAGTATATTTCATATAATGTTTTTCATCTAACATGTGGCCTATGAACAATTGTTGTCTTACTTGTTACAGGTCTGACATCTGTGATTTTGGAGAATGAGACATTTCCCCGTGCTCTTCTGTACTGGACAAGGGCAGCATCTCAAGGTTTGGTTCTTATTTGCTATTGAACAATGGAGTCGTTATCTTAACTTTCCGGATGGGGCATATTAGTGATTAGTTATTATATCTCTCAGTTAGTACGCGCGCTGTGATTGGTCAATTTTGCAGGCCATATTCTACAGTACGGCACGCTTAATTTGAAAGTTCCCTTTCCCGCGCGCTCAATTAACCTCAGAGATGTAATAAATATCTTACTAACCTCGTTTTCTCGATCCGTACTGTAAGTTACAGATCCTCGTTGTTTCCCGTTGATTTATGGTCTGCGCGTTTCGCGCCTAGGCCATGAGCGGGAAAAAACTCGGTCCGTAGCTTACAGTACGGACCTTGAACTCGGTTAGTAAGAGGTATTTAGAAACGAAAATAAGTTAAATAGAGCACGTGGCGAACCGTTTTTTTAGTACAGTTGCAGCATTTTCTCAAGTTAACGCGGATCCGAATGAACAGAACGTCAGGATTTCAAGAAACGCCTTCGCAATTTGTAAATTCGGGGTACTGTCTTGTGTTCGAGAGACCAGCGTTTTCATATCTTTAACCCCTACAGAATGGATGTTCCCGCTTTTCACTAGTCTTGTGTAAAGCTCTCGGTACAAACAACTTTGAATTAATTGCCTTCAAAAGATACAGTTAACTAGAATAATGGGAAAAACACTATCTAATAGGCGAAGCTGGGTCAGCCAGTTAATTTTGAACTAATTGTTTATGATTTGTACAGGTAACACAGCGGCAAGGGTGAAAGTTGGTGATTATCATTATTATGGATATGGTACTGAGATTGACTACGAAACAGCAGCGTATCACTACAGACTGGCATCGGAACAACAGCATAATGCACAGGCTATGTTCAACCTGGGATATATGCACGAGAGAGGACTGGGCATGAGACAGGTATGAACTATGGTCACACTTGTAGATGTGGAAAGTGTTGTAAGTGTGTACATTAGTGTGTACTACTCATCAAGTAGTCTTCATAGCTGCGATGGTCACATATATCTTCAGAATGTCTAAAATTAAGGCTCTTGTCTCTCCAAAGTAGACAGTAACGATGGTTAGTGTCTTCCGCCTCCGTCTGATCTTTTGAGCACGAGGATGCTAATCCAGCGCAAGCATTCACTTAGCATTGAGATTTGAATTTGATTTGAATTGATTTTCTTAGTTTCAAACTGCAGCTTACATTTTGCGGTGACGTAAAAGGAAACAAAAATCGGTAAACTTCACTGAATTTTAGTTTAATTTAGTTTTTTTAATTTAGTTTTTTGTCACTTTCTTTGTTCTGTTTAATTAATTTTTAGTTTTGTTTTCAGGACATTCACCTGGCCAAGAGGTTCTACGACATGGCGGCGCAAACCAACCCCGATGCCCAGGCCCCTGTATCCCTGGCCCTGATGAAACTCGGCGTCTTTTTCATGTGGGAATGGGTTCAAGAGGTAAAAACAACGTAATAAATAATCCAAACCTTGTTGCAATCAAACTGGAAGGATTGTTTATCGATGGCGTCTGAGTTGTGTGATGAAAGCCAATGCTACTGACGCTCAAAAGAATCGACAATCTTTGTTCAGTAGCTGAGGGAGTGTACTGTTAAGATTAATCCTTGCTGACAGTTTTCAAACGTACTGTAACTTAAAAAATGCGCGCAACTGCTCTTAGTTGTTGGGCTATGGGTTCTCACGCAGTGATGTTGGAACATTCAATTACTAAGCTATCTTAACAAGTGGATAAGCAGACCGTCGTTGAAATAACCAGAAAGCTTTAAAATCGGCAAGTCATAGGTACGTAATGTAACATTTGACTTCTCGTTTGTTTTGCAGAATTATGGATCACTAAACTTGTCAAAAGTCACCCGTTTTGTTGGCGATGACTGGGATATTTATGTAATCACTGGACTTGCTCTCCTGTTAGGGATTGTTGTGCTGCTTCGAAGGAGACAGTAATCACTTGTGTAGATTTTTGTACAGCAGTTCTTAATAACAAGTATTGTAATGTGATTGAATTTAAATAGTTCAAATTCTTAGTAACACGTGTGGTCTCTGGAGTTCCAGTTCAACATACATCAGGGAGGCAGTTATAATACGATCAACTTTTTTTATGGTGACTGGAAATGATCGGAAGGAAAGGTGTATGCGGCAAACATTCTTCGAGGCCGAGTTTTGCCTTTTTTGAAGGTGACAAAAATCTGATTAGACTTCTCACTCGCAACTGTAGCAAGCCACGCAACAGACAGGGTTAGTGGCTTGACACCAAACATCAGAACAGGGAGGACAAGCACTCACTACAAAAAAAAAAAACAACAACAACAGCATACTGTATTTAGGAAAGGACGGTTTAATCCGATTTTTGTAGTCTACACTTGTAGGACAACAACAATGGGCATTTTTTAGTTAATTGTACTTTCTAACCTCGGAACGACGGAACACGACTGTAAAAGAAACTGCCATCTGCTGTTCGAAGCCAGAGAAAAAAACGACGCTGAAGAGAGTGACGCAGCTACAAAAAGCCATCGATTGTGATGACCAAGACCTGCGTAAAGCTAAAACCATCAATGGAGAATTTATGGTAGTCGCTTTTCTCCGCCTCCCCTTGTCAACGCATCGCCTAAACATGTTCCTTCATTAAGGAAAACGGAACCCATTTTAAGCACTGACCTTTTTTCCAGGCTTACTCCTTTATCAGACACCAAAGTGACGTCACGTAACTTAAAAAGGCATGCCGGGATACTAGAATGTTAACTGTATGTGGAGTTTCATGTAATGGTTATTAGAAGAAATTTCTCAGTCTCTTAATTTTAAAACTTCAAAAATAACTTGTTTTGGTTGACACCAAGAACGCTAAAAGATATACTGACAATATTTAAATTGTACCGTTTACGAAGAATTAGAGAACGAAAATAAATATCATCACCATTTTGATGATACAAAATAAAACAATGTCCATAGACTATTCAACACTAATAAAACTCTCGAGTAATTCTTTAACGAAAAGGTCTTCTGCGAAATTGGACTCGAAAATAGGCAATTTGTAATGTTACTCGTAAAGATTTTATATTAATTTATTGCTATCACAACCCTTTAACTCTAGAAATTACCTCACTCTTTAGCTACTGTAAGTCGAGTTGTCACGCACCCCGTGACGACTAAATTGACATTCACGGACGGGACATTTCACTTGCATAATTTAACGAGTCTTCAAATTCAAAAATATTTTAAGCACCGAATAATGTAACAATGCAAAATATCAATATTACAATATTTAGGTGGTTTGAGTCTAGGCCTTGCGCGCAGAGATAACTGGAAAGATCTCAACCACTCCATTTTTCACGTCTAAATTTATATTTTGGGATTAATAAGCGTTGCTCAAACTTAACAGCAACAAAGTTAATAAAAAAGAACAGCCTTATATATGGGTATTCATCAAAAATGGTTTGAAATTCATACAGTGTTATGTTGAAAGCTATTGAACAAATGAATCTGTCTACATTATTCTTCTTTCTAAATTACTTCGTCTAGTTGCCTAGCAACTGCAGCAGTATCTTTTCCAGGTCTCCTTTCATTTTCCTAACCACTGCATCTTTAAGAGACTGTCCTGTCTTCTTTTCGTATTCTGTCCTAATCTGCGCCAAGTCGACCTAAAAAATAATCACTGACTGTTAGTTCTAGTCTAAATTAAATACTTGTTATGCTCTTTGTGCTTATTGCACAAGTGTGCACGAGACTCACTAAGCTGGCCTTAGAGGCCTTTACTAACCTCTGCTCTTGTCACTAGGACACGTGTGACCGTTTTGCTGTTCGACTTGTCCAAAGCTTTTTCCAGCACCTCGGAGAAGTAAACAGGAGGGCTCTGCGCGCAACGAACTGAAAATACAACAAAGTCACTTAAGATTTCAGTTTAAAGCTGATTTTTGATTATTTGTATAATTTTTTTACTAGACAACTCGACATTTCACTGCTTTAGAATTTGATTCTTTGAAAAATCAAAAGCGAAACGAAAAACCTCTCAGTGTTGTGTACCTTGGTTTCTGCATATATACAAAATTAATGAAACCATCAGTGTCATTTCGAACACTGAAAAGTGTAATTGTAAGTCCTTTTCCTAAAACTTTGTTGGATAGTTGATCTCTTTGTTACGAAGGCCTACGACTTTATATGAGGTCGCTAACTTGTGCTTTGTGAGGCTCAGCAGCACCGACTACGAAACTGACAAAATAACACAAAGTTAGCCAGAAAAAAAAGTTCAGCAAACTTGTTGCCTTAAGTATAGGAAATCGCACGACCTTGAGTACAATTCGTGATTAATAGGTACGAGTGATTTTGAACGTTCTCAAAATTGCACGAGCCTTTAGGCGAGCGCAATTTGAGAACTTTCAAAATCACGAATTGTACGAGAAGGTCGTGCGATTGTTTATTTATAATTCGCTCAGCAAAACTACGAATAGTATGAAGTCGCGCAACTTGCAAATTATTGCGTACTTTAATAAATTAGAATGGTTACTTCGGTTTATGTGCCTTTTCATCCAGTTTCACCCAACAAAACGTTCAAATTTGCAACGTTTGGCTGTTCTTACGCACTGTTGCCATGGAAACTTAATAGGTACTCCTGCCGAGTACTATTTGGGATTAATTGTACTGCTCTCGACCAATCAGGATTGAGTAATTTTGTTGAGTGTACTGTAAATGCGAAAAGAGGTTGGATTTTTAACAAATACACTTTAAGCCAGAAACCGGTGAAACACTGTTTCATAAACCCCTTACCGATCGCCTTCAAGGCAGAACGTAGGTCCCCGGTCACTTGCTCATCGATGTAGTCTATGAGATCCCTTTTGGCCATCTACAATGTAAAACGAGAACCTTATATAACACTTCGAAACAAAAGAGACATTAAAACCTATTATATCCCCGAAATTCTGTGATATTTTAACACCACCTCCTACAGATTTGAGTTTTTTTTTAATGATAATAGGGAAAACGGATACATATTTCACACCATTTCAACTCTGCATGTAGAGTTAGAGTTATTTAGAAATTGCCATGAGGATAAGTCAGACAAATGAGTTACCAAAAAGTTGTCAAGATACGTGTGGTGGTAACGGAATGTGAATGTCCATCTCGCTAAGCTACATCTATCAGCAAAATCATAGTCGTACTCACATCAGACAGTGTTAGTAGAATAAGTAAAATATTTCTAAACTAGTGTATTTCAATGCTCACATTTTTGTACGCGTCAAAGGTCGCTCGTAGCTGCGCGTAGTTTCTGGTTGTTAAAATCTCAACAAACACACCCTTGTCGGTTCCCTTCTTTCCTTCTCCAGCCTGAAAGTATCGAAAGAATTCACTTCAGGAAACTGATCAAACCTGTATTCAAATTAGCGTCCTCGTCACGCAACTCTTCCTCTCAAACGAGGAAAGGAAAGATTGTGTGACGAGCCAAAAGAATGTCTGCGTAGGAGGCTGATAGAAATCTACACTTACTAGAAATAATCTTTTGCGCCAGCTTATCACAGGACAAAATTTGTGAAAACGTGGTCCCACAACTAACTGCAAACTGCTGGCAGTTAAGCGCCATTACCTAAGCGTAAGTGCATGGCTGTGCTAAACTACTAACCTCGTACAGTTTCTTTGCATCCTGAGCAGCGAGGTCTGTGTCGACCTTCACTGAGCTATCTCGATTTTTCTGTTGACAAGATCAGAGAAATGCAACTTCTTTAGCCCACTTGGAATAACTGGTCAGTAACGTGACAGTTTGGGAGGGGGCAGGTTGGACATAAGTAACCAATGCTTAATTTTTCTAAGCTCCAATCCCCACCCCAGAAATCCACTGCTGTTGCTTATCCAATCAGATTTGTACTATTTGTACCAGCAATGAAGCAAAAAACAAAAATCGCACGATTATCTTCGCTTTCTTGTACGCACCTCTATCAGGTTCATGAGCGTAGTTCGGAATTCTCCAGTTGTATCTTCTTTGACTTTTTTAACAACGTCTTTTCCTGTATATACTGCAAACAGAAACAGAAACGATCTGTTAAAACACTGAATGACCCGAATAAATGCAAACAGTATGAGAAAAAGAACATGACAATTGAGAGACAACCTACTTTGTGTGTAGGCAGACCTAATGACTTGAATTTCCTGTCCAGAAAAAAAAAACAAAGAGAGAACATGCCTCTTAGAATGCAAATAATCTCATATTTTTCCGAGGGACTGTAAAGTAAGCGAAACGCGCGTGCGTGTGAAAATTGCCTCCCGCGATGAGATGTGACGCGCATGGAGATGCGCGTATCGACTCTCCTCGAGGGAGATAATTTTCGTGCTCACTCGCTCACGTTCTCTGGATTTACAGTTAATTTGTCGTTTGATGTTGTTGATTAACAAAACGCATTATGTGCAAACAATGAATCTGCTGTCTGTTTAAATACAATGACACACCTCATAATTGCGCGAACTTAAAACCTCTATAAGAACTTGCTCATCTGTTCCAAAACCCTGTTAAATGGAGAAATATTCAGTACTAGGAATAACTTTGTTCAAAATCCAGGAAGACACGCGAAGGCTACTGCTCATTTTATCATCATATATCCAATCTTCATCATCCTCATCCCCTCCTTATCCCCCTCCTCACCCCCACAGTCATTCTCATTATCATCCCCATCCCCACAGTCACCCTCATCATCATCCTCACCCCCACCCTCATCCCCATCCTCATCCCCACAGTCATCCCCATCATCCTCCTCACCCTCATCCCCCCAGTCACCCTCGTCATCCTCCTCACCTCCACCCTCATCCCCATCCTCATCCCCATCATCCCCCTCATCCCCATCCTCATCCCCACAGTCATCCCCATCATCATCCTCACCCTCACCCCCCCAGTCACCCTCGTCATCCTCACCCTTATCCTCGTCATTATCATCATCATCATCCTCACATTCATCCCGTCACCCTCATCATCATAACTATCATTGTTACTATCACTTCAGTTGGAAAACGTACCGACATGGCATCGTGGAGGGAGACAGCATCGTAAGACTCTGGGACCATCATCAAACCAACCATGGCATCCTCAAACTTGCCACTCAGTTCGGACTTTAGGTCATCAGTCAAGTTCTGCAGAAAAGTGAACACAACATATGCACAAAACATTTCACCACATTTCAGGGTAAAAACGATAGTCTCGATATACATGTTTTTTACAGCAAAATTGTACAAGATAATGTGATCTTGTCATTGTTAAATTGACATAAATCAACAATTTTCTTATTTCTTTATTACTTATTTCAGCTGATAACATAACCAACCATTTTACTGCCAAACATAAAACCCGTGCAGAGCACTTCACGAAACTTAACTGAGACTGGTACTCTACCAACAAAGCCTATGTAGCTAACTTTACATCACATGTTCACCAAACAGTTCTAAATAACGTAGCAATCATCGCATGTAACAATGATTATAACCAGTTATGTTTCTTAGAATCTTTACTAATTAAGAGGTAAAAACCTTGGCTTAATTACGGCATCAAAGCCGCTAAGGAACTTGCGTTGTTTTAGCTTTAAATTCCAGCTTTGGAAGCTTACATTTTTGTTCTACTCTCCCTAAATTCTTGTTATACATTTCTGTAACAATTGTTAGCGTATTTCACACCTTCCTAGTTGCCTCTCCTTATAAGTTCATCGCTTCACCATCTTTGTAACGTATGATCATGGTCTTGTAATAAGAACCGAAATATCACGTACAATTATTTTTCTGTCTGTTGTTTATTTTCTTGCTTGCAGTTAGCGAGAAGTTTTCCAGAGTAGTTATCGTGCTTTATTTTCCGATACTCTACCTTGCTATATTTCTGTTGGTATTTTTTAGCGATCTCTTGTCGCTGCTTATTTGTTCGCGCTCCCAGAATTGCTACCAAAGCATCTTTGTCACTTCCTAACAAAAAACAACGATTTGGTTAGTTGAATAGAAATTTGCTATTCCAGTCTACCTACTGATACATCCTGCAATATTTAGCACCGGTAAAATTTAAGGGGCATTCAATGATCTTCTCATTTACCATGTGTCCCCTCGATGTGGGAGTCTGCCAATAAATAAGTATTTTCTTACCAGAGCCCTCCATGGCTTTCCTGAGTGCCTCTGCATCCTTTTCTGGGTCAAAATTATCAACTGGCTTCAGTGTTCCATGGAACTCAGGCTAGAGAGAAAAAAAGAGCCAAATACATCACGAATGAGTCACTATTTTAGGTACTACATGGTGCTGATTTGCAGTAACCATTCCAAACCACAACAAGCACCGGGCACTTTGGTTAGTTCAAGTAGAAGTTACATTTGTTGCCACACAATGCAAGGGTGTGACACCAGAAAGTGGCTTCTACCAGACTAATGGTAAGGGGGCTCTGTCATGGGGGTTTTGCTGTTTACTGGGCAAAACTACACAAATGCTACTAATCACCTTTACTCATACCGAAACATGCTTTGAAATGTAGGTTAAAGGTATCAATAGATTTTTTGCAGCTAGCAAAGTCATCCATAGTACATCCTTGTCACCCACAACAAAAGAAGACAGTATTTAGTCTCAGTGCAGTAACAGTCCTTAGTAAACTGCTTCAGTATTTTTGGGTCTTCTCCTGGTTTTAAGACATTTTTAACATCTTACAGCAGACTCAACTAGCATCACAGTGCTCCCGTAACATGTCCACTCCTTCAATAAGCTTCAAAATAAAATGCTCAGCTGTGGTTGCATCATATACAGTGTATCAGCAGATGGTTGGACAAGACAGTGTGTGCAAACGTATGAGTGTTTAAGCCAGCAGGCTTCACTTACTTTGCATTCACCGGGTAGGACGCGCAACTTGACGGGGCTTAAAGCTGTCTGTTAAACATGAAAGCAATGTGATGTATGGGTTACTAGCTGCATTTAATTATTTTATTCATTTAACATTCATGTGCTTTATGCTCCGAATCTAATGCTCCAGATATTTGCCTTTGATGCTGAACTTTTACAAGCAAAGTTTAACAAGCAAGTGCAACGAGGTAAACAAGAGGTTGAGCTTTTTACTACGGTTATCTGCAACTTTAATTTTGGAACTGAATTGTTAAATTACTATACACTGAATCCAATTTTAAATGCTTGCAATACGATTTCAGTACTTTATCTATCCACAGTGATTATGGTTTCAACACAATGGAAATACTGGATTGTTATGGTTTTTGTAATAACAAAAAGGAACTATGTGTTCACATTAATAATGAGCTTAAAATAATAATAATTATAATTATTATTATTATGCATGCAATCAAATTGCAATGCTTAAAATATCTGTGCAACATAGTTATGTCCACAATGATGATATTTTAAACACCTGGGAAATGCAGGGTTCCCTTTTTATTTACAGTATAAAGGAAATCTTTTATTAAGGCAAATACACATCACCGACTCAAACGGTTAATCTATCCACTTTGTTTATTATCAGATTAAATTTTTGCCAGCATCGCTCTCAGTCAATTTAAAAATGATATCGTTAGGGGTTTTACACCAGAGGACAGCTTAGATTTAACTTGCAGGTGTCCAGTGTTTGCTCTTAGCTGTTTAGATCAGAAAAAAAAAGTTTTGGCAGTTTTTTTTTTTTAGGTTTTAACATTTACTGTAAGCAGTTGCTATTCCTGTCTTAAATCGTTTATTCGCATAACAGGTTAAAGAGAATAGCAGATATGTAACTAATATTATTATTTAATTAGCCAACCAGCTTCAAGTGTTGTTAGTTCTGTTTATTATCATTAAGACGTTTTCATTTGTTAACAGAGTTACCAGTGATTTTGTAAGTGACAAGGCAAGGGCCTGTGTTTGAGGTGTAATTTCTACACGATGTATTTTTTTGTCAGTAACACAGGCATGCTCACAAACAAATCTAGTTATTTTCTTTATAATTCTTCAAACCCTCCTCCACAACTTTGCAAGCTACTCACATCACTCATGGCTTCTACCATGTCTTTTTCTATCTGCTGGGACTTTGTCATTTCCTGCACATCAGATAAAAAAGTAAAAACTCTTATTTGCATCTCATGAAATACGTTTGGGTTGTTTCAGGGCAACATTATGCTGGCACAAAATCTGTATATTTTTGGTTTGTATTTGTGAGTGACATACATTCCCAGCAGACAATTTAAGTTATAAAAATGAGAAAAAGTTTTCTGAAAATAAACACATGACAGGGAGAGTGGAGACAACACACAAAGTCTATATGACATCTGCATGCATGATATGTTTCAATCAGGAAGACTCAAGTTCCAACCCATAGCACAACAAAAGGTTTTTCGATGTATATTTCCTGTCACCAATAAAGCAAGAGTAAACTCCCTTGCAAACAGTTTTAGATTCCAAAGGTTGCCCGTTAAATCATGGACATTCAATGTTGCCACTGAAACAATGGGGCACAGGTCTACGTTTACAAGACTTTCAATGAAAGAAATGAGTTTTAGTCAAATGAGAGAAACTGAACCTTAACGTAAGATTTACAGTACTCACAGCTTCTACAGAGATTGATTTCTGCTTTAACTCTGTGCATTCAACTTCCAGAGCTTTGTTCTGCCTCTCAAGTTCTTCTCTGGCACTTTTAAGATTCTAAAATTTACAATTTTTTGTATTAAGTTAGTTGCCACCTGTCATTTACAGACTGAATAGGACATCTTTCTGACTTTCATTACTTAAGCAAGTTAGAAAACAAAAAACCTTGAAAGGGACTGAAATATCTGTCGGCACCCTTACATAATCTTAATTCCCAAACCCCAAACAACAGTGATTTTCACATAAACAGTGTCTGCTGTAGGTATAACTAAAACTCAAAAGTGACACTTTTCAAGTTGGCTTGGAAATTCAGTAATATTTTTTAAATGATTCATGGTTTCTCCGGAAAGTACTAAATAAATAAAAATGACTAAAACATCCATCTCTTCCACCTATCCACATGTTGTCATGTCTTTTCCTGCCAATAATAATTATTTTATTGAATTTTTTTGTTTTCTTTTGGTCACGTCACCTTTTAGGCTTTAGGACAGAAGAGTCACAAATTTAAAGCTCTTTTCTTACTTTCACCTCCTTTGGAGTTGTTCCTGAAGTACTTTCGAGCTTAAATGTTGTGGTTGGATGGTTGTTTAGTGTATCGAATAAGCGCAGGCTGAGTATTCTGCTTGTGGAGTGCTGAATGGGCCAATTGACGACAATAGAGGATGGCAAAGAACTAGAGGTTTGTGACTGATCTCATTTTTGGATTCACATACATCACACATGTGCATTTAAACACTTACATCAATCTCTGCTTGCTGCTGTGAAATCTTCCGCTGAGCCTGGAGAAGGAGATGGAAGGTTGAAATGTGAAGACCTCACTGGAATAAAGTAGCATTATGGACAGACCTCTTATTCAACAAAAACCTGAAGAGATCAGGCCTTAAAATAACATTAATGCTACACTGTCAAAGAAACACAGCATGTCTCGGTAATTTCAAAATGTGTAGAAAACACTTTAATTTTTGCCTGGGGATCTAGCTCACTCATGATTTTTGCATCTCATAACTTGGTGAAGCATGATCGAGCATGTGAGTGTAGTTCTGACTGACATTTTAACAACCTGATGTTACATGTAAACAGCTGTCTGAATGCTACTCAATCCCGAAGTCCATTTTGGCAATTAAACTTCAACAAGCAGCATTCAGGTGATGTCCTGTACCCCATGCGTATAACCATAACACTGTAGTCACAAAATGTCCATGGCTAAGTTCATGGGGAATATTTAGTCTATTCAATATAAAATTGTTTTCTGTACTGAAACACTCCCTCAAAGAAAATTAATACTTCACCTCTTCCAGTTGTTTGTCATCTTTCTCTTTCTCTTTCTGTAAATTGGTACAAATAATAAATATATTGAGAGAAGTGCATGAAAATTACTATTAAATTGACATCTGAAGACAAATTTATGAGTACTGATTTCATGATTTTGTTTCTTCCTTCTACAAACTTTCCTGGCAGCCGCATTGGTGTTCCTTAAACAAACTCATACCAAGTCTTATAGTTTTGGAAAATGTTTCTCCCCAGGAAGGCTAATAAAGAATCAGAAATCATTCCAAATTGTTTCTCATTAAGTGACCTTTCACAATAATTGAGTAATCAGGTAATAATCAGGTTTAGCATTGGACATCCACATAGTGGCTCTTATTGTCCATCATATCTGGATTGAATTGGAATTTGTAAAGTGTTGGTTTTTGCAGAAAGGGGAAAACAGAAGTACCCATAGAGAAACCTCTTGGAGCAGAGAAAACAACCAACAAATTATGATGCCACGAACGGGAATTGAACCTACGCCTCACTGGTGGGAGGGGAGTGCTCTCATCATTTCACCACCCCTGCTCCTCCTTCTATACCTTAAAATCCTTCATCTCTGATTCTTATTCATGTACATGCAAATTTATTTGATCATTTTGATGAAAACTGAGGATATGGAGTGAACAAACGCCTTTTATACCTACTAACCACACCCTCTCCCTCCAAGTAAAGGAATGGACCATTCAAGTTCTGCTTGTGTCACAGGATACCCACAAGGCTTAGTCATTTCCAATACAACCCAGGATACCTACCCACTAGGTCAAGTTCTCCAAAATTAAAGTGAAAAGAAAGTGCCACAAGTTTACTGACCAATCACAGAGTGAAGCAAATGCAATTTTACATTACCATATTGAGTCAGTTTAATTTCCCTCATGTTACAGAATACAGCAGATAGCTACACCTTATTATTACCCACAGTTACTATTAAAATCAGTATCACTGCATGAGAAAAGCAACTTGTTACAATTTAAATCAGCAATTAACAAAGAAACTGAAACTATTTAAGAGGTTAGGAATTTAAAACCATCCTGAATCTTATAAGCTGTACATACAATATTGTTAATGCTTTTCAAATTTTTAAAATATTTGTTTAATTAATTTAGCAAGTATGGCTGACGAATGAGTACAAACCTTAGACATGACCTTATTGAATGCTCCCTTGAAACCTTTCTTTTTCTTGTCTGGGCTGTTATTTAAGCTGTCAAGCGACTCCTACATTTGGGTTTATTGTTTAACAGTTAGGTTTTAATTTAACCATAATGACAAGTGACAAGCACATTCAAGCACATTTCACTTAATATTTTACTTACTTTAAAGAGAGGGCAAAATGGCATGCAGCTTTTAAATTATTTAACTTATGCAAATAGTTCTGTTTAATACTGAGACATACAAAGCGTCTAAACAATGAGTTTGTAACTGACTATTGTGGAACCAAACTCCACTGACGAATCTATTTACCCATTTATGTAGACCAACAATAAAATCAGCAAAATCTAAGAAATTAACCACTCACCTGAGACTTGCCCAAATCATTATTAGCCTTGGCAAGGGCTTCTTCAAGCAATGCCACTTTTTTCTTTAGATCATCCTCCGATTCTTGTACCTTAACAAGTTCACTTTTAGATGCCTTCAAGTCATTGTCCCGATCTCCTAACTCCTTTGTTGTAATTTCTAGCTGTTTCTTACAGTTTATCATGTCCTTTTCGGTGGCTTCTAACTTCGAAATTGTATCAGCAAGTTCCTTCTCTTGTGCTCTGAGCGATTCAAGCTCTTTCTCAAGTTCTTTGATTTTACCTGTATCTTGTGAAATGGTGGATTTTTCTAATTGCTCCTGTAATTCAGTAAACCTGTGCTTTGCTTCATTCTCAGCAGCTCTAGCCTCCTTGAGACATTCTTCCAATGTTGCTATTGTGTCCAGCTGAGAAGAAGCTGATGACGTTGTCTTCTGAAGATCTTGTTCCAAAGTTGATATTCTGTCGTTGGCCTTAAAAAATCCAACACTAATGGTTAACCATATCACAGAGGGAGAAGGGTGGGCAGGTATAGAGAATTTTATAATTTTCTTGAACAGTACAGTGTAGTATAGTGCATGTAAAATTGAAGAATTTGCCTTTTAGCATCTAATCCCCCAACCACAACAGTTTTCAAAGAACTTTGATGGGGCAACTGGGAGAATATTCTTTGGAACAGAGTGACGACTAGTACTGATTATAACAGCATCTCCCCTCACTCTAATGACAATTCACTTGAACACTTCAAAGAAAATTATATTTTCTATTATTATTATTATTATTATTATTATTATTATTATTACTACTTATGTACTGTTCTACCTCTTTAAGTTCCCTTTGTGTTCTCTCCACAATTTTTTGCCAGTTTTCCATTTCCGTCTCAACATTGTCTTCTAACTTTCTAAGCAAGGACTCCTGTCACACGTCAAGAAGGAAGCATTACATTGATAGAAGAAGTATGTCAAAGAACAAACAATAATTCAAAGCACTTGCAGAGCTCGACGTTGTGACCGCTGGGGTCGCCAATGCAACTAGATTTTTTTCACTGGCGACTAAATTTTCACGCTTGGTCGACTAAAATACTTGTGCTGGCGACCAAATCTGAAATCTTAGGGGCCAGCTGGCCCCAAGGTTTCTTCCTGAAAGTCGAGCCCTGACTTGAACAAACCACTGAGTGAAAGCCAGTCTACACTAACCGTCTCTTGAAGTGTGACTTTGTAGTGTGCACATTCAGCAACCAGTGTGTCTTTCTGAGCTTGAACTTCCTCAAACTTTGCAGTGAGGTCTTCTAACTAAGAAGTAAGAAAGTAACAGGTGCTTAAAGGAGCACTGTCATGCTATTTCAGTCCACTGCATGATACTTACAAATGTATTTAAGTAATGACAACCCTCAAATAATGACCAGCAGTTTATTTATTCCAGACTGTATTACTGGACTGAGAATAGCTACTGTCTTCTTCTGTTATGAATGGCAAGTATGGAAATGCACTGCATTTTAAAAAATTTTGCCTAAATTTTTCAAATTCTTGCACGTCATCTAGGAGCCATGGCCAGAAATGTACTATGGATGACAATTCCTGCAAAAAATCGATTGATGTCTTTCTCCTACATTTCAAGGAATATCTTGGCATGAGTATAGGTCATTAAGTAGCATTTCTGTGAAGTTTGGGCTGGAAAACAGCAAAACCCCCATGACAGTTCCCCTTTAAATATAAGAAAGTTTAAACAAGACATGATCCATGAATCTCTGGTAACAGATCACCAACAGGGCAGAGGAAAAAGGTTCTTAATATACGATGATCACTCGTAAATAGTGCATTGCTTAAATGTGGACACCTTTCTTACTCACTAACCCCCACACTAACCTCTTTACTATTGTTGGAAGATCCTGAGGATTGTTTCTCAAATTCAGCCAGCCAACTCTTGTATGGCTAAGTACAATAAGCAATGTAATCAGTCTGTGTGATCTTATTAACCAAGCCAAATTGTTATCTTCCAAAATAATAATTACCAGACTTAACTATATTTGAAACAATTACACAAGGCTGCACACAAGGGTATTGAATGAGCTAGCTTAAGTATCAGGCGTTTCTAGGGTGGGGAAGGCAAAAAGAGCGAGAAAGCGAAGGAAGAAACGCCTGACACAAACAGCTTCTCAGAAACCTTCCACCCCCACACAGCACATGTTATAATTAGCCAATCAAAATCACTTCCGGTAACTGTCATGTGTCATGAGAGTTAACTTCAATATCGCATCTGTAACCCTGCGCTGGCAACTTGACTTCCGGTTGACTCACGTGACCTTTCTTATTGTCTTTTGACCAATTAGCGTAACATCCAGAATCTGAATGTTGGACACAAGCAAATCAATGGCTTTGTGTCAGGCCCTTCTCTTCCTTCCCCTCATCCCCGCTTCCCCGATAGGGCCTGATACTCAGGCTATGAATGAGCCAGCCTAATCAACAAATATTAAAAATTACTAAATAAGTTTTGAACTACATCATACAAAGTTGTCAGACAAATTCAGATTCAAGTCAAACTGATAGAATTATATGCAAGATTGCGACAAAATTGTATCTAATTAATGAGAACTTTGCTTACCAAAGTGGCATCTACCATGACATCTGGATAGATTCTGCAAAGAGCATCCTGCAAGCAGAACATTGACCACTTTAGAAAAATAATTCTTAAGCTACTCAAAAAAACATGCAGTTACATTTTAGGCAAACTTGGTGCTATTACCTTTGTTGCATTTTGTTCTTCAATCAGTAGTGTCTTGTTTTCATCCTACCAGTTAGAAGGGAAAATTCAATTAATAAAGGACCAAATGTGGTAATGCTTTAGCCAGAAAGGCTTCTGGGAATGAGTTTTTCAATAAACAATTCTGAAAGTGAAGGGGTGGAAAAATACCTTGACTTTCCCCACAGCGCTCTTCACTTTGTTATTAACATTTTTCTCCATCTCTGACAGTGCATCCATTGCCTTCCAATTTTTCTCACGCAATTCCTAATTACCACAAAAACATCATCAATCAACATTTAGTTAACTAGGTATAAATGACACAAGATACAGAGGAGCCCTTTGCTGTAGGCACCTCCTGAACTAATTAAACACAACACAAAACTTCACTTAATTTCTACTAACAATGCAATTGCATTCAGGCTAAACAAGCAGTTCATCAGAAAATGGAAATGACCAACAAAAAAAGAAATGTCTTGATGCTGAAACAAATTCAAGCAACTTAGTGCCACAATAAATATATAGAGAAGGGTGAGGACAGAGCAAAGGCTGATGGAATCTTTCATGGTTGATAAAATAATGCCTCTACATTGTGGACACTTCTCATACTAGGAACTCCAAAACTTGCATACACTTTTGTACCTCAGTGCCTCATGACTGAGGCACAAACTTGCCAATCTCCTGCCCATTTTCAAAGGGTTCACAGGGTTCTCAGTAATAGCCGGCCACCGGCGAATTCCACCGCCTGTCAAGACGAAAGTAGCCTCCTGTGCTGGCTATGAAATTTGCCTTTGTGTGCCTTGCGGCTGAAGTTTAGCCACCTATAAGTATTTCTGGGCCGTCTGACAAAAAAACTACTGAGAACCCTGGTTCAACTGCTCTAGTTTGATGACGGATTTACAATGTCTGCTGCAATAATAATCATCACAGTTCTGTTCCAGTACTTACATTGTTCTTCTCCTTTTGGTGCTGAACAACAGCCTCCAGTTTTTTACATTCCTCCTTCCTTTCATTTAGATCTGCTTGGATCTTTATTAATGCCTCATCTTTCTCTTTTAATCTGAAAATCAGAGTTTATATTTTATGTCTTAATTCTGAAAGTGACAAGTGAATAGTAAAATTGCCACTTAGTTTTCACTGAAGCAAGTTGATTGGGATAAGGATGTTCAAAAGCTAAAAAGACTCATCTCAGTCATACTGACAGGGTTTTCCTTTTCAAATGAGGTTGCAGTGACTTGAACAATGTAAGTGGAGATGTATGAGTGTGTCAGCAAAAATAAATAATAAACATATTAATACTTAAAAAAGATTACATGTGAAGTGTGCAGCGACTAATACTTATATAAAGACAGATACACTAATGAATTAACATTAACAAAAATAACTGATAAATAAGCCTATTATCTGAAAGATAACTGCTGAATAAACCACGTTTGGCCTTAGATGCTACTGACGACAAAAACTTGGGAATGGAAGGAAACTACATACTTGTCGCTTTGCTCGTGCGCCATGCTATCACCTGCAGCCTGCAAAAGCAAAAATAGCCATTTTTCCACCAGCTGTCATAAGTGGGGGTGTATGTAAGTCTCAAAGTTTTTGTACAATGTCCAAGCTGCATTTGTGCTAGGTGTATATACATACCTCTTACTAACCGAGTTCAAGGTCCATACTGTAAGTTACGGACCAAGTTATTTTCCCGTTCAGTTATGGCCCAAGTGCAAAGCATGCAGACCAGAAATCAACGGGAAAAAACGAGGATCCATAACTTACAGTACGGACGGAGAAAAGGAGGTTAGTAAGATATTTATTATATCTCTGAGGTTAATCAGGCGAGAGGAAAAGGAAACTTTTCAATTTAGCGGGCCGTACAGTGAAGTACGGCCCGCTAAATTGACCAATCACAGCGTGCATACTGAGTGATATAATAAATAAATGATGGTGATTTGAAAACAAAAAAAAAAGAAAAGAAAAGTAAGAAATGGTACCTCTGAGACAAAAAAGAACTAATATCCGAGGAAAGGAATAATTATTGTCCAGAGAACTGGAAACTTTATTACGGTCAAGAGGAGGTGGACAGCAAAGACTCAAAAAGTTATCGCGTCTGGATGAGAAGAGTGGAGAACAGTTGTTAACAATGTTATTGGCAGAAGGTTGTGAATACCTTGGCTGCCTCAAGAGCCTTATTAATTTGAGCCTGAGCAGTTTTCTCAGCTTCAGATAAGGCTTCCATAGCCTTCCAATTCTTCTGTCGAAGTTCCTGAGTTGTAAAAGAACACTCTATTGTCAACTTAATTAATCTTAGGTCAGATTCTTACAAATAACCTAACTATGTTCATTTTTCTTTACATTTCCTCCAGATCTTCTCCTCTAGTTCTGACATTTGCTGATGTTTTTGGATGAAATTACTTTAGCATAAACCCTTCAAATAAACTGAGCAAAATTCTACTGGTAAATTTGTTTGGTCTGCTGACATAAAAGGTTTTAGCTGCTCAATATATTTCCAGGTACTTTTCATGATGCTGTGCAAAGCAGTTAAATTAACCTTTGAATTTGCATCTTGGCATTCAAATGAAAATATAAAGCTTGTTTGTTGTTGTTTCTTGCTTAAATATTGTGCAAGATGGGTGCAAATTTTAACTTAGTGAGCAGCTAGTACATGTTTCAATAGGCCTCCATATTAATTTTATACTAGCATACAGGCATTGCAAAGTAAAACAAAACTCTGTCATAAAAAGGTGCAATTCAGTGTAGCGAAAACTGCATGCACAAATTCAAGCCCTGTGGTATTATCCTCAGCTAGCACAGTTTAGTTACACTGGCTTAAGACAGAGTTGATGTTCAGAAATAGGAAGAATTATGTAAGAGAAAGGAATGATAAAGATCTTAAGCAACACCTAGAGTACATAATCTAGCTTAATTTACTGTGAAACACATGCAGCAAGATAAGATAATTTACTGGTAAAACAACTGTCAACAAGCTTAAACACAATGTGTGCTTAACATTAAAAGCAGGTGTGTTAGTTCATCTTTAATGCACACATTAAATAACCAAGTATAAATCAATAAGCCCATATAGCTTTAAAATAATAATAAAAATATTTTGCGTCATATACACAAAGGCAAGAAATTGAATTGATGTAGTTTATTAATAACAGTTTATTAGGTGGCATGTGCATAATGTTGTGACCTTATGCGCAGACGTAGACTGCAATGGAGGGAATTGATACTTAATGGCAATATCTCCCATAGATGAGAATGAAATAAGCTCCAATAACTTTCCTTCACACTCTTGAGAGAATTTTTGTGTTCAGAAGTACTTGAATGTTAAAATGAATGAAAACCTAAGAGTTTTACATTTGATTGGTTGCTAACTAACTCAAACAAAATCATCAACTACATGTATGAATAATATTATGGTGTCTTGAACAAGTTTAAATTCCTCTACAGTATCATCTCATTGTCCATTACCTGAATGGGAGAGTATTTCTGATGGCTGAAGATGGGGAAGCCATTTCTTACTCTTACTCATACTCATTTTTCTTGGAAATATCCAAGGGGGAAAGGTGCAATGAGGTTATCCCTATGTGAAGCACCAACCCAAGGTCAGCACTAGGGGTGGTCAAAACCAGGGTTCATTACGTCCCTAGTGGTTCTTTAACATCCCACAGAATTAATTGTGGAGAGTTGTGAGACGGGACCTCCGGTTTGTCGTCCTTATCCGAGAAGACTAGAAAGTCTAACTATTGGCAAAGGAAGCACTTTCTCCTCAGTTATTTAAAGACCCTGAGTGTTGGTCCGGCCGGGGCTTTGAACCCACGACCTCCCGCACGGTAGTCCGGCGCTCTACCAACTGAGCCAACCTGTCGCGGTTTGAGCCAACCAGTCGGCGGTTCTTGTACATATTCATGTGTAAAAAACAAGACAACATTGTTTTACACAACTCACATTATTCTTGTTCTTCTGTTCATCTAAGAGACTTTTCAGGATGGCAATTTCCTCATCTTTCTTGAGCACATTTCCATGCAACTCAGCAATGACATCTTCCTTAACCTTCAATCTGAATTTCACAGTAAAAACAAAAATAAGCTGCAGTATTGACATAACTGTTCTAAAACAAACCACAACAAATACTCACGCATCTTCTTGAACCTTGGCAGCCACCTCAAGCTCCTTCCCATTCTGAAATAAATACAAAAGGTCACGTTTCTGAATTTCATTAATACATTTTAGAAATGAAAAACTACAAATCAGCTTTACTGATGTTTTCTTCAACTTAAGAATTCTTTCAACAACCTACATGTAAATCCACGGAGAGGAACATACATGTATATGTGATTAAATTAATCGCCAATTGATGACCTTGGGAAGCTGGTAATTTCCAGCAGTATTCGTTTTTCACAATTTAGGATTTCATTCCCTAACTTATATTTAACCATTCAACCCTGATATAGTTATATGTACTTTCCTAACAGTTTTAAATAAATCTGGTGACCATTTCCTGTATTATCATGCCCTGTGTTATTGAAAAACTAGTGATAGGATAAAGAGAAAGTAGATAGTGATCACTACTAGTGTGTAAAAGATTTAAAAAATTACTGTAATAACCTGTTTATTATTATTATAACCAGCTTGTAGGTGAAGATGATCAACAAGAGAGACGAGTCAGAGCAAAGACACCTGGTCTTGTGATCACTTTCTTGAGAAACTAGTGACTTGATATCTTTCAAGTTTTCCTAACAGTTCTTCTGAAATCAACAGTCACCTAACATGCAATGTTCCACTGGACAGGCAGTGACAAGTGTACTTCTTCAAGCAAAATTCAATGACATACAAACATTTACCTCAGATGGTGATGTGCTATTAACATGATTAACAACAGAAGTTTGCACTTGTTCCTTTGACAATCTGAGTTCCTCTTGTAGGACCTGAATAACATGTGTAGTAGTTTAAATAATAAAATACTTGGACTAAAGTTAGGTCAGAGAAATCTAACTCACTCAGAGCTCCTTGTACATAATTACCACAATATTGACAATAATATTAAACAAACAACAAACTTGCCTGTATCTCCTTATCTTTTTGTGACTGAATCTCTTGTGAAGCCTTTAACTGATTTTCAAACCCAGTTAACATTTCTTCCAGCTCTGAAACCCTAGCAGTTGCCTCCTGGAGTTTAGCTGTCAGGGAATTCAATGCGTCAGCCTGGCTGGAGTCCGCTGCTGTCAGCCCCTTTACACGTTCACCCAGCTCAGATGATTTGCTTTCTTCAGCTTTAAGCAGTTGCTTTGTGTCATTAAGATCCTTTTGCAATGAAGAATTTTTAGCTTGGGATTTGTTGAGTTCCTCGTTCACTTCAGCTAGTCGTTTTGACAACACATTCTCAGCCTCTTTCTATAAGAACATAGTTTTTCATAGAATCAGTTTTGCAGACAAATACTCCCTTACCGTAGTCAGACTAATGTGGTAACTATAAACCTAAATCTAAACCAGTGTGGCAACCACAACAAACCAGCTATTTAATTTTAAGTAAAAGAACATACAAAAGGATAGTCAATCCCCTACTGCTCAATAGTATCTAATTTGTTATTTCAACAAACACTGTAGGTCACTAGAATCCAACCATCCTGACAAGCACACAGGACCAACAGCCATATACAATATTTGCTTGAAATCAGAGTTGGGGGAGTTGTTCACAATAGTCTGCTTTCGTCAATGGAGTTGATAATGTAAATTGGTCACCATACAGTGATTCTAAGAGCTGACGTTTTAAGCATTAGCCCTTCCTCTGACAAAGGGCTAAAGCTTGAAATGTCAGCTTTTAGAATCCCTGCACGGTGGTCAATTTAGGTTATCAACTCCATTGATAAAACCAAATTCTCGCAACACTCTGATAAAGTTAGCCATGCAGGTGGCAGTAAGGTCATGGAAAAAAAACATCAGGAAGATATCCATGTTACCAATGGGAATTACAGGGTTAGACGATATCTTACCACACTGTTCTGATGAACATTCAGCTGCCTGACTTTCTCCTCGGCCGCTCTCCTATTCGCCTCACTCTGTGTCAGCTGTTCTGCTTTGTTTGCCAAATCTCCTTTTACATGCCGATATGACTGTTGCAGTTTTGTGAGCTCTGTAGTGAGAGATTCTTTGTCTGCATTACTGGAAAGAAAAAGTAAATGTGCCAGACAATTTTATTAGTTAACACTTTGGCTGTTCTATTATATGCCTGAACAACAGGACCAAGAAGGCCAGTCAATGGTACACTGCCATCACCTTTAGTTAAATTTTAGCATGAACTGCTTGTAGATCACTACTAAGAAGTAATCAGAGAATTATCAAAATAAGAAACAAGGTAAAAAACTTACAGTTGCGCTGCTCTCATAGAAGCATTCTTTAGTTGAGCATTTTCCTATAACAATAGCAAAGACATCAATAAAATTAATACATATTTATTCTAATGTATACTGTTACATCCATGTCAGCAATTTTTTTTTTTTTTTTTTTTTTTAGCATCGTATTGTAAAGTAGTGTAAGTATAAGTAGTATAATTAGCAAGTATATTGTAAGCTTAAAGGTTAGTGTAATATTAGTAGTGTAAGTAGTGTAAGTGTTGGAATTGTAAATAAAGTTGGATTTCCGGGAAAAAAAAAAAAAAAAAAAAGTGTGTAATAAGTCTCAAAAAGCTCTACACTTCCAAGGTTACTGGTGAGCTCTTCTGGCACTGAACCATGAGTGACTCATGGTGAGACTTGTCGCACAACTGGGTTCGTAAATTCCTTCAGCTCTCTTAGGGCTCAAAGATTTTTCAGCACAATTTGTTACTGAAAAGCATTGTGAAGTCCAGATGAACCTTACAACTTACAAAATGTCATCCTTGTGAAAACAACTATTGATATCAAATCAGCCACAAAATTTGGAGTCTGTTTTCTAGAGTGTTATATGTGAGTTTTTGTTCTAACATGGTCCAAAGCAAATGATCTCAATCAGTAATCAATACACTGTGAAAAATGGTAAATTTAATTTACCTCTTGGAGGCGCTGTAAACTGCTCCCAGAAGATAAAGCAACCACTTCCTGCAATTGCCGCATCTGAGTTTGCATATTCTGCACCTCTAATGCATGGCTTTCATGAGAGGCTTGCATGCGTGCTTGGAGAGCTTGGATCTCTTTGGCCTGCAAAGAAGAAAGGAAGATGAATTGAATAAAAAAGTTGTCATCAATTTCCCAATTTTAATGACGTGCCTTTACAGGAAATGTTGTGTAACACATCCAACTAACAATCGGTGCTAAATAAAATCCTAACCTTCACATTATCCTTTGTCAGTTTCCATGACTTCAGTGATAAACTGGCTGTACTCTAAATCACTTACAGTATTGCTGCCCATTGATAATTACTTACCCCTCTTAAAACAACTTTGTAAAATAATAATACCAACAAATAAAATAAATAATCAGCCCTGGCTAATATTAATTTTTTGGAAATACAGTAGCCAAACTCTCAGCAATGTATGATCATACTCAAAGAATGGATCACAGGGAATAATATTTATTAGTAAAATCCAACTAGTGGTCTATTATCAATGCTGCATTCTGATTGGTTGAGCTACTAGTAGGCTATTTGTAAAAGGCCACTTGTAGCGAAAAGCGCCGGCTTTGAAAACCAAAACAATAGTGGCTGAATCACGTTCTGCTGAAGTTTCGGACGAGTATTTGAGCTCATTATTACATAAATCTATACTAAAATCTACAAAGTCAACTAAATATGGAATGAAGATATTTAACAGTAGGAATGCGCAAAATAAATTTGAACTGTTGACAAATGTTACCGTAAATTCGACTCCTTTTGCAACTACTATTTCTATCGTCTTTGTTTTGGCAGCAAATAAGAATTAAAGTCTAGCTTTAACTAGCAAAAGATGTTTTGCCTTGATATTTTTTTTGACCAACTAGTTGGGTTCGGCCTCATGGGCTATTGATTCAGAGGCCATGAGGGCTCGAGGAATAATTGTTAAGTATAACACATCTACATGTAGTTCTGAACCTGAGCAGTGATTCTGTTTGTAGCACTAGCTTGCTGATTCTTCTGCTTTTGTTTCTCCTGCTGAAGATCATCTCTGCAAATTATTCACAGCAATCAAAGAGCATTACAATGTACTTAAGGCAGCAACATGACCAAAAGACAATGTAAAATAAGACTTGTCGATCCACAAAAAAAAGTTTCTCTGGTTTAACAATCAGGAATCCAAACCTGTTCTCACCTTAATTCCTTCAACTTGTTAGTAGCATTTTGAGACTGTCTGCGCTCTGAATGTTAAATTAAGTTTACATGTTAAAGGCAAACTCAGAAAGGTATTTGCTGACAATATTTACAGGGAGGGGGACACAGAGAAACAAAATTTGATTGACAACTGTCTGAATGATCCGTGACAAGAAAGTCCAATCCAGATTTGAACTTCTGCAAATAACATTCAGATGAAATTCTTTATCCCATTTATGTAACTACACAACTGTGGTTCAACAGTATATATAGCTATTAGATCATGGGAAATGGAGCAAAGAGTCAAAAGATCAAATACATGTAATTTAACTACGCAAAGAAAATAAGAGTGGTTTCTCTAAAACTAATTACAATACTTTAATGTCCTAAACCTATCAATTCCTCACATTTCTTTTTCAGATTTATCAGCTTTTCATTGTCATGACTTTCTGTGATCCACCATCAAACCTAGTCTAACACCTTGGTACATCAGAGTTGACTCTGGTTCTCATTACCTCCCCGACTGTCTTGACATAACATATTAAGATAAAGTATAAGTTCACCTTCTAGTATCTGGTTATCTTTTTCTTGAAGTTGTTTCTTGAGTAACTCTACGGTATCCCCTTTTCCAGTTGACTGTAATAAAAACTAGAGTCTGGTTAACTAGTCTATAACAGTAGTCAAGTTGGCCCCGTAAGTTTCTCAAGTCTCCTGGATTTAAGTTACTCACAGACTTTAGAGAATTGAGGAACGAGACAAGACTCAAATTTCATTTTTAATGCAAATGACTAAAAAATATAATTCATCACTAGATATCATTTTCTGCTCACTGTTTTACAAAGGAGACACTTATCAAACAGTTTAGGGTTCTACATATGCTCAGCAAAACCTCCAAGATTACTCACTGAAGCATCAATTTGCAAAAAAATTGAAACAGAAATGAAGATGCCTCATTCCAAAAAGAAGACTTTATAAAAGGCCAATGGTGTGAATTTCTTTGCCATGTGTTAAAGCAATTTGGCCTTTCAATTTTTTTTATAAGTCCAGCACTACTCAGAGAAGCAAAATAAGCTTTGAATCCAAATGTGGGAGCATTAATTTATTAAATAAAACAAAGCAGGGTCACTGTTAAGTGAGAGTTGACAAAAACATAGCCAGGAAAACTTATACCTTCTTCCACTGACTTCCATCTCCTTGCTTGTTAAGTAACACATCAATCAAAGCTTGGATTTCTGATGAGCTGAGATGAGCAGACGTCACCATTTCCATCAGATGTTTAGTACTGACATCACCTGCTTGGGCAAAACAGAAAAGTTAAAACTACTTGACACCAATCAAGGACTCAAATACATGTATACAGTGTCTTGGATCTGATCTGTCAGTAGAAGAGCATTCCTTCCTTACTGATTTCACTCACATTTTTGGGCAGATGTCATAACATTTTTTTTGGCTTGATGAACATCACTGAATTACTTTGGAAACAATTTTAGGCTGGTAAACCATGTAATATAATGCTGTTTAGGGCACTTTCCATTTTTCCACAAAACAAACAGTCCTCTAAAGAATTCAGAAAATGTTTTGGTTTGCCAAAACAGACTGTTTAATTTGGTTGTTACATGTTGGTGGCAATACACTAAACAGAATAAAAAATAAAACTGGATAAGAGGGCACTTATCAAAATGTGGGAACATCTTACAGAATTTTGGCAAAAAGGGAAAAATCTATGTGAAACCCAAATTAAATATTTCCTTTTAATAATGTGTAATAAATGTAAATTACTAAACTTAGATGGGTTTTTCTGGGACAAGATTTAAACATTAGGGAATTCCACCTAAACAGGAATTTATGACAGGAGAGTATTAGCACAGTGATTTTATTGATAAATTTTACCAACCACTTGAACCAAATTATTCATTGAATAAACTTCCTATACGTAAATCATGTACACTTTGGGTCATTAAACTGAAATAAACACTTATTCCATTGAATTGAGCTTGAGCATACATATAAAAAAGTAAAAGGCACAAGTCCTGATTGTGTGCAATTTTCGCAAAACTGAAAAGCTTAATACCAATTAATCAGCTTAAAGCCTTAAACAATCTCGTGTATCAAAATAGTAGAAACAAAATGTATTATATTGTCGAGCTGTAGTTTGTAATCTATGAATGAAATGAGTTTTGAAAACGCGATATGTCGAAGGTTTTCAATCCAGCACTATTTTCAGTTACAGACTATTCCGATCATAATAAGCTTACATTTTTCTGAAAAATAAAATACTCGGAACATAGACATGTAAAACGATAATAAAGGTATTTAACTTAAACAAAACACCGCAACACACACATCACGAACCGACTGAATAATTTATTCTATTTATTCCATCGATTGAAATACGTTATTTCCTCGTTCTCGATTCCCTTGAGCCAACTTATATTTTCCCATAGACTGTTCGTTAGATTTTGGCCATTTATTAAACGTTGAAATTAACAGCCTAATGCAGATTTCCCTTTGCTCGCGGTCTTGTAAATTTGCCACGTTGACTTAGTCACCTGATGAAGTGTACAACTTTGATTTCAATTCAGACTACATTTTCACAAAATAAAACGCTTTGATCAAGCTACATTCGTTGTGTGACCAGTACTGATCTCAATGTACATGTAAGCTCCGTTCTTTTCAACACTGTTCTTTTAATACACATCTAGACTCAAATGACTGGAATTTTTTTCCTGTAAATTCGAAATAAAATACGACGATCTACAGTGGTAACTATAACACTCACCTTGAATAGGTCCCTTATCCTTGACCACTTTGCTTTTACTCTTAGTCTTCTTCGCTGAAGGAACTGTTTCACTGCTATCTGAAGGTTTCTGTTCCTCGATTTCAAAATCTTCGCTCTTTACCGGCTCACTTTCCAAAGTGGGAACAAAATCGACAGCAGTCACGGCCTCAACATCTTCACGTGGTTTTTCCAGACTCTCAAGGCCCTCAGACACGACACTCGATTCCTCTTTCGGGGCAGATTTCTTTGACTTTTTCTTCCCATGGCGCTCTTTCGCAGACTTCTCCCCAGCAATAGGCAACTTCTCTTCGCTTGGCACTTCAGAATCTTTCGAAAATTCACCCGATGGGAGAAAACCAGAGTTCCCTTCGATATGAGCACTCGCCTCGCTTGTTTCTTCAACCATTGGCTCCGAAATCTCTTCCACAACTTCTCCATCATCTGAGTACTTCTTCTTCCCCTTCGCAAATTTCTTGCGTGGTTTGGAGGTTTTTGCGGCCGCGGTTCGGGCAAGATAGGCCTCCTGTTCCGAACGCTGGGCCGCTAGAACATCTTCAAATTTCTCCTCGCGTGTTGCAAATAGAAGAAGGAGAAGCGCAGAGAGCACAATGGCTACGACTACCGCAATGACAACCAAGGTTATCGGATCGAGGGGCTGCATCCTGATGCTCAAAAGAGCCTACTACCGGGAAACAACCACGCACTTTCAGCTCACAGTTAGACCTTTCTCTTGAAGAAGAACACAACTTCCAGGCAAGATTGTGGAAAGTTCAACCCCCGTAATGGGCATGCGTACGATATTCGTTGACACGTGAAAGCGTCGTTGCCCAATCACCGTACAGCACGCCACCGGAAGTACGTAACGATCAGCTGTGGAGCTTTATTGCAAAAAATATCATGTGGGTATCTACGACAACTGTTTATCGACAATAATCAGTCTCTAATATTATTTTGACTAGGAAGTTTTCTAGAAAGAAGTCTGGGAAGTCTAACAAGCTGTGAAAAGCTGCGGACGATAATGAAGGGAGGTTAGGACAAAAAGGAAAGCCAACAGTACATCTGGGCCTTTTTCACGGTCCTTTGTTAGAACAAACAGGCGGGTTTATAAATGACCTTATTGCTAAAGGGCAAACTTAAGAAGGCTGATTGGCTGAGACAGAGGGCATTTTCTTCTTAATCAAGAACATTTTTAGGGTCTGATTACTGTTTTTTGTAAATTAGTTCAAACAAGCCAACGTCATTCATTTGAAACAATTTTTTTTTGGGGGGGGGGGTGGGGCTAGGATGTTGGTTAACTCTCATTGAATCGATTGGTTGGTTAGATTTGATTGAAATTTGTATTCGCATTAAGTGGGCTTCCAATGAGAAATGAATAAAATACATGCACAATTCTCTTATTAGTTTTGCCCTTTTAGTGATAAACAAGTAATCACATGTTTCCTCATAAAATTAAGGATTTATCATCACTTGTTTTCAGAAGTTGCCGAAATTTCCCTCGTCATGCGCAACTTCTGAAAACACGCATAATGATTAATCCTTAATTTTACTCGTCCCCATGCAATTACCTATGCAAAGCCTTTACTTCCAACTGTCTTGGGACATGAAAATAAAGTAGAGACCAGGGGACACATTAATGAAGCAAGACATGATACTACTGTGAACTTTCCAGGAGTATTACTACCCCCTCCTACCAGGGTTGGGAAGCAGGGTTGGCGCAGTGGTGAGAGCTCTCGCCTTCCATCAATGTGGCTCGGGTTCGATTCCCAGCCCTGGCGCCATATGTGGGTTGAGTTTGTTGTTAGTTCTCTACTCTGCTCCTAGAGGTTTTTTCCCAAGTACTCTGGTTTTCTCCTCTCCCCAAAAACCAACATTTCCAAATTCCAATTCAATCTGGGATGTACGGACATGTTTGAACGAGTTCTCTCAAGCTCTCTGGTGTTCTGTTGGTAAACAAATTACATGTACATGTACCCGGTGATGTTAGTTGAACACAGGACTACTACCAATGTTTTTTTTCCCCAGTGGCCATTCATGCAATTGGTTAGTCTGTTCCAGGTCAGCAAAAAATTGAGGAACATAATCAAGTAGGGACTGAGGAGAAGGGGCTCATTCTTGCTTAGCTGAAATATCTTGAGTGCCAGGAACAGTCTAGCAATTGGCTGGAGAGGCAATGTAGAATGTGAAAACGGCAACACAGTTTTATTGCCATGTTATTACAGTAAAGCAGCATAGGTTTACAGTAATTCACATCAGTTGGCAAAACGTTTTATCATACCTACCACATTATCCAAGTCTTAAAAGTCTTACAATTCTCAAAAAGTTTGTTCAAGAGATGGTTAAAATTGATAAATTTAACTTTAACAACAAAGATATGTTTCTTTAGACAATAACAATGGATCATCCTTTTAAGTTTAATCTGCAAACTAATGGAAGTACCTTATTGGTCACATAAAATTTGTCAAACTCCTTACTTCATTATCAATTTTAGATAACATTTTACATTATGCCATCACTTTCTTTGCTTTGATATAAGAGAACTTTCAATTATATTTCTCAATACATTTTCTCAACATAACCTGATAAAAAATGTACTATTCTCGTACAAAGAACAGTGTTTTTCTTCAATACAAGCCAGCAAAAAAGCTACTTTGTAACTAGATATAACCTATTATTTAGGCCACATCCTTAAAATAGTTTGAAATGCATAGCACGGTTTGTGTCTGGTTGCCTGTCAAATCAAATTGCTCTTTTTCAACGCATTATTTCTGTTGCAACAGTTCATCATACTTGATCCTCAACTAATTAAATTGCTCAATGCTTGAACAAATTCTACTGAAAAATCACCTGGAGAGTGATGACAAGAACATGCACATTGAAATTGGGGCCTGGAGAGTCAAATTAGCACTGCTAAAACAGAAACACATGAAACCACAACTACCACTAACTTCTTGTCTCAAGGCCTTTCTACTTTGCCATCAAAGCTAATTACCCCATCAGGATATTAATCATTACACTATCACCACAGAATAGTAGCCACACTATATACCACAGGTTTCATACATTTTTAAAGCCCTTTCCATGTGTTTCATCAACACTATTTTTCTGAAAAAATTCACAGGAAATCAAACTGACATATAGCTTAGAGAAATGCATGGCCTCTACCCCCTATGCAAAATATGTTGCCTCTACAATAGCAGGGACCTCCACATAAATGCAGGTCTGAGCCCTGTATAGTTTCATCTTTCGTTTTCATGACCAAGGAGCTTGAGATTAGTGCAGTTAAGTTAGCACTGGTTACAGTACTATTGGTGAAGATGAGAGTGCATCATTTTCCTTATTTTAGAAGAAACCATCCACATCACTGGACTCAAGATCAAAATCATCAGAATCAAAATCTGGGGAATTCCAACCAAAAAAACTTGAACTATCACTGTCACTCCCAAAAAAGTCCTCTTCTTCATCACTGTTCTTCCATTCCTCTAAATATTCTAAGAAAAAGACCTCTCTTCGCATTCTTTGCAAAATGAGAGTAGGAAGTTGAGTGGTGCACAGAGTATATGACACTATCTTGTCACTTGGGCCAAGACTTGTCACCTTCTGCCAAGCATTTGAACGCAAGTTATACCTCACAGCACTGCATGCAAAATTAGTTGCCTCTAGTGTCAGTGGAACTGTGACCTGGTTCTTGACTACAATGACATTGTTGACTCCACAATAAGGGTAAGGTAGTGGAGCAATAGCACACCATTTATCAGTGATGGGACAATACACTTCACAACTTCTGGTTTGTGTTCCACTTGAATCAATTCCACCAACTACGTATATCTTGTCAAGCCAGTATACACAACCTGGATTTGACCTTGCTTCTTTCATAGATGCCACATATGACCAAGAATCTGCTTCTGGGTCATACTTTTCAACACTTGCAAGAGGTGTTCCACCAAGGGAAGTTTCACCGCCAATGATATAAATGTGTCCTTTAGCTGTCACACTGGCTGACTTACATCTGGAAGTGTTCAGGCTTGCACAGTAATCCCATTCATCAATTTCAGGAAGGTAATATTCTACTGTATCAACACAACCATTCGAAAGACTCCAGCCACCAATGTAATAAAGCTGCCCACCAAGCTCTGCTAAAGAGGCCTTGGACCTTGCATCATTAAAGGGAGTCTTTGCTTTCCACTCCAGTGACACGGGGACATCCGGTGAGAATTTCAGTTTCTTTGCATCATCAAAGCAAATGGTGCTCATTGCAGCATCATAATTGCTCTTCTGCTTTCCCACTAAATACACTGTCCGTCCAACAACTGCTACCTGCGGATGATACAGCATGATTGAAGAGTAAGATAGAATTCGAGCTTCGTTTTTGTCTAAATCATAGCAGAATGCTTTGCCACTGTTATCAGTGCTAACACCAATCATAACATCATGTAGCTCTGTGGATGGTCTCAATTTCTGGGGTACCGCTTTCAAAGCGGCTTCCTTGGATTTTCTGGGCTTTCCCCATCTGTTTGCTCGTTTCCTCTTCTTTTTGACAGGCTTAGTTTGACTCTTTACACCAATCAGCAGTGGTTCTTTGGTCATCTCAAATTCAAGAAACCTTTTGGGCAGTGAGCCCTTCCTCAGATGTTCCAACAACTCAGGCAAAACTGGAACACGGTTTTCTTCATCATGCCTTACCCACTTCATCACAGCTTGGTAGACCTCTTCTTCCCTTTCTACCTGGATGCTATCACTGCTTATGAAGTAAACCAAATTCTTCTGGGAAATGCAGACAAACTCTTCATTATTCACAGCAATAGAAAAGTTCATTTTGATGAAATCGTTTGCTTTTTTCGCGAGGGTTTCTGCACCAAACTGCTCCGCTACTTGTAAAATGCTGAAACAATTTTCGCTGCTTAGCCGTTTGTAGAGAAGCTGTATGCACGCGTTTTTCACTGGTGTGACGAGCAAGAAGCTCGAGGCGTTAAGCAAATCCAGCACGTTTTCGTCAGTTATGACAATTTCTCGCGTGTAAAAGTAGTCGAGGATGAGTGACATGGCATTGAAAGAAACTGAATGAAGACTCAAAACTTTCTGGTTTGATTCTTTCATTCCACTGCTGAACATGGTGTAAAAGAATTCACTGTTTGCCGCCAAAACGCAACGATGAGTGGTCAATTGTTTTTGTTCCACCTCCAAGGTAACATCGCAAAATCCCGCTTCTCCTTCAAGCCTGAATTTATTCAACAAAGAAAGAGCATTACTTTCACTTCCCTTAAATCTGGTTCCGCCTGAAACGTAGAGGTTGAACTCTACAAGTGTTTCCTTTTCTTGAAGTTCAAATAGATTGGACCTGCTGGTGGCCGCCATATTGGATTCTCATGCCGAACGACTGCAATGAAAGATGGGAATCAAAGTGTTGGCGCCGCTTTTAAGATTTTCCCGCCAATCTTCCGGTTCCCTGTATTTCAGTTAATCTTTTCCCACTTTTCATTTTACCTCTCCTTTGAAACAACTTGATTTCAAATATCAATCAGAAGCCTCTGATTTGATAGGGAGGCTAAATGGGGATAAAGACAACAGCTGAGGGAAAATTGTTTACAGGATATTTTTGCCAGGAATAACCCGCCAAACATCGTTCTACAGAATGAAAATAATAATAATAATAATAATAATAATAACGGTTTTCTTAAAATGCTTTTGAACCGCGTTTTTGCACGAATGCCATCATTGTTGATTTCCAAAACGCAGAAACAGTTTCTCGGAATTTTTTAGACAAATTTGGCTTTCAAACAAATGCTGTTTGCTCTCAAATAGAAAGTTTACCCGAGCAACATCTCTGTTTCTTTTGCAATGCAAGGAAGACGAAAATGATTTATAGACTTATGATAGACCAATAAATGGAGATAGATGTATGGAAGAGTAATTTCGAGGATATACAAATAGAAACTCATGAAGAAATGAATAAGAACGCTTTGCGCCGTTACGTACGGCTTGATATTTTCTTTGTCCTGTAATTAGTGTCAGTTGAGCGTTGTTGAGCTGGGTAAGCAAAACAGAGTTCTTTGTGTAATACCCTGCCATTCGCACACACGTCAAGTGCTTTTTTATTAATACTAAAAAAATAGAGCTTCTGTATATACAGTCTACCATGAAGGGGGAGGGATTCTCCAAAGCAACGCATTGTCGTGCGGGTTCATAACAGTTTTCAAGGAAATTCTCATAAATGCGTATACTTATCGTACTAAATAGTAAAATCTTTCCCAACAAAGTCATCGGCATGAGAGAGAACAGTCATAAAATGGCAGTGAACAATTAAAGGAGTTAGTTAGTTTATTGCTCATGAACAGCTAGCAAGATATGACCGAGCACACAAATAGAGTAAAATGGTCGTTATGAAAAAAATAAAGGTTCATACAACCAAAGGGGAAAACACCTCCGCTAATACAGTGAGTCCAATGTTAAAAATGCAAGGTACAGTCTTTTAAGGGACTCCGGTTTAGACAATACTGAACAGATAAAAGGTCATGTGTAAGCGACTTCCTTGAAGCGAATGGCGCTTATATTCTATCTTTATTTATCAAGTCCTTGACAATCTCAGAATGTTGGAATTCTGCTGTGTCCGTGCACTGATACTCGGTGGTAAGGCCATTGAAGCGTTTTTTCAAAGCATCTTTCGAACTGGCGTAAATCATCTTCTTGCCAATTGCAACTTCATCGCTGCACCTGAAAAATCAACCAAGAATTTTTATTTCAACCAATCATTGCTAGATTGTGTATAGTAAGTTGTGGTGGTACTGTCTTGCTTTTGATAACAGCATTCCGTAGAAATGGAAAGCATAAAATAACCTTTGAGGGTAAATTAAATATGATGATGATGATGATGACGATGATGGTGGTGGTAATGACGATGTTTCATTTTAGGCCGACAAATTCCCCCTTTTAGAGCTGTAATGGAGCATCACTCTTGGAAGTAGTTGCTGGCTCTCGGGTAAGGAAGGGAGTTGGAGATTAAATTGTGTAGTGTTACCAGAGCCATGTCAGTCGGAAATCCCAGAAAGGGACTGTACATGAGTCTGCATATGAAGAAACAATCAGTTCAAGACTCCAACTAGCTGTTAAAATTTACTTTTACTTAGGTGATTGACTGCTAGGCATTCTCAGCCCGCATGCCGGAAAAAATTATCAGTGAGCTTGACTCTTACCAAGTAATAAATGCTAGTTTCTGTGCAATGGTCTGGTTTGATCGGGTGTAGCAGAAGTCGAAAAGAATGTAACGAGGTTCCATTCCAAACGTCTTTTTCATGTCGTTGAAAATATCTTCATTCTTGCATTGGGTGCAGTTTGAGGGCAGTTTATCTCCCAATTTCTCGACAACGATCCTCTGATTGTCCTTGATCATCATCACTACATATGCGTGCCTTTTCTTTAACTTGATGTCGCTAAAAGCATCGACGACAGTTTGGTCAACATCCACTCCGGACGACTAAAGGAGAACAAGTAAAATCATTTTGTATTTCAGTTTTAAGATTTAAAGTCCTATTCCAGTTTCTGCAACTTTTCAGCAGTTGTCATTTAACGGGAAAATACTAATACTCATTAATATTTGATTATTACTTAATCAATCAAATATACAAGTTATGACAATTTTCTCTGCAAAATAAGTAACTTTAGCGACGGTATGACCTATTAAAAACACACTTAATTTAAGCTTTAAAAGATAATAACTAAAAAGTTTGACCAATTACCTCTACCTGCATTATAAATCAAGATAAATAAATAAATAACCTTTATTTACCCTCGGCAGCTTATTTAGCACAAAGGCTAATGGGGCCGAGCAAATACATGAAATGAATAATTAAAATAAACGTAACGTGATAAAAATCCCAACTGGCGAGAGGCAGACCAGTTGGCTACTTTTTGCAAGGTAAAAAATGTGGGAATAGCTTCGTATTGGGACTCTGATAATCAACTGTTTTTAATTGTATCATAGAGACTCTTGTTTTATAGGAAAAACAACACATAAAGCGGTTATAAACATGGTAAAGCAATGCTTTTTATGACATCTGACTTGGTTGTTACGATGCCAGCCAGAGGTTAATCTTAAGAGCTTTATTTTGTCATTCTCTTCCAAAACTGCTTCATTGATTTCGGAAGTTTCGGTAAATCATCTCGCGCGAAGGGTTGGGCCCACAAAAAAAAAAAAAAAAAAAAAAAAAAAAACACTTGATAGTTCATATACCCTTGTTTTTTTTGTTTTTTGTTTTTTCGCGCCTCTCTTTGCGCGTGACTCGTGCTCCGCACTCGCCTCGCACTTGACTCTGCCCGCCTAAAAAACGCAAAAATAATAACGCCTGTTCTGCAGGCTAAGAGAAAATATACTGGTACTTACCATGTTCTTGAATGAAACTGAATCACTCTGATAAAAACAAAAAGTCTTTCCTTAGACCATTAAGAATAGTATAGGTACAAAAACAAACTCAAACTCATAACTAAAGTAAAGTTGTAAACAAATTTATCTTGAAGTCAACAACAATAGATGGGGTTAAACTGATCAGAGAGACTGATGGTTTATTTTTCTCAGGCTCAGAAATTGTTTTCTGCAAATAAAAGTAGAATAAACTTTCAATGGAACTGTTTTTCTGCTTCCTTCTCACTTTGATTCTGTTCCACACTGATCTTTATCAAAATGTGTCTTCCTTCACTGGCATGCACATGGCTGAACGCGTTAAAAAAGACTTGTTGCTCCTCCTCAATTCGTTATTTTGCACCAAGAAAAGTAGAATACAGTTCTCATAATGATTTTTTCTTTTCATGACATCTTATCATTGCAAGGTAATCTTTGTCAAAAATTTTCAAGCGTGCATTGGTAAATGGATCAGATAATTCCTTCGCAAAATGGACGAACACGTTATGATCGCTTTGATACAGCAAAAGTAACTCGGTCAAGGCAAACTCAAAGACACAATTTCTCACCTAAAAGTAAGCAATTTTTAAGCTTCTTATCAATACTAGCAGTGAGTTTAAGGTGTAACTTTACCAAGAAAAGAAAAGATAAAATGCATGTCTTACCTCTAGAAAAGAGTCGACTTCAATTGAAAGCAAGATAGTTATGACGCAGGCCTTATTAAGAACTAATTCAATTAGTGACGTCAAAACAAATTCTCATCTCTCTTAACTTGTATAAATGGTGATAATGATACCAAATACAACTTTGACCAAGATTTTTGCTCATAAAACAAAACATAAAAAGTCAAAAACACTTTTGCAGTTTTGTCGTTTTTGAGTGAGAGGCGCGTCCACTAAGTCCCTCGTCCGGCGGAGCGTTCGGGAGAGCGCTGATTGGTTAACTTATCGCCGAAGTTCTGCCGGAGAGTTTCTACAGAGTCTGACGGAGAAAATACTCGGCTCGACTGAGTCAGACATTTGAAATTCCCCATATTTTGCAAACTCACTTAGCTTTAATACTTTAGAAATCTAGGCTTGGTGTAAAGTTGGAAGGTCTAATTGCGGGAACATAAGGCGCGAGGAAACCTAGATCTCGAGAATCGCTGACTCTTGCACGTTCTTCTTCTGAATGGACATACCATGTTACATCTGGGGAAACACTCTTGTGCACCAAAATATAGACGGCGCAGGGTAGCATAGAATGGAATAAACTTCCTCAAAAAAAATCTGGTGACACACTAATTCTCGTGGCATAACTGATGTTTAAAAAGCTGTTAAGTTTGAGTAACTGTTTTTTTTTTTTTTTAGCTTGCAACTTATGTTGACCTAAAAATGGACGGCCTCCCGGCCAGCTATCGGGCGCAGCAGGGATGCGAGAGCTAGCGAGGGGAGGGGGGGGGGGGAGTTTTGCTGTCGCCAAATTACCACGTGGAAACAGTGATCGGCTACACCAGTAGATTTGTCCAGCGGTGTTTTCATGGATACTTAAAATGGCGTTCTTGTTTGAAAATGGCGGGCAACACATATTTAGTTTTGCTTGCTAGATCTGCCTGGCCTAGCGATGTATACACTTGTCAATCGAGATGAAAATAGTTCGGTCTACAATTATGTTGCAGAACAGTTGGTACAAGGAACTATTGGAAAGAGGAAATGGAAGCTAGCGCGAAAAGGCTATGAGCGCTTCAATCTGATGTTTGGAGAGAGGCAAACAAAGGTTCTTGACTACACAAGAATAGGTAAATGATGGAGATCACTGATGGAATCTTGTGGAAGATTAAGTTGAAAATGTGTTATTTTTATTATTTATGTTGGTAATTAAGTCTTAATTCGCACCGGAAGTATTTCATTTAGATTACAACAAATGGTGGGGGAATAGGGAGGGGGAGGGGGTGGGGGTGGGGGTGTGGTTTTTAGTTGTTGTCACAGGCAAGGAGTTTTCTGGTCACCGCCCTTTGCAGAGATGCTAACCTCTGGAGGTATTTCCCTTTTGTGGCAGACGTGCATGCATTATTTACCTGCTCTCCCTTCATCCTGCCCTCCCTCCACCCTGGCCAATTTGCAAAAACTACAAAACAGAGTAGCGCCTATTATAACTGGAGCCTCCTTCTTAACAAGATTGTGTGATCTTACAGAACTTGGGTGGCTAAACCTTGAAGCGATGAGAAAGCGCCAAAAGGCTATTTGGATGTTTAAAATACTCAGTGGTCTAGCACTTCGGTACTTATCTGAAATGTTTTCATATAGTACCTCGTTCCACGACTATGCACTCTGATCATCCAAGAAAAATCTCGAGCTTCCAAAAAATCCACAAATTATTTAAAAAATAGTTTTGCATTTACTGGAGCCAAGCTGTGGAACGAGTTACCCAGTAGTTTAAAGGATGAAACATCCCTGAAGAACTTTGTGCATTAACTTGATGATTACACTATTGGCACCAGTAAAAGTTCGGGCAATTAGTTATTCAGTAAAAATTGCAATGTAAATCATTTTTAATGAAAATAGTATATCTAGGTAAGATTTACTTGTACGGATTTTATGTAAAACAAATTTTAATATCAAGTGTATATTTTAATTTGATAGAATACCATGTTTAAATAAAAGTATCTAAGTATCTATCTATCTATCTATCTATCTATCTATCTATCTATCTATCTGTCTGTCTGTCTGTCTGTCTGTCTATCCATCCATCCCCCCTCTCATCCCTCTGGCCACCCTGTCACCAAAAAACTGGGCCTGAGGTGGAGACAGGTGCTTATGTGGCAACAGTGACCCAAAGTTACCTTTATCCTGGAGATCTGGTTACCCATATGGGAGATTTGTTCCAAATCCACCCAGGAGACTCCCAGATTATCTAAGAGAGTTGGCATACATGTTCGCCTTGATCCTTGATGAACATGGGTCCCTTAACACCTCCTCCCCTTCCTCTACTTTTTTATCCCATTTTAACTACATAGTAAGGTCTTCAAACTGACCAGGGACTCTGTTGTCAAGGTCATATTTCAGGCTTATGTCAAGCTGTGAATTACTACAGAGGCTCCGAGAGGCTTCTTTGCAAAAAGGTTCCTTTAGTAAAGTAAGTATTTAGGATGAAGTTCTACTGGTTCACTGCTCTCATGGTGTATAACATCTTTTGTACCATATCAAAGCAAATACAACCAATCAGAATGAAGCAAGGCTATTGTATAGTTGTTGGTATTCCACTGAACTTTCCCATCATGCATCAGATTGATTGTTTAGTGTTATGCAAAGCTTTCTTGTGATATGCCATGGTATACCATGCGAAAACATTGCACAACTAGTTCAATATTATTATATAGCCGGCATTTTTCCTGTTACAGTGCACCCATTCGTTGGCTAGTCACATGACATCTAACAATGAAACTGTTCACTGCCAAATGCCATGAGTGGGCAACATTGCAAAAACTATGACATCAGACAGGAAACAGTTCACTGTTACTAGCGAAATGTTGACCGCTGTTGCACATGATCAGAACGTGCAGTTGTAGGTGGCCTGATGTTGCTGGAATCTCAGCGCATTTTTCAAAATTTGCTTTTGTTTTCCACCAGTTTGATCTATTTATGTTGCTATATAACAAATCACTTAATGACTGGTCCCTTGGGGAACAGTGAATTTTGTTTCCTGAAATTTTATATGATTATTCATTATTTGTGGTTTTATGACGCACTTACAAAATGACTATTTCCCAGTTGGACTTGGCTCAGTTAGTAGACCACTGCACCAGTATCGTTGAAGCCAGCGGTTTATATTAAGCCTGAATTTTTCAGGTTTTCTTTCTCCTTCTCTTGACCACTGAAGTTGTGAACACAGCTGTGATGATCCAGGCCTGTGGCCAGGATTTTGAATAGGGTATGTGTTGGACTGCCATCAGCAAACCCCAGGGGCTAGTCTGATTTTTAGATTCTCATTTGAGCCATCAGTCCATAACAGGTGAACCCGGGAGGAGGACCTCTGCAGCCCTTTTGGGGGGGGGGGGTTGTACATGGATCCATTACTGCCCCCTCCCTATGGGCCTGTGATCTGTAACCTCTTGAATGTTTTCAAATTACTATTAAACCTGATTTACATTATCTCATGTTTGCAGATTTGTGCGATCTTTGGCTGAGAGTGATGATGTAAGTGAAGCATATGAATGGCTTCCTGTTTCTTTTATCATTTTGCCCAAACAATTAAAATCTAAATCAGAGGGTAAGAAGATATTTAACTTGAACTATACTGATGAAAGAGATGAGTTTTTGGATTTTGCCAACAACTTGGAGGAGAAAATATGGATAGCCAAGTCCACATCTGGGGCAAAAGGTGAGTACACTCTGACTGTACAAAAGTAGCTTGGTGTTTGAAGGGGAGGGAGAGGGGGACTTCAGATGCCCTTTGTACTATTGCATGCCCAAAATCCCCCCTTCCCCTCCCCTTTGAACACCTGCCGCGCAGCCTAGAACAAAAGCAATGCAACAGGACTGTCATTAAGGCTGGAGGCCAGTTGTCTCTGGATTCTAGGTGGTATCGAAAACGAAGATTGAAGCATGAGGCACCCTGAAACTCAAAAACGAAGCACCCCAAAACTCGAAAACGAAGCACTCTAAGTCGAAAACAAAGCACTTAGGTCAAAAATGAAGCACATGCTTCTTAGATAGCAAAACAGCTTATTGACTCAATCCCACAACAGTACCACTGTAGAACAAACCTTGATCACCTTGACATGATGGTGATGTCACTCATGGTACGTCTCGGCTGTTATGGAGACAGGTTCACTGTTGTCACTAGGATTTAAAGTAGTTGAATGAATGGGTCTAGGTAGGTGGTTACAGATTATAATGAGCATTCAAGTTCTCAGATGTGATTCCCTGCATTCTGGGTCAAACGTAGCTGGCGCAACAAAGTGGTCTAACCACAGGCAGCCCAAGCTCACCATGAGTTGCAACATAAAGGTTTGTATAGGAATCCAGGTTATAGATTCAAGAAAAAAAATATTCGCAGAAATTCTCAATAAAAAATGCCTTACCTTATTTATATGGTGTGTTCTTGCTTGCTGTGTGGTTATTTTCCCGATCCGATGCCATTTTAGTGATTTCTTTCATTTCTGAGTTTCCACTCTTAAAGAAATGGAATCGCTAAAATGGCATCGGATCGGGAAAATAACCACACAGCAAGCAAGAACACACCATATAAATAAGGTAAGGCGTTTTTTACTGAGAATTTCTGCAAATAATTTTTTTCTTGAATCTATAACCTGGATTCCCATACAAACCTTTATGTTGCAACTCGTAGTGAGCTTGGGCTGCCTGTGGTCTAACAGCTGGCAGAAGTCAGCCAGCTACTGGTTCATAATGACAACATGCACGTTACTCAGTCAGCAAGTCTGCTGTTGTAGATATGAAGCTCACTTAAAGAAACTTATGTTAGTACCATCTTTGTATATAGATTGCAAAAAATTGTAATAACTCTGATCTCATAAAGTAAGGCAATAATATTTTAGGCATATTCGTATTTGTGTGTGTTCTGTGGAAACATTGACAAGTCATTGCATGGAACATTTTCTTTTCTTTTTTTATCAGATAAATAGCTTCTTGTTTTGTTTTGAAACAGGGACAGACATTTTTATCTCAGATGATGTTGATGCAATCCTTGCTTTTGTTGATGAACAGACTCAAGGATTTGTTGTGCAGAAGTACATCGAAAATCCTCTGCTATTGGACCAAAATAGAAAATTTGACATCAGGTAAGAGCTTAATATCTGTTTACTTGTCAATACTGTGAAACATGTACAGGGCTTTTCGTTATATGGATCAGGGAAGCTTGCCAAAATAATAGAACAATATTCTGCAGATATAGGTAGTCTTTTGTAATGAAGCCATTCACCATTGTTCCTTGTGAGAAAATCTTTTCAGTTTTGGCACTGATCACCTAGAATTCAATGATTTGAGGTATTTGTCTGTGCATAGTAGCCTGATATTTTTTCTTAAGGAGGAAGTATGTTGACCAAGCTTAAATTTCATTTTTAACAAAGTTTATTATGTTTATTGTTGCTAGGTGTTGGGCACTATTGGATCATAAATACACCATTTATGTTTTCTCAGAGGGAGTGATAAGAACATCATCTGAGCCATATGATGCTACCGACCTTAAGAATATTACTAGTCACCTCACAAACCACTGTATTCAGGTACATATCTGTAACATGCATTATGTAATGAAAACAGACCTGACCTTCCTAAACATTGACATTATAAGAGCCACTGTCTAATTGTGAGCTTCAGTTTTTGTTTCCACATTATTTTTATAATGGTAGAGTTTCCACATGCAGGTCAAGGACTATATGCCATTCCATTGTTGACGTTATATGTAATGGTCATATATTTTTCATGTTATGTATTGTTCGGCTATGTTGTTATGTGCATGCCCTATGCTCCAGATACATGCTCCACATATTCACTTTATGTTCATTTACCATTAAGTCTTCTGGTAACTGCAGTTTTCTCCTTGGTGAATGGTAAAGTGCCACTATGCAAATGCACACTGATTGTAGTTGCTGGTAATGGTCACCTTTTCTGCGATAAAGGCCCCATAAATGATCAGTAGAAATTCCAGCTAATTTTCCAAACTGAACCTCCAAGAAAATGTTTAGAGCACATAACATCAGCTGTGTTATTTTCAGGAACAATACTCAGCAAATTTTGGAAATTATGAAGAGGGAAATGAAATGTTCTTTGAGGAATTTTCAAGGTTAGGCGAATAAGGCTGCTACCAACCCATTTTTAAAATGAATTCATTCTAAATGTAGCACACAGGGCATGCAAGTAAAGCAGGGGAGGGGAGGGTTATATAGGGGATAGATTTGGGAACCATTTTGATTCTGAAGATCAGTAAATAGCTTAAAGGAACTTTGTCATGCTATTTCAGTCTACTGTAAAATGCCATAAGATGTCTTTAAAACCCTTTAACTCCCAATATCAACACATGCATTCTCCTTACACGTCTCATATATTTCATATGTTAAATGTAGGGAGAATTTGTATAAACAACTCAACTGTTCCCTGGTGATCATTTCCTGTATTCTCATGCTCTGTATGCTTGATGAACTGTTGATACGTTAAGGAGAAGATGGGTGGTGATCACTATTGGGACATAAAGGGTTAAATCAGGGATAACCCAAAAATAATGAAGCAGTTTATATACTCAGGACTAAGTAATTTACTGCACTGAGGATGGCAATGGATTGCATTTTGAAAAATGTAACCTAAATTTTTCCAATTCTTGCACTTCATCTTGAAGCCTTGCCCAAAAAAGCTACTATGGAGGACTTTCTCTGCAAAAAATGGATTGATATCTTTCTCCTACATTTCTAAGCATGTTTCAGCATGAGTAAATGTCATTAAGTAGCATTTCTGTGTAGCTTTTGCTGGAAAACAGCAAAACTCCCATGACAGTCCCCCTTTAACAAGTTTGCTTGACAAATGTAAGTCTGAATATAGGGTGCGATGGTAGATGCCAGGTCTGGAATTGAGTATTTTTGGGTCCAAACTAGAGTAAGGGTTTTAAAAACCAGTCTGTACAACCCCACCAAATATTCAAAAGTGAAACACCCTCCCAGACTGGCTTACTCACTCACCTATGACATAGAAGGTGACTCAACCTGAGGATAACCACCTCTTTGGTTACATTTTTAACAATCAATCAATCAAACTTTATTTAACCACAGAGTCCATTTCACTAAAAAGTGCTCTCCCATGGAGCCGTGCATTACAAATACAATTAGTTAAAAGTAGTTAAAAGTCTGATTTACCTAGACTAGTACTCAAGTTTAGACTAAGTTAAAATACCTTACAGTAAGTCCTAAAAATAAGTTAATTAAAAATATCTTACAATAAATCCTAAAAAATAACTTAATACTTACTTACTAACACTGTTGGAGACGTTGCATGACTGAACAATTATTGCAATATGGTATTTTTATCATTAAAATTATTTTTAATTGTCAGGTACCTTGAAGAGAAACACCAGGTTTCACTGGCAGCTGATATTTTACCTCAGATAAATGCCATTGTAAAGAAATGCCTGCTTGGTCTGAAAGAGGTGAGAGGTCTATAAACATACATGAAGTTCTTTGATAACATGGTCAAGGTACATTACAGGAGTTGTGGCTTGACACCTTCTCAAGCCAAAAATGTTTAATAATTTAAAATTCATCAAGATTCATGCAGATTCCCATACCCAGTCGTAAAAAATTACTTGTACAATAAGAAATATTTTAGTGTACACGGGATGGCCAAACTGTTTACTTTATCAGAATAATCAGTATAAATCGTATTCCTGATGTTATGTCGGCACAGATCTTGAAGGGCCCTTGGATTACACTTGTACTCAAATATCTTAATGACCTTATCTTCGCAAATCATTAACTGTCCTTCAGAGTTAATCCTTATTTGCCCTGAAGGTTTGACATCTGATGCGATCAAGTGAGCATTGCTTCCTTCTGTCACGGACTCTAGTAACACAATTTCATCTTCATTTGCAATGATGAGATGCTCCTCGTCATGGACAAATCCTCGGACTGTGGAGATCTGTTTTTCCTCTCCATCAAGCAAGTAATAAGAAATAGTCTCTTGCTGTTTCAACTCTACCTCTCCTTCACTATTAAAACAAACTTTAGCACTTGGTAAACTTGAATCGTCATTAGATGTTGAAACCTGGAAATCTTGCGAGCAGCTGAATTCCAACTCCAACTCTGACATGGTCATCGTCATAAATAATTCCTCTGCATTTCAGTCCATAGCTATTTCATGAACACTCTCACTTTAGGTAAAGGGTCTGTGACAAGTAGATGTTTCTGTGGAGACAAAGTAAGCGGTCCAGGGTAAGTCACAGGGAGACCGTCGTCTATTTCGAAAAGTTCACCTACGGAGTTGTCTTTTCCAAGGGTATAGATCAGAATGCTCTCATGATGACATTCTGATGAGCTTGCTCCAACACGATTTCCAGGAAGAAATATAGTGTCGAAAAAGTTATCTTCCATATCTGCGAAGTTGTCAACAATGTCTCCACTCAAAGGATCCCAGATGGCAAGTCCATAGTCGCAACTGAGAGTGGCATACAAATTCAATTCTATATTGTAATCAGAGCTATAGACAGGTCCTAAATGAGTCGGGATATTCACAGTGGAAATGCAGTCATCTGCAAAGACTCTCATGATTGTTGAATGGTGGCCGGGTACAATTTCTGTACATGAAAACTCTGCTATTTTAAGCGAGAGGTAGAGATCTAGCAAATCAGATTGCAGGGTTCAACAAAAGAACCTTTTCAATACAAAAACAAATGGTTGCAAAGCCTATTGGGTGAATGTGGACCTTTAAAGTTTGTGTGAAATTGAGCCTGGTCAAATTAAATGAAACCATTGCTAATACACTTAAGTGCCATCCAACTGTAATTTACTATTCAAAATTTGTGTCAACATTAATAGTCAAACACCTTTAAGGTATAGTGAGAAGCATAGATATATGTCTATGTGAGGTGCCCACTTACAGGAAGTTATAAAGGTAAGGTTTCAATGGAGCCCGGACTGTGTTTTGATGTTGTCTGCTTATGAGTAGTGTCTGTTTCCAGGAGGTGTGTTCAAGCAGGGGATTAACTGTACCAAGGTCTTTATATTAAAATCAGCACCACACAAACGTGTGACTTCACACAGTAGTAATATTCTTATAGCCTGTCAATTAACCAAGAAAGGTTTAAAAGATTACTGATAACATTAGTTAAAGCAAGTTGGGGTACATCTTTTTACTAGTGGCCTGGGCTGAGGTTACCAATCAGCTGAAAGCAAGTATACTTTTCATTGCAAGATTTGCTTATCATTTACACATACAAGTTTTAATGAACCATCACAAATTCTCATCATGACAACTTGAGTTCCTGTGCATATTGTTGTAATAATATTAAGTGTTGTTTCCGTATTACCTGCTTAAGCAAAATTCAGAATAATATGTCCCATGCCAGATTAAGTCTCAGCTTAATAAACTCTCAAATTAATTTAGCAGCTGGGATGCTGACTCAACATAATTATTTAAAGGAGCACTTCGGCTCTCCAACAAGCCTCACTCTTGAACTTATTGTCCTGAAGTTAATATCCCCTTCTTTTGAGACCAAAAATCCAAAGTCTGATAAGTACCTGTAGTTCAGAAACCATACACTTTTGAGGTACCCCAAATGCAAGAGTGCTATTTATTCTTGTTCCCAAACCTTGCACCTTATACCAAAAAGTCATGTTTTAGCATGTATGGAGTTGTGAAACTATTTACTTTAATACACTGTATTGGGATCATCAGTATGAATAGTATTCCTGATGTTACATCAGCATAAATCCTTAAGGATCCTTGGATTCACTAGTATGCAAATAACTTTACAATGTTATCTTCGCAAATCAATAACTGCATGGCCCTTTGTTCTTTCTTGTGTCCTAAATTTAGACCAAATGGGCCAGAATGGTCAAAATCTGACCAGAAGTAGTTCAGAAACAATTAAAACACTTTTGAACTACCGTTAACCTCAACAGCTTATCTATGGGAATTCTTTGTAACCTGGTTCCCAAACCTCGTTGTATAAAGTTACTTGTACAATAAGAAATCTTTTAGTGTACACGGGATGGCCAAACTGTTTACTTTATCAGAATAATCAGTATAAATCGTATTCCTGATGTTATGTCGGCACAGATCTTGAAGGGCCCTTGGATTACACTTGTACTCAAATATCTTAATGACCTTATCTTCGCAAATCATTAACTGTCCTTCAGAGTTAATCCTTATTTGCCCTGAAGGTTTGACATCTGATGCGATCAAGTGAGCATTGCTTCCTTCTGTCACGGACTCTAGTAACACAATTTCATCTTCATTTGCAATGATGAGATGCTCCTCGTCATGGACAAATCCTCGGACTGCGGAGATCTGTTTTTCCTCTCCATCAAGCAAGTAATAAGAAATAGTCTCTTGGTGTTTCAACTCTACCTCCCCTTCACTATTAAAACAAACTTTAGCACTTGATAAACTTGACTCTTCATAGTTGGATACTGAAACCTGGAAATCTTGCGAGCAGCTGATCATATCAATTCCGGTTTCGTCATCCTCATCTCCCGGAAAAACTTCTCTACATTTCAGGACTTTTAAGTCATTCCAGTCAATAGCTATCTCATGAACACCCCATCCAGGACTGAAAGGCTCGGTGACAAGTAGATTCTTCTGTGGAGACAAAGCAATCGCTCCAGGGTAAGTCATGGGGAGATCGTCTACTTCGAAAGTTTCAGCTACGGAGTTGTCTTTTCCAAGGGTATAGATGAGAATGCATCCTCCATGATGACATTCTGATGAACTTAATCCAACACGATTACCAGGAAGAAATAACGTGTCGCGAAAGTTCTCGCCTACTTCCTCGAACGTGGAAACAACTTCTCCACTCAAAGGATCCCAGACGGTAAGACCATCATCGGTACTGACAGTGGCATACAAGTTCAATACTATGTTGTAATCAAAGCTATAGACGTTTCCCAATTGAGTCGGGACATTCACGGTGGAAATGCAGTTATCTGCGAAGACTCTCATGATCGAGTATTCGTCCGATTTCCCAATTCGAGTGAACGATAGTACGTCATGTAAGGCTACGTTTAGGTTCTTTGGCGTTTTCATCCCGAGTCCTTCACGGTTTTACAAAGGAGTTTTATTTCACAGGGGAGATAAGATGAGGGATGCAAAGAGGGGTGGGGGGAGGAAATACTTAAAGGAAGGGAAGGGAAGATACTCAATAACAAAATTTAGAAACATTTTTTGTGTCCGCAACAAATATTCCGCGAGCGGACAAACGGGGAAACATTTGTGTCGCCAACAATGTGTCCTCGTTTGCCAGGGCCTTTGCAGCTACCGCGTGCAATGCTACGAGTCTGACGTGGGCAATGAGCATTTAGGAAAAAAGACTCTTGTGTGTACTTGCCATACTTGCGGACTGGATTCGTGGAAAAATTGTACCCCATTCACATGACAAGGGTCCCAGAACCATCGCACAAGCCCAAGCTATCACTGATAACGTAGGTACCTCTCTAAATGTCTTCACATTGTCTATAGGAGTTATCAACAGATGGTCTCGGATATCATAGTTTTCAGCTGTTTGGATTTGACTTCATGATTGATACACAGTTTCATGTCTGGCTTCTAGAAGTGAATGGTGCACCTGCCTCTGCAAAGTGAGATATTGTACCTTTAAATAGCTCATTCTATTAGTGTTTGGGTGTATCTGTCAGTTTACTGGCTATTATAGAAAACATCTTTATGGCATCATTAGATAACAGTATTTCTGGATCAGAATGCTCTAAGGGGTTTTGATATAGGAGTGCCCCATCTTAGTTGGAAACGTAGCGATTACAAATACGTTTATTACATTTTCCCATTCACAGATGAACTTTGAATTCAGGTCTAGTTTGAGAGCTAAAACATGTTTTCTCTCTTTACCCAGAGCTTTATTACCAGACCTGGCCGAAGATCTCGTAAGGAAAGCCATCGACCCAATTTTTCCTGACTTTGAAGACGAAAAACCTGGTAACAGTCATCAATCAGAGAGCTCTAAAGGACTTTTTGTAATGATTTAGTGACACACTAATCTAGGAGCAACAGCGAGGCCAAAATTTAGTATCTTTAAAGGAGTTACAGACTAGTTAGGGAATTGTGTATCACGTCAGGGAAATTCTAAATTCTACCGGAAAGTCAGTGAAAAAAAGTCAGGGAATTTTACTTTTGGCTAACCACTTTGCTTGGGAATGAGATTCCTTGGTAGTAAAGGTGTTTTCGTTTCAAAAAATTTTGCAAAGGAATTGATTTCTAGGGCTTCATTTTTGGTTTTATTTCCCAAGGATTTGCCTTGGATGGTCTTTGGTCAGTAAAAAGTCAGGGAATTTGTTCTATCCCAATGAGTGGCAACCCTGCGGTCCATTTCAGCAAAAGCTATTTCTTGTTGATTTTATTTGTGCAATGTGATGCAAACCTCCGAAGGAATTGATTGGTACTTGGAACCCTTCACCTGTCGGTTAGGTTGACGCGAACTATTGAATTTCTCATGTTTGAAGCATATTTTTCAAACATGTATGCGGCAACTAAAAACCAAAAACTTCACACATTCAAATTGATTAGAAAACTTTAGTTACTAAACAAATGATTTTACCATAACAACATTTTAGGGTCTTTTGCCCATTGAGATTTTAAATTTCCCCATATATTTGTCTGAAATTTTTTCCGGTTTTTGAATAGTTACCTTTTCGAGTTTTTTTTTTTTTAACTTGGCTGAACTGATAACCAGCTTGGTTCCTTCTGAACTTCGTGTTCGGGCTGTTCTGGATTTTGCCGCCTTCAGACAAATGTATAGGGAACTTTAAAATCCCACCTTTCCCAGGCTCTCGGTGGAATTGTAAAGTTCCCCATAAAAGTTTAAAATTCAAATTCAATGGCAAACTTTTTAAAAAGGTTAAAAAGTTTGCCATTTTAAGCAGAACAAAACATTTGATATTCTAGTGAGACGATTAATAGAGGCACAAGTGCCATTTGAGCCACCTAGTCAACCGCTCTACTGCTTGAAGGGCTGCTTCAAAGATGTGTCTGGCCCTGCTTATAATGAGAAACGACTTAGAAGTGCTAAAACAAGGCCCATATTTTAATCAGCAACGTATATATACATGTGTCATAAAAACTACACGATTCTTCTCAAATAGCCACGTAGTTCGTTTAATATAAATTCGCCTAATGAGCTATATTACTGGGGATACTCTGGAGATGGACAGAAAACGTCTATTTCTTTTAATTATATACAAATTGGAATACAAAATTTTTTTTATCGATAATCGTATGAATTGGGGGGGGGGGGGGGGGGTTGGGGAAGGGCCGTTTGCATATAATGTCCTTCTCTGAAAAAAAGGAGAGACCCCGTATCTTTCCTGACGCGTTCTGTGATGAGAGAACGAAATAATACATGACACAACACAAACAATACCTCTAGCCCTGATCAGTAACAAAGGAAGCTACAGGTCTTAGAGACCAATGAAAATACAGGTCCGGAAGGGCTAAAGGATTACTCAAAAAGAGTGGCCTTTCCTCCATTTCAAAGCCGGTTATCACTTTTAACATTGATAAAAGAGGTTTGTTTCCGCAATATGACCGATATTCCAAATACGTAAAAAATCATACAATCTGATCTCTTACTACAGTGTCTGTTTAGCTTTACAGTGGCTTTGGCAAAACGTTGCTGATAAACACATGTATACTATGTGGTATTAGTGTCACCCAACTAGTGGACTAATGCAAATCCCGCATTTTGATTGGTTATACTACTAGAAGACAATTACTATTGGTAATAGTCCTCGCGTAGAAATCGAGCGTGGCGCTTTTTTTCGTTTTATTCCCAAATAAATATTTCTTCAACTTGCATTTGCTAACTTTATTATTGCTTTTTCTGTCCAACTAGTTGGGTGATACTAAAACAATTAGACCCTTCGCCCTCAAGGGCCACGGGTCTAATTGTTAATTAACTCTTTTGCTACTAATCCTTTGTTTGATTCAAAGTAAGTTTAAACCTTTACGTCCCTTTTGTGACCACCATATCACTAGTTCATCAAATATACAGGAAATGAACACCAGGGATCAGTTGAGTTAACGTTTGTACAAATTCTCCCTACATGTAACAAATGAAATACGTGAAAACTGTAAGGAGAATACGTATTTTGATCTTGGAGATTAAAAGGGTAAAAATACTCGAGAATCAATTGAGCACAGTCACTCGCTTAAAGGGCATAATAATCAGAAAACGCTTAATTATGAAAATTCATTCTATGAAGGATTAGGACGACGCTCATATGGCGGTTTTGTTATTCTCATGACACATCTTCTTAAAAAGCCTATACATTACAAAAAGAGAACCTGTAGTTTGATACTCTAAAGATAAAGGGTCCATTCAAAAAGGGAAGCTCAATGCTTTGCACTACAGATGCCGTATGAAGCAGGCACGTGATTGATGTTGTCCGTGCACATTTCACCACAACACCATCATAGTTGGGCTTCTGCAGGAATCTGCCTGACAATGGTGGCCGATCAACCCTCGCTGTGCTTTGCTGGTTTCAGCCTTGTAGATCGCTGCTCCAGCAAACACACGCTGATTATGGCGTACGCTTCATAACCAATCTTTCCTCAGACCATACCAAATCCCTCACTACCCTCGTATATTGCGAGTAGCAATTTCTTCTGCATTTCCTTGAACGATGAGTACGAAGGCAAACAGAGTTGGTTGAAACTAAAAAGGTAATTCAAAAGGAGATTGATTGTTTATTTTGCAACAACGTCACGCTCATTGCTCTGGACAAGTAGTGATAATATATGGCTTGTTGTATTTGCAACAAAAGTCTTCAAGTCGTTTGTTGTGAGATGTTGAATAAAAAACGACAGACAAGTAGAAAAAAATATGGTGTTTTTCACTCTTAGTACTTACCCCATCACTCAAACTCAAAATCGGATTGGCTTCGTTTGATACACTGCCCGAGAGTACGCGACAAGAAAATTATCGAATGTGCAAAGAATAAGGTAGAAATAAAGCACTTCACTTAAGTTCACAGTCTCCTGTGCAACGCTCCTGGGAAGGAGCGCTGCATGATGACCCACATAACAGTTCTGTTGGACACAGACGTTCATGTCGAATAGTTCGGTTACTGGGTTGAGCTTCAATAACTGCAGGTTTATGGGCGACTGAACCCCAAAGAAAGTTCGAGATTGTTTTTTTTTAAAAGCTTATTATGCTTACCATGTGTGTGCGCTGGGAAGTGCATCCAATGTAGGAGCTGTAGAGATCTGTATCTGAGGTGAGAGCTCTGAAAATCCCCCTGGGGGGAGCTGAGAGGAGCCTGTAATGAACTGAACCAGCCGCGCCAGTTCTTCTTGGGTGAAACTTGTCACTATTGTCCAAAACCAGTCAAGAGTCTGAATTGGATCGAGAGGGAGAGATTGTTGTTTATTACACACAACAAAGAGCCAGTAAAAGAGGCGTAGACAGGAAAGGGAACTAGACAAAATGAAAATGGATTGACGGGTACAATTATATGGAATTTGTCACATCATTGTCATCATCATCATCATCATCATCGTCACTGTCATTGTCTTCACTGTCATTGTCCTCGCTTACATATTGCACTAATCAGCATCACTGGGGTCAGGGCCAAGCCATGGCCCTTCAGAGGACCTATTCCCATTGTTATCGTTTCAATCCCACATGTATCTACCTTCGCAAAACAAAACACTGAAGCGAATGTGGGACACAAGCAGCCTTACACTAACAGGTTTAGCACGTGTCTGTAGCAAAGGGTGACACAGAGGCATGATTTGTCTCAGTAATATATTACTTGTGTAACTTAGAGACCGGGCTGTACAAAGGAGTTTCGATGGGAAAGTTCAACCAACGAATAAGAGAGATTTTTTACCTTTGTAAACAATATACCGTGGTGAATGACATTATGATGTTGTCTGAAATCTGACACACTAATGTTCCCTGTTCCACACATCAACAACTGCCAACAAAAAAAAAAGGAACAAACGTATAAATTTCCCAAACACACACAAACGACAAACGTTCCTCCGATTGGCAAACTGGTCATTTACGTCAACGAGGATTATTGAAAACAATAGACACGAAGGTAACAATAATTTTGCAAGGGTTCTCTGAGAAAACATTTTGACCGTTTGCTGCATTCTAAATCTCCCTGCTAAGTGGTATAGCTCACCTCTAACTCGTACTCATCAAACACGCTTAGTAGGCTGTCTGGAACCATTTCATTCAATCCTGCAAAACAAAGCGGTTTGTTGATTATTATTTTCATTTATTTTGAGAATATCTTTAATCCTGAACCGTAAATAAGACTTGCAGATCTTCTCTTGATGAAGTAGTACAAGGCCACGATGCAGCAAGAGCAATTTGAATCCTTTAACTTTAACAAAACAATAGTGAGGGAAGCCCTATGATTGCACTACCTGTGTTTGTATCAACAAAAACGTTGCTCTCAAAAGAAGTCCTCAAATCCTATTATGGTTAGTTATGACGGAAACAGGTGTTCTTTGGCATTATTGTGAGCGAATGCTCCTTCAGACGACACAGTTAAAAGAAAGAAGATTCGTGAAGACATCACCTGCTAAATTTTCAATTGGTCAAAAAATAATAAATAATATAAACAAAATACATGTATATATAGCGCTAACAGCGACTATTTCTCCTTAGGGCTTAACAAGACTTTTAATTTTCTTCTTAACAAAGAGTAGTGTTTCTTTGAAGAGTTCCTGAGTATAAAAGAAGAAAAACAATGGTTGAACCTTTGGCAAAGGCTTCAATTTCCTGCTTGACGGAGGATGCCAGACGGTACTGAGCTAACAGATCCAAGTACTCCTTCTTGTTTGATTCCGTCACTGGAATCTGCGAGCCACCTGGCTTTAAGTCTACCAGCTGGAACATCAAAATAACGAAATCAGGATACTATATTAACATTATAATGGTACAATTTGGTGTCACAATGTAAAAATAATCATTTTAAAAAAGGGAAACGAAAAATGAAAATGTGTTTAATTTGCGTGTGAATGAAAATTGATTTGCATATGAAAGGATGAGCACTAAGACTCGCTTTTGAAATAGAGGCCTGAGGTAATTCGGAAATGGCCTATTTGGTACACAGTAATGGCAGTTTTTCGCGTCAAAAAGAGAGATTAAATCTTGTTGGAATCTTTTAAGGGCTGAACCAACAATCAATCGCTTTAACAATAAGCTTCTTCATTGGTCAAGAACAAAACAAAACTGCAATTCACATTTTCATGCACACCTAACCTCTCTCAGTCCACGAAAGGAACATTTTCCCACCTTCTCTACGTGTCCCTGTTGGTCGTACTCCTCCTCTGCGAACACTAGACCCAGGTCCTCTGGGTCTGTTTCCTCGATGTACTTGATCTTGCTTCGGTAAAGGTCTTTATCGTCACTTTCAAAATACTATCAGCATACAAAAGGAGGTTAGTTTGAACATTTTCAATGAACCAAAAACAAATTTGTTGGGGCGTGCGAGTAAGTCACTATAACAATTTTCTATTACACCGTTGTTTTTCTCACAACGAGGTTTTCTAAATTACTGCTCGTTAAGCTTGTTTCATGGGAAGAAGGTATTCACTCTGGATTTCTTCTTACCCTATACGAGACTCGAAGTCCAAGCAGTTGAGCGAGAAATGATCTGCTAAATCGAGCTTTCACATTCAGCCTCCGAGTTGAACCCAAAGCAGACTCGTACAAACATTTACCAACGATGCGACCTGCAAACTCGTAAAACTTTAACTTCATTCCTGCAGATCTCTTGGGATTTGGATGAACCTATATCGAAAAAAAAAAGAATCCTTAGTTAACAGTCTTTTTTATCGAAACGTAGCAGTAAAAAATCGACGTTTGAGCTTTTCGTTTTTGTGCAACCACAGTTTGCACGTGACAGCTTTGGTTTTAAACAGCTCTGATGTGTTACATCAAACGCAAGCGATGTGCTTCTTCCACTGATCAAAATGATCATGGGAAGGAAACCAATGTAGCATGTCTTGTGCAAGTTCTCCCGTGCTTGGACCTGGCTACACACTTCCCAGCGCTCGTCTCCGAATCACGTTTTAAAACACATTTTGCTTTGAGCTCCAATTGCATCTTTCGGCGTTTCGCTCCGGTTGCATATTTTCGCACAATTAACTCTTGTCACATGTTTTTCCGTGCTTGTTTCCAGATTCGTGTTTTCCAGCGCTTAGCATCCAGTTGCGGGAAGAAACGCAACTGGATCTGGAACACGTTTTCCCGCGGTTGCCCCATGACCAAGTTTTTTCCGCTTGGCTCCAGTTACGTTTCGTCCCGTTATTGGCACCCCCGTTCCATATTTCAAACTTACCATTGACCATACACGGTTGTTGACGAATAAAAAGCGTTAATTCTAAAAGCTTATTTCAGACTCACTCTAAGATCCCAAATTTACAATAAAACGATAGTACACTCACCAGAGCTTGAGGATCATCTGCATTAAAGCGAGTGAAGAAGCCACTTTCATGAGCAAACAATGCTTTACATAACAACTCTATCCACTCGCGCCGCAAACCGCCCCAGTCGATGCCTGAAACGGATAACGGGAAAATGACCGAGTCTTAAGAAGACACTTATGTAATTAAAAGTTCTTAACACGTAAAAGGCCTCCGCAGTTAAGCACGAAAAGTGGTTGGGTCGGTATAGTTTGATTAACGGGATTGTCAAAAAATGTAAGCAAATGTTAAGACGCCCTATTGAAGGAGTGGCTGGCTTTACACTGCCTTTCAACTGCACCTAAAATCTGAGCATCAAAACCTGGCTTTCGACTGGAGATTTTCTGCAGTTAAACAACAATTTCGGCGACAATTGACAGACATTGAACATATGCCTTTTTATCCAAACTTCAAACCCTGTTACCCCATTAATCCCTAAGAGTGATGAGCATCAAATTTCTCCTTGTAAAATCGACACTTTATAAAACAAGTAGTCACGAGAATTAAGGACAGGATCACACAAGATGAATTTGCTTGATATTTGAACATCTTCTCCCCACTACTTCTATAGAAAATGTGTAGGGGAACAAATGAGAATTTAAATTTTGATCTGAGGGTTAATTATACCACTCAACTGCATTTCTACAGGCTGACTCGAGTTGCTTTAAGTATGCCGGGTTAGCGCTAACCCGGGTTAAATACCATGACAACCTATAGGTTTTATACAACTTAACCAATGGTTAGCGCTAACCATGCTTCCAGCAACTCGGCCCTATCTCGAAGCTCCCGGTAATTACCGGACCCGTTAAGCAGTTTTGTTTTCCATTCCAGATGGGAGTTTCAAAAGTTTTGAAAATTATATAGTAAAGTTCTCAGCTAAAGAAACAAAATGGACTTCATTAGAGGTCAAAACACACCCTACTTTTATTGAGATTTTGAGTTCAAAATATGGTTTGTGGGCCCGTTGTGTTTTGACCTCTAATGAAGTCCATTTTGTTTCTTTAGCTGAGAACTTTACTATATAATTTTCAAAACTTTTGAAACTCCCATCTGGAATGGAAAACAAAACTGCTTAACGGGCCCGGTAATTACCGGGAGCTTCGAGAAACGGCCCCCTGTTCAGTTGTTAGCATAAGCGAAAGGGTTTCAATACCATCTATTCCTACCTAATTCGTCTTTGAAGGTTATTTTGAATAGTCGCAACCAATCACTGGAATACAAAGTTTTAATCGTGGCATGGTATGACTGAAAACAAAAAGAGAAAATATAAAATTTGAAAGAACCATAAACCTGGGTTATTCTACTACAAGAGAGGGTAAACGAGTAGGGTTGGCCCAATGGTGAGAGCGCTCGCCAATGTCTCCCGGGTTCGGTTCCCGGACTCGGCGACATAAGGGAATTGAGTTTGTTGGTTCTCTAATCTGCTCCGAGAGGTTTTTCTCCGGGTACTCCGTTTTTCCCCTCTCTCCAATTGAGAATTATAAGGAATTTAGAATTGTAGAGATTTCGAATTGTAAAGCTTATTGTTGTAAAGCGCATTTGATCATATTCACATGCTAATTTGCGCCTAAATTATTATGATTGTTAAGAGTCGCAGTTCTCTGATTTTGTTGCCAGCCTCATATGAGGCCACAAACCCACTCAGGCCACGACATCGGCTGGGCCAAGTTTTATCTCATCTAGAGTGCTGAATCTTTCTCAAGTGAATTCGCTAACTATTGTCAGAGGAAAAATCAAACTTACGCTCTCCAAAAGCTTTTGGCGGTCAATTTTCAGATTTACTTCGCCTGTTTTTCGACCATGGTGCGCCACAAGCTCACGATAAAAGAAATCCCTTTTATCGTTGAAGCTTTCTGATCCACCTTAAAAAAAGAACAAGAAACACAAACACTTCTGTAACACTGCTATATCCGTTAACATGTATTACAGTCTTAAATATCGTGGAACGCCATTCATAAATTGGTAAATACAACGAAAGGTGCAGCAATACGAATGACAGGAGGAGCTATAGCTGAGCTTTGTAAAATGCAGATTAAAATATCAGGTTTTGCAGCCCAATAAACGGAACAGGAGATTGTAATTAAGGAAGGTGTGGAGGGTACCTGTATCTCGCAGGCACGGCGGATGCAGGTGAGAAATGGATTGTGAATCAATGTTAGTGATTACTCTCCACAGGGCAGTTTTCAGTTGAATATCAAACGTAAAGTCATCCACGTTTCTTTGTTTTTCCTTTACTTCGATCTGCGATTGGTTGACAAAACTCGCGCTACTTTCTCAGCCAATGAGCATGAAACCAAAACCAATCACAAGTTGCACGCGCGCATTTTTCCACGCTTAGCGCCAGTTGCATGTAATTACTTCAAATTCTGATTGGATCACTGAGCCGTCTTCATCTCTTATGATTGGTCAGAGTATTTTGTTTTAGTTTTGGCATTACAACACTCAACTGAAAACTTCTCTATGAACATGACATGGTACTTATTAAGTGAGAGGCATGCACAGTTCACTGCTGACCTATTTTGGTGAGCAGGAGCCTGGAGAATGTAGCCACCAACACGTTCCGGTCTTTGCACATAATGGTAAGCGGAGACTGGGAGCCATCGTCCACAGTAAAGGTTGGGTGTTCCATACTGCCATCATCTGGGTGCAAAATAATCTGTTGCAGGGGGAGGTAAAAGTAATTCTCAGTCACGCGCTATAGAAGCCACAATGAAAGATGTGATTTTAGTCTGTTTAAGCAATAGACCACAAATTTCTATAGTTTATAGGCTGATAAACCATGCGAGATGTTGGAAGAACACGAGAAGAATTCATAAATACAGGAGAAACCAACTGCTTGCACGGTAACTCCTGTTGGAAGAACCTGGAAATCGTTTTTGTTTTCAAGTACGCTAACTAGCTCACCTTTGTTGTAGGTCTGACACGAAATCCATAAAGTCTGTGAGGAATAATCTTCATGTAGAACTCTTTTATTGTTAATTGCTGGCAAGGAAAGATAAAAAGTCGAACAATTTTACTCTCTGGCAATCAAAATTTTTTCGCTGTTTTTAGTTGAGAAACACAAATATGAAGAACATACCTTTTTGGAAATGTAGCAATACACTTTGCGAGACTTTTTCAGACTACTGCCATTAAATGCAACAGATATTGCAACACTGGGGGATGGGCCGGGTGTGGTCAGAGCACTCCCTGTAGGGCTTGTGGTTGGAGATGAATCATCATTGGTCGGAAGGTATGCCTCATACCAAACATTCCAACATTGCTTCTTTATATTCTTGTTAACATGTTCAGCTTCTTTGGCTTTAGTGGCAAACAAGAAGACAAAAAGCACAGATTTCGTTGGTGACTGTGTTGAATGAATTATTAATATTATAACAGAAACTACATGTATATTCATTTCACTGGGTGGAGAAATGAAGACATAAGTATGTAAATTATGGAATGGGATATAATGTACAACTGAATATTCAATCATCCAGTCTCCACTAAATAAATTTTTCTCAGGTGTTATGATAGCAATATTGTTAAGAAACTAAATGTGATGACAATGATGATGATGATGATGATAATGATTTACCACTGACTCAACAAAATGCTTAGAAATACAGTGTTAACTGCAAACTGACCAAACAACTTCAGATTAAAGGACTAATGACCTCAAGAGCTGTGCTGCCAATGTTGCAGTGTGTGATAGAACTCATCAACTAGAATTCATTGTAACTTAAACCTACTTACAGTTGAGAGAAATGACAGTCATCTGTCCCTGACTGAGTGGCACTCCATTATACCGGACCACAGCATTGAAACAGCCCTCCGAGTCCAGCTTGATATGAAGGATGTTGTTCTTTTCATCCCCATCTGGAAGAATCACTAGTTCAGGATCAGTCTTTTCACTGCTTCCAATCTGATTAAATCAAAAAAGGTAATAACAGCACAGTTAGGCCCCGTTCAGACTAGGTGCCTGTGCCCGGTTCTCTGGAACAAGCACTGGTCTGAACATAGCTTTTTGTTGGTGCCGGCGCACAAATCTGAGCACCGTGCCCGGGTACGGGCACTACCTCCAAGGGTAGTACTCGGGCACCGTTCCCGGGTACAGAAACTTGTCTGACGCGTTTTTTTTTTCGTGTTTCCCTACAATGCAGTCACAAAAATGGTGGCAGTATTGCCGAGTACTTAAAAAGATAAATTGGGCACTAAGCCTTCTGCACGAGCGCGAACATCCTTGGTCCAGGGCACTGAGGTGTCTAGACAGCGTCCTTTTTAGTGCCAGGGAACGGGGCTGCGGAACAGGAACTTAGTCTGAATGGGGCCTAAGGTTAACTTCTAACAAGCAGAATCATCCACACAAATTTCATTGGACACAAGGTAAAAGAATAAACAAAGAAAAGCAATTAATTAAAATTGATTTAAATTAAATTAAAAGCACATGACTTTTGTGCATATGTATGGTAGCAAACTTATCAACTTCTTTTCACCTCAGTTACTTCAACGCTGTATGAATTAACATCTTGGACTGAGAGTGGGCAGGTATTTCCAAACTTGTCGCGTGCCTGTACTGTGAGGGGTGTGTATATACCTTGTTGAACTTCCAGCAACGATCCACCTTCTAGAATGCTGCACTTAGATGGATCAACAGGACCTGTGTTTTAACAAGTGAACAGACCCATGTTAAAGGCGTTTTCAAGTACAATGGAATCTGCTTCTATAATCGACTTTTGAGCAGCTCGTTGGCATTGAAGTTCCTACGGTGTTGTAGAGGGGAGAATTCTCAAACAAGACGGCATGGATTTTGAAGTATCGGTGGGCAGATTTCGCTTGGTTCATGCTGAAATAAGGTTACATAAGGCTTATGGGGAGAAGGGATGGCACAGTGGTTGGAGCACTCGCCTTCCACCGATTTGGCCTGGGTTTGATTCCTGGACTCAACATCATATGTGGGTTGATTTTGTTGTTGGTTCTCTTGTCTACTCCAAGAGATTTTTCTCCAAGTACTCCAGTTTTCCCCTGTCCTCAAAAACCCAAAAACTAACACTTCTAAATTCCAATTCGATCTGGAATGCTCGGACGTTTATTACATGACCCCCTGGCTCGAGAGATTGGGCAACCACTCCTCATGCTACCAAGCTTAAATAAATCGATTTGACTTGATTTGATAAAAGCTGTAACTGAAACAGACTATGAAGCAAAAGTTCTGGTACAAAGTACAAGTACAAGCAGCTATAAATATTTAAATATAATATAAATACTTAATTGACCACTCCCCTAGAGGGGCTTCTCAGGGCCAATGAAACAAATAATTCAATTGAAAACAACAGAGTTACGAATCCCAACTGGTGGGAGGCAGACCAGTTGGCTATTTACAAGGATGACCGAGGAGTTGAACCACACATTTACCCAGAACAACTCCAGCTTTTTTAACCCAAGTCACAACATTGAAATCCAGTGCCTTAAACCACTCAGTCATCCTGCCTCCATCCAGCTAAATGTTGATATATTCAAACTGCTCTTCCTATGTAGCTATTTCGTGATTTCATGGGTTGGGTGGGTTGGATGATGTAAACCGCATTTGAATACATATAAAATAGAAAATGTGGTATATAAATCCCATTACCATTACCATTACACTCAACACATACCTGGTACAAACATTTTAGTAAAGGGGCTTCCCTTGATTGGTATTCCTCGAGCAAGCACTGAAATTTTGTAAAGACCAGCCTCTCTCACAGTGAATGAAACTTTCATTACATTTCCCTCGCCCCATTTATGGCCGCCATATTCATGCGAGCACATCACAAATGTATTGTTGCGGATGATTTCAATCAGGACATAATCATCAGGCGATATTGAGTAAGGGGTGAAATTCATCCTGTAAAACTTAAAAACAAAGTAAGATGATATAGGTAAAGTAAAATATTTGTGATGTTATGATGACATGAGGTTTAAAGATATAAACTAATTAGTAAAATCACTCACTCTGATTAAACCAAAACTTATACAACTTTGATGTCTACTGTTTGCTGTCCCTTTTTAAGTAGAACATTAAACCTGTAGTCCTAGAAAATATCCATACCTCCCTACAGAGGGTTAATGAAGCTAAATTGGATTTTCGGGAGAGGTGTGGGGAGGTCGGGGGGGGGATGCAAAACAAAAAAACTCTCCATAACCCTGGGTACAAAATACCTTGAGAAAGAATGACATTGATTCCCCGACAACGTGTGGACCTGTCCACTCCCACACCACTGACGTGAACTTGGGCTCCATTGTAAAACCCAACATGTACCGCAAGAAGGATGACTGGGTCTCTCGGCTCTTGCTTCTTATTCGAAAAATTCCAGCACAGAGACAGGTAATGCTTAGTGACAAAGTCACTATCATGAAAATCATTTTACCTGCAACAGAGAACGTGCATTTGACCAAAGTTCCCAATGGGGAAAAAGCTTAAAAAATTAAAAAGATCTGAAAATGAATTATGCATTTTCATGACATTTAATACAACTGGAAACTGAAGCCTGCTGAAACACAGATCTTGTAACCCTAAGTCTTGCACAATGAAAAATGAACCACAAAGGACCATATCACCAGTTTACAATTTTGATGATAAAAAATAGCTAGATTGCTGAAGAAAGGTAGTTCAGGAATCAAAGCAACCAAGCAATTCAAGATAAAAAGATAAATATTAGGTTAAATAGAATTTTGGATGCATACCTACCTGCCTCTAATAGGAAAGTTGGATACATTTTCAAATGCCAATGCAACTAAATGATGTAGAAATTAGGATTTCCAGGGGAGTGTAAGGGGGAGGGGGGAAGAAACAATCCAGAAAAAGTCATTTTTGAGGAAAGAATAGACACTTCTGGGACAGGAGACAGGGTTCTCGTTTAGGCAACAGGTGATTTTTGTCACCTGTAGAACAGTTACCTGCTATTCTTAACTTTCTGACCCCACAACAAAAGTACATGACAGATCTCAAGGACTTTTTTGCCTGAATGAAAAGGAAACTCTAAGCACTATGATGCCATACAGACATAAACTTTGTTTAGCCTAGTGCTCATTAATATCATGATTACTGTCATTCACTCAGGTTTTGTACCAGCCATGGCTGTTTGCAGTCCTCATACTTAGTGCCCTATCTTAAAGTGAAAATTAAGTGTTACGTTACTCACAGAGATTTTTTGAATACATTAACTCACCAATAAATTTTATGGTCAACCAAGAAAAAGAGAAGATCAGTACTGCACTCTTCACAGGAAGAGATTGCTCAAATGAGGGGTCATCCTTTGCAGTGATTGCTTCACACAGCATTGCAAAATCTTCATCTTTGAAAATCTGATGCAGCTTACGAGCATTCCGATTATCAGTTAGATGTTCTACACTGTTTATTCCTTGTGATAATAGCTGTTTGTAGTATTTAGCGTCCAGAGACAGTTGCTGTAACCACAATAACAACTGCAGCTCATGTTTTGCTTTCAGTGAAGCCACCCCTAGTTTTTCTTTTTCCGAACTGAACGTGAAAAATCCCCAAATTGATCCATGCCGGGTTAAAAACCTGTGAGTATCAAGAGTTGCAAACTTGGCCTTGGAAAGAATACCTGAAAGACAAAAGTAGATCACCTCAGTTACAAATGTTAAATTTGTCTTAGTGCAGTGTCAACAAATTAGTAAATGTTAATCTTATCGAGAGTATGCAACTAAAAAATGAGGGCTCTTTGAGAAGAAGTGAATTGAATACGCCCTAACATACACACTGGTTGGACACTCTATGCAAAAAGCCTCTGGAAGGGGTTGCAAGTAATATATTCAAACCTTGAGAGCTGGCAAGACCACCATGTCTTTTGCAAGCCCTAAGGCTCTTTAGGCTGGCAAAAAAGGCAGACTGAAACATCTCAATGGAAAAGATTGCACGACTGGTGAAATTTGTTGAGACAAACTGCTATCCTAACAGGGGAATTTGTGGTAAGCAAGAGTAATGCTTGACCCTCCCACAGATTACCCAGACAAGGCACCAACCTGCGTTTAAAGGCTCTTAAACTTTCAACAAGTCATTGTCAAGGGGAAATCCCAAAAAGTGAGGGTGAGAGATTCCTGAAATTATATGTATTGGTACAGTAATCAGTTATTTGTGGGCTCAGTGGGGAATTTGACAGGGGTAAATAGCAATGGTGTGACGTTAGATCACCTTAGCAGACACTTTTTAAGTGTGTACGACAAAACATGCAAATAAATTGGTTGAATATGTAATTTAACAGTGACAAGACTTACTGTTTGACAGCTGAAAGTAATATGGGCATATTCCTTTAAAAAGGATTTCCATAGTGTGATTGTTTACAGACCCTCGAATCTTATGAAGTCCAAAAAAACAGCTAATGTGATAACGAGATAAATCTGTTTCCTTCAGTCAAGGTGAAATTCAGCTGTCAATAAAATGTCACTGATATTCGATCATGAAAACACAAGAAAATCACTCCAAGAAGAGCTCGAATCCATCAGAGTATAATAAATTTACAGCAAGCTTACATATTCGACACTAAGCTTAACTTACACACTTACCAAATTTATGTAGTTTGACCTCATAGTCCAGCAAAGCGTTTTCCCTCAAAAACAAATGTAACTCAGCTTTTTCTTGCCTGAAGGTGAGGTAAACTTGAATGCGATAAAACAGAAACGCCAAACAGAGCACGAAAACCGCAATCTTCATGAACATCTTGACTGTAGAATTTGCATGACCGAGCTTAAGTTCAGGGCCTCACGTTACTTCGTCATCGAACTGAATCGTCATTGTACGGAATAAAGAGAAAAGAAAGTTCGGGCAGTACTGGTTTCTCCACGGGGGAACTTCCAATCAGTTTTGCTCACGGGCGCAAGTTATGGTCAGTGGAAAGAAACTGATTGCGTGACCTCTGGGTGACCTTCGTGACAGCACCAACTTTCAATAGTACGATAGGTTATTTCGTCTTGATTCAGTTCGCATTAAATTTCGCCCCTCTCTGCCTTGAAATGTTGGGATTTTAACGATTGAAACTAAGAATATCTTATGAACAGCCTAAAAATAGACGTATCAAATGGCTAGGTATAAATGCCCCCGGCCTCGGACTGTAATATGACCTTCATCCGACCATGGCTTGGAGCTAATTTTGCCAAAGTGTTTTTTTGAGAAGATTCTGGAAAATGGTTCCCAGGAACGGTGCTTAAACCATTAACGACTAAAAAGAAACGTGCCCCACTGAAAAAATCCCCCTCGGCAACAAGGAATTTTGTTAGTTATCATACATGCACAAGATCATACAACACGTAAAGAAGCATCCATTTGGTTAACATCAAACAACAGAACGTGATGGTCTTGCGAGGGGTGTGATTAAGGCCCAAATACCAAAGAAAATGATCTTTATTACAACAACCAACATCATAACTCGATAATTTGACACTACTTAAAAAATAAATATTTGTTCCATTGAGAGAATTAAGTACCTACACCGAGAGAAAAAAATTCAGAACAAAATGACATTATCTAAACGTCAAAGAAACGGTAATGCATACACGATCCTTGTGAAAAATCGTCTCAGAAATGTAACTACGCTAGAGGCATACACTTGATACAGTGTGATTCGAAGGTGACTGAAGGTTGAATCGGCCTGGATTCGGACCCAGTCCCTCCAGCCACTGCACTGTTTTAACTTTTGTTCAGTGACAGCACGTATACAACACCGTGACATCGTGACAAAAGAGCGGGAAGTGGCGCTTGTCTGGAGTCTGTGGTCTATACTCCTTAGCAAGTCATTTGTTTTCAGTAGTAGCAGTAGCTGTCTTGGTACGCGGTTTAGAAGTTCAGTTATTTGTGTTACATAAGTTGCAGCGTTTACCCGGATCAGCTCAGCCTGCAGGAAGAAACATGAAGCATCTGTTAGTTTGTGGTTACATGACGCCCTAACTTGTTCTTTTTTCTAAAAAGAGCTCGAACATGATCAGTTTTTCGTGAGTCTATGAGTTTATTAAATCATGTTAAGATTTGCTGAAAAAAGTTTTAGATCTTTGGTTACCAGATCGTTTTCAGTCACGTGACCAGCGGCCATATTGGTTCAATGAAACAAAAGAAAGTATTTGCATAAAAATATAGTTCAATTCCCAGAGGGTTCGCCTTGTGTACCAACATGGCCGCCATTCCTTTGTTTTTGTGCACCAACATGGCCGCCATGACGTCATGTGAAAACGATCTATAGCCGCACCCACCCCCCGAGCGCGTTCGGCTACAAGTAAGCTTGATCTTTAAACGTGGTTCACACTAGCGTCGTAATCGTAATCGTAATCTTAACGAGCATTAAAACCCAGTGTGAATCAAAACTCGTATCGTAAGCTCCGGTGTAAGCAACGTCAAACGTCGTATTGATCCACACTTCCTCATAACTCTCTTAACGATTACGATTGCGTCGCTTACGTCTCAAGTGTGAATTAGGCTTTAGGAGCAAATTATGCGGACTGAGATTAAGGTAGTAAATGGTGTCTAAATCTTTGTGATTTATTTAACTCACAAACTCGAAAAAAAGGGGATTAGAAGGGAAAAGAAAGTAGAAAAACCTCTTACGCGCCTCTCGTTTTCACCCGCTCGCAAAATTTTTCGTTGGCTTGACGGTTTCCGTGGGACGCCTGGAACTGGATAAGTGGCGGTTTAGTACTTCTTGCAGGTGTAATGTCGAGAATTTATCAGCCTTACTAAACAAAATCAAGATCGGTGGAGATCGCGCCCCAACTTTCAAAGTCAACTTGTTCCGGCTTTACCCACGGGGAGCTGGTTCAATTAGATCGAAACCAGGATCGCAGCCAGACTTTTGGCATAGACGAGGCACGATCTGCGATGGCTGAAGGCGACAGCCGCGAGGGGGGTTTTGCGCCCTCCCGAAAAGTTTGAAATCTAGACGCTCTGAGAGGCGATTTTCATAAAGTTCCACAAGGTGTCTCTTCAGGAAAATCGATCTCGTTCAAGTGGAAAACGAGGCAAATGCTTCGTTTTGCTTATGCTTGCTACGGCCTTGGGGGCCGTTTCTCAAAGCTCCCGGTAATTACCGGGCCCGTTAAGCAGTTTTGTTTTCCATTCCAGAAGGTTTTGAAAATTATATCAGTAAAGCTATCAGCTAAAGAAACAAAATGGACTCCATCAGAGGTCAGAACACACCCTACTGTTATTGAGATTTTGAGTTCAAAATATGGTTTGTGGGCCGTTAAGTTACCGGGACTTTCGAGAAACGGCCCCCTGGAAGACGAAAGTATTTCTGTTCAAATACAGAGTGAGCGGCCGAAATCGAGTCCCCTGTGCACATACCTCATACTCAGTAATAGGTCCCTGATCAATACCCGTAGTGACCACGTCCCATGACCTGGCTGTCAGTATACAGGCAAGCAGCCCATACATCTCCTTCACTCCAAGCGCCTCACTGCTCTGCTTAATGCCCTCCAGGTCAGATCTGATAAGTGACTGCCACATCTTACAGTACTGCACCCGAAAATCATGCGATAATGTCTATAGGTAAAAGGATAAAAATGATTTGTCAGACTGAAAGATGAGACAAATCATACGAAGCGTGTTAAGGCATGAAGTAGAAAAAAGTACACCCAAAATGGATTTCTTAGACTTTTTGCAAAGATTGCGATTCTTGAATGAAAATCCAGCTGTGCACACTGTTTGGCTAAAATTTAGGTGTATTCAAGTTCTCGATGGGCAATTATTGAGTGGCTCCTTCAATTTTATCTGAAAAATCCATACCTGATACAAGCCGTGGTCTAAAAAGACAATCTCCACTCCAGTTTTAGGACTGCGTCGCACCAGAATGTTGCCTGGATGAGGATCACAATGAACATAGCCATTTACAAATATCATCTCACTGTATAAAATGCCAAGCTTGTGAGCAACCTGGAATGTAGTTACCGGTAAAAAATAAGTTGAGAAACACCAGGAAATTATTGGTACAGCAACAGAGAATTGCTAGGAAAACCTACTCACTTAGCCAAGGGGTTGTACTCCATCCAGGAGGGAAAATAAAATATACCTCTGGATTCAGATGTCAGGTTGAACATAGCATTTTGATTAAAACCAGGTCAAGATCAGACAAGTCAATAATAAGTTATTAATCGTGTACTGTAGGCCTGGTGTTTTCATAGAAAAAGATAATTTCTGGTAAAAAATGGTTGATTTCCACTAAACCCTAACCAACAACATGGATGAACTGAAGGATAGTTCTTCTAATGCTTCTGATGCTCTATGAAGAACATGCTTTGTGCACTTATCTGTTGCAGTTAAAAATTAAATTCATATAAAAATTTTTAACCTAGGTCGATTCTCAAATCCCTTTGTCTCCTAGGCCTAATTATTCAAAATTAGGGTTAGGAGACAAAGGAAATTGATTTTCAATGTAAGTTAAAAAATTGTTACCTGAATTTAATTTTTAACTACAACATATACACCCTTTCACCATTACCAGAAGATCTAACAGCACACCACTGTTATGCCAACAACATAAGGGATTTTTAAATTTAGTCCAATCAATCCATTATGGAAGTAACAGAGGGAATATTACAAACAGACATGGCAGTTTTACAAACTCACCTCATCTGAAGATATCTTATGATTTTGCATATACTGCAGGTCATCCACTTTTCCCCCATCACAGAATTCCATTGTTAGAACACGTTTGGTTGAATACTTCCAGTAGATTGCAGGAATCTTGAGAGAAAATATAGAGTAATAATTATTTGGCAAAAATCATAGAAGTTTTGTCTCCAGTGACAAGAATTCAATGCAAGGAAAGCTCAAAACAATGTGATATGGTTACCACCTTCACAAATGGAAATTTCTTGCAAAAGTGCATGATCTTCTCTGCATTCCTTCCTTCATGTTCAAAATCCAGTTCAAGTGGTAGATGCTTCTTAGACTCGTCAACAAGCCACTGGAACTTGAATTCAGGAAACAACCACGACACCACTTCATATAAAATCTGCGAGAATCCAGTAAAACATGGTTGAAAAAAACAACAACCCCAGCTAAATAACAAAAGATATAATGAATTTTGGGAAACTGCAATATATTGTAACACTTAGTAGCACAAACATCTAACGCTGAATTTTATTGACTTTACTAATGTTTTCACCTTCGTTTAGCATAAAACCTTCCCTCTAACTTTTACATTTTGCATGTTTTTATCATCTCTTTGCATTACTAGGTACCTAATCTACTTTTAAAACAAGTGACAGAAATCCATGGTTGTCATTAGAAGCTGGTAACCAGCAGATTTCCACCTGCCTGGCACACCACTTTGTGCCGGCTACTTTAATGCAGGAAATCACAGGTTTGGGGTTGTAAATTTAAAGACTTTTGATGATCTGTAGCCATGCACTTCAATCAATTCATCCATCTAATTAAAATTCTGGTGGCAACCCTGCAAATTGGAAATATAAACCAACCAGCAGATGTTTGAAACAAACCTCTCACAGTATACTCACCTCAAGAGTTTTCATGTCAACAGCTGCATGCTTTTGCACATCCCGATGCTGCACTTTCACTGCTACAACTCGCCCATCATGCAATGTTGCCTTGTGGACTTGAGCCAGAGATGCAGCCCCAATGGGCATGTCCTCGAAATTCAAAAACACCTTCTCTAATTTGCAGTTAAGTTCTTCCTCAAGCACATTTTTGATATCACAAAGGGGGCTCTTTGGTGCATCATCATGAAGTACCTTCATTGTCTGTACATATTCTGGGGGTAAAAGGTAGTCTAGAGATCCTATATATTGTCCCACTTTGATATATGCTCCTCCATTCACACAACATACTTCACGCAAATGCAAAGCAGATCTCAGATGAACCTGTTATGAATGAAAATTTGAGGAAAAAAGGCTTCTGTAATCTGTGCAATAGTCTTAAAATAAAAGAACAACACTGAAGTGCTGATTTTGTTAACTGTTACTGAGACAACATATTGCTTATTAAATACTTCAGACAAATTACAAGGAATGTTCCAAGTGCTGTTCCCTATTAACAATAAGCTACCTTACCAGTTACCATGAAATGGTTAAGAATGTTGGATGTTATTTCCAATGAAATAAAAATATGCACACAGCTTGGCCACCAGACAAACTGAGGCCAGAAAAGCCATTACAGAGACTTAAAGACAATGATACAAGGACCAACTTGCCCATACCAGGAAGAAAATGGGAGATAATTTACACTTAATAAATGGATTCAATCTCTAATATCTGAGGTCTCCAGGCTTGGGTAGACCAGTTTTATTCCCTTCTGATGTCCAAGACTGATACACGTACCTATTGCACCATTTTGCAAGAGATAGTCCCACACAAATTTCCACAAATGTGCAATGCCAGAAAATATCCATAACCTTCCCATGTCAATGGAAGGTCAATGGAAATTCCAAGGGGGAGCTGGCCGGGGTGGTTAAAGCAAAAGTTTTAAAACAAAAGTATGGAGCTTAACTGGAATTTCTGGAGGGGTGAGGGGAAGGGGGGGTGTGGGGGGTGGGGTGCAAACCTGGAGCCTCACAATAGAGATTAAGTTCCTACTTCCACCTGTCCCCCAGCTGGTTGGTTCATCACCTCCTCTTCATTCATTGAGTACTGATCAGCAAGTAGTGAACTCACCTGAGATTTAATCTGTGAATATTCAGCTGAACTCTGTTCAACTCCCCAGAGGGATTTTTTGTAATCATAGCTGATAAAGATGACCTTTGATGGAATGAAAATTCACAACACTTTTTAGCTGACATTTGAGTCTAAGACTGTTAGTGAGTCCTAAATGCCACGAGTCTACTCATGCCATTAAAGACTGCTGCACATGTTTGACTGTGTAACTCATTCCATTGCACTAGCTAGCTGATCTGACCTTTCAATGTTCATCTCAAATCAAGGCGACCTGCAGTGTTCTACTTATTACGATTTTCTCAAACTGTATCATTGCGTTCTGCCGGATCCCTGATATATCAGTCACTGTGCTTGAATTAGAAAATATTTTGCTTCGAGAAGTAGGCCGTGCACTTGGCAAAACATATTCTGGTTCATTTTTTTTTACATATGAATGTTTTTAAAACCGTCACACTAACTGGTTATAAATTTAACGGCTTACCGCACGAGCAGCTCTTCCAACTCTCACCAGCCCACTGGAAGTTACCTGGCGTTTGACCTCGTCTGGTCCGTACGCAACAACACTTGTTAGACCAGCTAACCCCGCCCCAACCGTTACATAGGCTAGAGATCTTCTCAACAACCTCATTGATTCACAATCTGTCGAAACTCCATCAAATTTTCTCGCCTCTTCTCAACTATTCAGCGTCTCAGCATCCAGAGCGAAAAGAAAGCGATTACGTAAGATCGATCAGCGGTCTGTACCAAAGATTATCTTTTCGTTTATGTACAATAACGTCAACCTTTCCTTTGATTGGTTATCCGCTGACTGTCCCTTAGCTAAAAATCATTCGAAGATCAAGGGGGTGGGGGTGGGAAGAGGGTCTTTGGAATGGTCATATTTCGCCCCTTTTGCCCTTCGGCGTCACAAGGCGACTTCGTCTTCGACTAGCTGAATCCCAGGATTAGCTGCGAGAACAGGTCCACTTTTCCAGCAGACATAGAGAAGGGCCGGTGCATTCGAGTTTGCTCAGTAGGTTCCGTAAAATATTAATTCCGGTTATAAGCCCCCTTTCCCCCCCCCCCCCCTCCTCTTATAAGCCCCCTGGTTATAGGCTTATCCAATCTACTTGGAAGCAAATGAATTGACAAAAATAGAAAACAAACTGCGGATACAAACATGCCAAACCATCCATTGTTTAAGAAATTGAATTCATTTAACGTGACGTTTCGTATGTTACAACATATATCTTCAGAAGTGTCAGTTATAAAAATGTGGGCGAATATAAAACTTAAAAACAAAGTAGTGGACCAGAGGTTAAAAATTAACCACTCATATAAACAATAACATCTGGTCAAATTTTAAAAAGCCAGAGTTTTTCCCTGTCAACGTTATCATTGAGGACAGGTTTTAAGTCTCTTATCAATAACGTTTCTTTTATCTTACAATGTAAATCAGGTCGTCCATCTACCAAAACTTCAATGTGATCCCTTTTGATGTTGTGACCAGTTGAGATTGTGTGATCAGTGACAGCGGAAGTATGACCTGTCTGAGTCAGACCTCTGAAATGTTCGGTCTTGTCCTGCCTTATGTAGGTTTACAAAGCAAAGCTATCACGTGCCGTTTAAATCTTGTGTAAGTAAATTTTATGGTTATGTGAATCTCAAGGTAATTTTTCAGAATATTCGTCGTATTACGTCCTTTTTTTCCTCACAAAGATCGCTTCAATCGTTCTCAAAAATCAAAGATGGTATGTAAAGCTACTTGTTGGAACTGTGATACTTTTTACATTGGCAAAACGAAGCGTCGATTACATCAGAAAGAGCATTTTTACTTTCTTAGGCCCCGTTTACATGGAGAAAAGTTGTCCCGGGTAGAAGTGTCATCCGCCTACCCGAGCTACCCTGGGCAACCAACTTTTTCATAAAAGAAGGGTGACCCGCCTAGCCGGGTCACCCTCTTTCGATTGTAGGGTCACCATCCTAGCCGAACCAACTTTTCAGGGGTGGATCCAGGGGGGGGGGGGTGGATTGGGTGGCTAGCCACCCCGCTTCGGAGAAGCCCACCATAAAAATCTAATACGTGAAAAAAAGGAAATACATGCATGGGTCCCAAAAAATATAGTATAGTTTGGTGGCCGACTGTATCAGCCACCCCCATTAAAAATCCTGGATTCGCGCCTGCTTTTCTCCATGTAAACACTTTGGCTCGCCTAGCCAGGTCAACTCTGTCAAGGCGAGACAAAATCAGAACATGCGCGACCGCTGTTGTCAGCTCTTGGCTCGTGCAAAGGGATCAACTTTTTTTTCTCATTTAAACGCTCGCTAGAGTTGACTCGGCTGGGAGGGTGTCCCTCTTACCCGGGACAACTTTACTCCATATAAACGGGTTTTAAGCACAATGCACTTATGCTAGTAATGTTAAATGTAAACCACAAAATTCTTAACTTTTAATTTTAATTCTGCAGTTTAATTCAGTAAACTGTGCTTTGCTATCAGTGTGTTAAATAACAGAACAATTATCCTGCTAAATCTTGCGGAATATTGGCTGATTTTAGCCATCTCGGCCATGGGCGATGTTCCGCGTGATTTCGCATGGAACTAGACTAGGAAGGATCGTTTTTTTATTGTTATTATTATTATTATTTTTTTTTTATTTTTTTTTTTATTTTTTTGCTGTAAGTCCTGCACGGTCAGTGCATATCGTGTTTAATTATTGACAAGTATACTTCTCTCTTCTAGTACTTTTTCCTTTGGCTTGTTTGCTACTTTTGCAACTGGACAACGTCTAAGGTAGATTTTGCACCTAGAAATAAACCAGAAACGAGGTAGAGCAATTTTCGCTCGATCTGTCTATTTAATTCTTTTATAAAGTAAGTGAACTGTCCGTGGACTTTTGACCAACATTTCTCCGCCAGTCGGCCCACAGATTTGCTGTGGAGCTGTTCTTTAATTTTACCCACAATTTCCATCCATAAGTTTACTTACTCCGGTATGATCATGCAGTTTAATTGATTCAGTTGGTTTCAGTTTATTCTGTGTAACTCAGTCATTTTAAATTAAAATCATTGTAGTGACGTTGTGATCATGAACAGCTGTATAAGCAAATAGTCTTTGAACCTTTGAAAATTTAGTGGGAGACTACTAAAAACGAAACATGATACTCCTTAGATAACGTTCTCATCAGAAGTTAGGCTGACCCAGCTGAACAGGATACGCGAAAATGGGCGGAAAAATAACCCGCTGTGACTTCGAATGGTCTTACACAGCAGAACCGCATGCATCACGGAGAAAAGAAATCCTTGGTGAGTGTTGTGCCAAAGAACTTCTTAGTATGTTATTCTAGTGTCCAGTTTTGTTTTCCCAACGGTTGAGCCGTTGGGAAGTTTAAACTGGCCATTTCTTTAATTTCAAAGGAAGTAACAATAACAATCTTCGAAGTCATCAAGAACAAGAAAGGTTTAAGCTTCTCTGTTCAGTTTATTACCTAGTAAACACATCCAGTTGTTATTAATGACACCAGCTGTTTTATTGCATAAACACATCTGCATAGCAGTCATTGCACTCTCGGCAAAAATTTTAAAATTTTGCAGTCCTGAGATGAATTTCCATTGTTTATGTAAATACCGACAGCCGTCCTTACGAGTTTCACGTTAGTAAATGAAATAATAGACGTTATATGAAAAGTAAGAGGAAGACGCCGCACAGATTAGACTCCCACGCAGTCGTTTTTAAGGAGTCGTATTCAATTTCACCTCCTCCCACAATACGACTCCCTTAAAACGACTGCTCGGGTTATGTACAAATCGTCTCCAAGCAACAGAGTTATAACAGTTTGGAACTTGCTCCCCAGTAGTGTCTTCGGGAGCATTAGGTACTTTCAAGCAGTGCCTTCAGGCCTGCCATTAGATCCCTCAAGGTGCCAAGTCACCGGCGCACGCAGGCTGTTAGGGCTGACTGGTCCCTCCAGGTATTAGAATGATCTAACTTTTTTGGGGAGCAGGGTTGGCGCAGTGGTGAGAGCTCTCGCCTTCCACCAATGTGGCCTGGGTTCGATTCCCGACCCTGGCGCCATATGTGGTTCGAGTTTGTTGTTGGTTCTCTACTCTGCTCCGAGAGGTTTTTCTCCAGGTACTCCGGTTTTCCCTCTCCCCCAAAACCAACATTTCCAAATTTCAATTCGATCTGGATGCACGGATTTGTTTGAACGAGTTCTCTTGAGCTCTTTGGTGCTCCACGGGTAAACAAATTACATGTTCTTTAATTTTTCTAAGTTCTAAACAAGTTGCGTTCGTAAGTGCTAGGTGCGAAAAATTTTCGCGACAGAGGAAACCAGCTTGAAAAAAATATATATTTATTTATTTGCCGTCATGATAATTACAAGTATCTTTAAGGCTGGAGCTACTGGCGTGGAGACCTCAAGAAGGCAAATGGCTTCTAAAAGAGGCCACCTCGAATTTCAGTCTCTTAAAATCTAAAGCAAGAAAACAAACGCATGTTTCTTTTTTTTATATTAACTGATATTCCTAATAATTATTTATTAAATTTGTTCTCTTTTAATTCCAGCCAAGTATCCTGAGATTAAGCAATTGATGGGCAGTGATCCGGCATTCAAGTACCAAATCTTGCTGTTGATGGTGGTACAGCTCTCCCTAGCGTATTTTATGCGTGACATGTCTTGGACGGGCGTATTACTATCAGCGTACTTCATAGGAGCCTTTCCGACCCATGGTCTTATCGTAGGTGAGCACGACATCTCCCATAATGTCCCATTCGGAAACGGTCGACCTTTACATAATAGGCTGTTCGGGATCTTCGCAAACTTACCAATCGGAATCCCATCATCCATCGCTTTCAAAAAATATCACATACTGCATCATCGTTACATGGGAGTAGAGGAGGTTGACCCTGACTTGCCGACCAAATTTGAGGCGTGGATCTTCTGTAACTCCATTACCAAGGTGCTCTGGGTGATTCTGTTGCCTTTCTTCTACGCAATCAGGCCTATAATTATCAACCCACTGTTTCCAAGCGTCCTGGAAATCCTCAACATTGTGGTTCAATTCATTTTCAACTATCTGGTTGTTCAATTTTGGGGGGTAAAGTCTCTCGTGTTCATGGTCGCCAGTGCCATTCTCGGGACGGGTCTTCACCCCATGGCGGGACATTTCATTGCTGAGCATTACATGTTCGAAGACGGCTGCGAAACGTATTCTTACTACGGCCCAGGGAACTTGTTGACCTTCAATGTCGGTTACCACAACGAGCATCACGATTTTCCCAGCATTCCAGGCTCTCGACTACCGCTGGTGAAGAAGATAGCAGCAGAGTATTATGATAACCTGCCGTATCACACTTCCTGGATAAAGGTGATATGGGATTTTATCACCGATCCCAGAATTGGCCCTTATGCCAGGGTCAAGAGACCACAGTCTGTAAAGAGCAAATGAACTGAATCGATGGGAAATTATAATCCTAGACTACAGGGACTTTAAAGGGTGTGTAATTTCTTTCAATAGGTCTTTTGAAAATCAAAGGAACAATTTTGCTAATGATCAGTTTCAAGTGGATTGTGGGTAGATCAAGTCCTTTGTGGGGGAAAACGGCCATTATAAAATGTAATTTGAAATTGTAATTTTGACCGTTTGTCCCCATAAAGGACTGGATCTACCCATAATTCACTTGGAAATGATCATTAGGAAAATGGAGTGTTGTAAAATGGTACAACGGTTCCTGCAAGTCGCCAAGTCTCTTTTTTCATGGGCACACGGAAACAAACCAGAAAAGTTTTTCATAACAGAAATGGGCATCAGCTTGAAAAACTGACCCGGCCAACGTTTTCCTAATGGCCTCCTCCTCCTCTCTCTCTCTTTTTGGCTTTTACTCATTAATCCTGTTGTTTTGTGGCGTTCTGGCGTCGCTGATGCCGTCATCGTCACTTGAGCTCCCCAATATCACTTTGCCATGGTAAACTTTTAATTCCGAATTTAGTTCTGAGGTTATTAATTAAAGCTAATAGATTTCATTGAAACGAACCGTCTTCGTTGACTTGGCGTGATATGTGTGTGTTCTGTGTTCACGAGTTGACGCATTTAGTCATAAACGCTTTATTATGCACAACAATAAAATCTAGCACATTTAAAAATAGGGTATCCTTTACAGTTTGCTATCTAAAAGTACAACGATTTGTAAACAACCGTCTCGATCCATTTAAGAATAAAAATATTAAAGATACACTTTGTATTCTCTTTTGGTTCAAAATACGTTCCATGTAACGCCCAGTATCTGTGCCCTATATTCGACCAATTTTCTAAAAACAACATTAAAAACAAACTGTAGCAGACTATGGGTGTCAGTCTAAACATGAATCAAGATGTTGATTGATCTCCGAATTCAAAACTAGTGTTTGACACACAGGACATTGCACAGACTTAACTGATCGAGTAACTACTGGAACAACTGAATTTGGAGAATCTCCTAACTCGATCGGTTTTCTCTGAGATCCCAGTAAAGGGCTTTGAAGAGCATCACTCTTGTTCTCGCAATCTGCATTTTTAGCCTTTGCTCTCTGAAAAGCATCCATGATCGTCAGAGTTGGAGAAGGAAGTTTCTTCGATTTAGCTGGTGACGGTGTTTTTATCACAATTAGTGGCTTTTTAGCTCCATGTAGGTTAGTTTTGAGAGATCCACTAGAGTCCTTTTGGCTTGAATGAGGTTCATCTCTCTTGGTAAGTCCAGTAGAGTTTGACACTAGAGTCCGACCAGGACCAGAAAATGGGACCACATCTACCGTCCATCTTGACGATCCAGGCTCACTGATCTTTGATTTAACTACTCCGCCATTGATTGAAGTAACTTTAACACTGTTGTTACAGATGTCCTTCTTTCTCTTCTTTCCCGTTTCATGTTCTCTGTCAGAGTTAGTACTCTCACTATCGCTATCTCTGACTTTTCGTTTAAAAAATTTTGGCAACGTCCCAGCGTCTTTTCCCCCGCCGAGTACAGGTCCTTTACCCTTTGCCGTTAAAGTCTCAGAGTCACTTTTCCCTTTTCCTTGTTTTGATTTCGTCTTTTTCGCTCCGTAGTTTTCGGGTTCTTTTATCTTTGTGTAAGTCCCACCACATGTACGTTGATGATCTGCCCACCAGGTGTCTCTCGGAGAAGGGGCTCGATTCATCGATCTCTTGACCATCCCATAGTAAGGAGGTCTCTTCTGGCATGGACCATCACACTTCCACCAATGTTGACGGTAAACATCAACCTTAGAAAGAAGGTGTTATTTATAGGGTTTAATCAATGGAAAGTTAAGGTGATTAACACCGGTTTTGCAGCTCTTTCTAGCTGCTGTACTTTGATGGATCATCACCGACAATCTTTATATTTTGCTACCTTTATAGTGGCTCCATTTATGAAATTTTTCCCCCTAAAAGATTACTATAGCAACACCATAATCTGTCAGAAACAAAGCAACAAATGACCCCCATTTGTTCAACATTTGAAAAACATTTTAGTTTAGTTTTCCTTCTATTTCCTCACTTCCCATCCCCTCCCCAATTACGCCTGCCAAACATTTAACTTAATTTTAATTTCTCACCTCATCATGAAAGTTGTGATATACCTGTACAAAACCATGAAAGAAATACAATTAGGTACTATAGAGGTACATCAATAAATATATACCGGGTACTATTTCTGCAATGCTTTCAAGTGGTATACGGTGGAATATCCCACAAGTCACTTGCATTTTCTTTGTCTACACACAAGCCTTTAGGCGAGTGTGTATGCAAAGAACATCCAAGTGACGAGTGGGATATTCTATGGTATACCACGAGAAAGCCTTGCATAACTATTTTATACCATGTAAAAATACATGGCATTATATTATTGATGCAGTACACAATGGGAAGGTTCGGTGGAATACTGACAAAATACGATGTTTTTCTTGCATTCTGATTGGCTGTACTGTACAGACCTTGAACTTGGTTAGTAAGAGGTATTTCTCACCACTAACAAGAACAATATTGCCAAAATCAAAGGATTCAATTTCCAGTTAATTAGTAGGTGAGAGAAACATTCTTGGATTTTACTTACAGTAATTTTTGCACCACTTTCTGCATTAATCCTCTGCATGTGTTTAAGAAATTCTGGTCCATGGGCATCATGATCCTAAGAAATTGCAAAATAGTAACTAACATCAGTCATGATAAATGCATTATTAATTTTAGAATAAAATTAATCTTCCTTGTGTGGTCACTGCTTCTCATTTGAGCTAAGAAGTGACATGTTTTCCATCAAAAATAGTGACAGAGCCAAGCCAGACACCTAAACAATGTACAGAAGAAACTATCACTATTACAGAAGAAACATGTACTCTTGATCATGCCATGAAATAGGGCAAGGAAAAATGTGACTCCCCAATGGATATTGTGGACAAAAGTGTTGCTAAAGCCTTTTTGGTGTGCAATTTAAAATGCCTCACCCTGTGGATGTTGGTTCAAGAATATTCAGCACTGTATGGGTCAGTTAAAACATTGATGTTTTGTTATTACTGCTTTCTTTAGGGAAAAAAAACCAACATTAGATATTGCTGCACTGTGATCTGCCAAATATTTTGCTGGAAATAGCAACATAAAAACAAACAAAACAAATCAATGGGAATTCTGCTTTACTTCTGCAAAAAATGGGAATCTGGGAAGAAATGAAACAGTTAATATAACTGATTTAAAATTGTATTAATTATTAAATAATTAATAAAATTTATTATGAGCTAAATATTTCTATACTGAGGAAAGAAAGCATATATGGAGAAGTGACTGACCTTGTTGTTTTGTGTCACAAATAATAAAGCATGAATCATCTCATGCTGAAAACAAGACAAAATAATATTTTGTTGTGAACTAACTCAGGATGCCCTAATAGATTAACACATTTAAGAGAGGTGGTGAATGGTAAAATCTGAGACTCATCGAGATGCTGAGATGCCGAGACCCTTATTTGAAAATCTGAGACCAAGACCAAACATGCAAAACTAGGAGACTCTTCACAAAGGCTCTTGAGATTTTCCACCCCTAATAAATTACATTTCCTGAACTCCTTTGCTTATTTTTGAATATACAAGTGTGTATCTTTTGTGAAATGGACAAATAATTGAGGAGACTAGTGGAAAAGTCTCCCAAGTGATGATTTAGGTCAGTTTTTTTTAGCAGAAGTGCCTAATTTTTTGCATGTGGCTTCAAATTACTTGGTTAATAATGCCTTGATGTTTTTTTTGCTGGTTTGTGTTTGTTTTCAAGAAAAACAAAGCCAAACTTTCGAAGAATCACAATTAAAAATATAAATAAGAACAAATAACAGTACTGAGACTGAGTTTTTCTGAAGACAGATTTCTTTCAGTGACATGCTGACAGGCTAATTCAAGTTCAGCCAGAAATTTAGCCTTTGTGTGACAAGTACTTAAAATGTCTGCACAAGAAGCTACCAGAGACTGCCCTAGCAAGGAGAGAGAATAATATTTGGAGCTTAAAGGTTTATCACTGTCATGTCTGGGTTTCCAAACAAATTGACAGGCATGACACCTTCCAGGCTGTGCTCTTAAGAAAAGTATTCTAAACCCTTGAAATCCAGGGCACCCAGCATATAAGTTTGGCCCCAAAACTAATATTTCTTGTTCGCCCATAAGTAAAAGCCAGGCACTACTAGAACAAAGCCCTGACCTTTATCACAAAGGGTATTTGAGAGTAACAAGACTGCTGATATACATGTATGTGAAGCATATATATGAAAATAATTCATATTTGTAATGCGGTTGTAGATACAAGTGAAGAGTGATCATCGCAGTAAATTTTCCAATTTAAGCAACTGGAAAGAAGAAGCCTGAAAAAATCAGGGCTTCAACGGGATTCGAACCCGTGACCTCCGCGATACCGGTGCGGTGCTCTACCAACTGAGCTATGAAGCCACACATTGGGAGCGAGGTCAATTGTTGAGTTCATATTTTTCCCGCACAGTGAAGTGATGTGAAGCATATATATGAAAATAATTCATATTTGTACTGCGGTTGTAGATACAAGTGAAGAGTGATCATCGCAGTAAATTTTCCAATTTAAGCAACTGGAAAGAAGAAGCCTGAAAAAATCAGGGCTTCAACGGGATTCGAACCCGTGACCTCCGCGATACCGGTGCGGTGCTCTACCAACTGAGCTATGAAGCCACACATTGGGAGCGAGGTCAATTGTTGAGTTCATATTTTTCCCGCACAGTGAAGTGATGTGAAGCATATATATGAAAATAATTCATATTTGTACTGCGGTTGTAGATACAAGTGAAGAGTGATCATCGCAGTAAATTTTCCAATTTAAGCAACTGGAAAGAAGAAGCCTGAAAAAATCAGGGCTTCAACGGGATTCGAACCCGTGACCTCCGCGATACCGGTGCGGTGCTCTACCAACTGAGCTATGAAGCCACACATTGGGAGCGAGGTCAATTGTTGAGTTCATATTTTTCCCGCACAGTGAAGTGATGTGAAGCATATATATGAAAATAATTCATATTTGTACTGCGGTTGTAGATACAAGTGAAGAGTGATCATCGCAGTAAATTTTCCAATTTAAGCAACTGGAAAGAAGAAGCCTGAAAAAATCAGGGCTTCAACGGGATTCGAACCCGTGACCTCCGCGATACCGGTGCGGTGCTCTACCAACTGAGCTATGAAGCCACACATTGGGAGCGAGGTCAATTGTTGAGTTCATATTTTTCCCGCACAGTGAAGTGATGTGAAGCATATATATGAAAATAATTCATATTTGTACTGCGGTTGTAGATACAAGTGAAGAGTGATCATCGCAGTAAATTTTCCAATTTAAGCAACAGGCTTCATAGCTCAGTTGGTAGAGCACCGCACCGGTATCGCGGAGGTCACGGGTTCGAATCCCGTTGAAGCCCTGATTTTTTCAGGCTTCTTCTTTCCAGTTGCTTAAATTGGAAAATTTACTGCGATGATCACTCTTCACTTGTATACATGTATGTATTGTCTTAAAACAACAAATACAGCTTGAAATTCACCAGTAATGTCTGCACTAAATCCTTTCTTGGACGGAGCTTGAGCAAAGGCTCACTGAGCCTGATCGAACACAATCCTCCTCGTCCCTCATAACAACATAATCCAGCACAT
>OX419342.1:1376200-1643700 GCA_948470475.1 Galaxea fascicularis | reverse complement strand
CAATCATCCAGACACTGGCCTTACCAAATGCATCATGGACGAACAACAGAGAGCTGCCTATCACCTGAGATTTTGAACAAAGCATTTCAATCACTATCTTCTTAGCGGAAGCTAAGAAAGTATTACTACACATCATTTACACTTGAAAGAAAAATTCAAATTAAAATGAAATATTTTCAACACACTTTTAAATTCACAACTTTTTACTTTAATTGCAAATGATGTATTTCAACCACCTCCAGTACATTTCAATACAAAATTGAAGTATCATGATAATAATTATTTGCATTGACTATTTTAAATTAAGCATTAAGTTGATCCTGCCATTTGATCAGGAATTTTTGTGCAAGTGAACTGGTCATAAGCTAACAACTGAGTAAGAGCTTTAAAACAGGATATTATTCTGAACCCACATGTATTCCACGACGATATATACATGTGACTAATGGATTAGATATTTTTTTTGAACTTGATGTATTTGTAGTTGCTTACCAGATCACTGATATTATTTAACATGTAATATAAAGTATTGCGGGAATCTTCAAAGATAATTTTGATGGTTGTGTTGAAAAAACCTCACAAGCATGCTGGCTTAAGGAAAGCTGGCAAGAAAGGCAATTCAGCCCTACTCAATTTTATGTTTTCTTTCTTGTAACTAACCAAAATTGGAGTTCAGTACTCACCTCATGTGAACGAAAGAATGGGGAAGACTCTAAAGTTGCTCTTATGGCTTTGAGTCTCCGCAGATACTTTCTCTGTGAATGAAATGAAGGAAATTAAAAATGTTAAAGTCAAAATTTATCACTGCTTAAAACTTGACATTATTACATTAATATTGTTTTTTATTTATTTTAATATTGTGAGGTAAACTTTCTTCTGAATATGGAGTGTCTTAGAACGTGGTAATTGTAATTTGTACCTGTCCAATAGTTTTTGGCCTAAACTGCAGAAATAGTTTTTCACAATCTTGTGTACTCTTGTGGACGCCCCATTGTATGCCATTTCTCACTAAAATCATATTTGTAATAATTATTAAAGAGGGTACAAATTTGATGCATACATTACTGACCAAGGTGAAACTTCTCACTCACTCTTATTTGTTCATCATTGCCGATAAACTCTGCGAAAACTGTGTCAACATCTTCTTTTGTTCTTGTTTTCTTAAAATCTTTGTTTGGTTTTTGATCACCTTTCTGGAGATACAATTATAGAAAACTACAAGATTAAAACTTGGTGTTACCAGTGTCCCTATCTCGCTACCTTATTTATTCGCACTATCTACACTTTCAACACTGCAAAAGAAAGGGCAAAGTGTTAATAGATGAAGACGGGATCTTTGGTTGTGCACTTTCAGTTGCAGTGTATGTGGTAAATCTTGACTTCACTTAGATGGTGCTGTAAAATGGTCTAAAATATGCTACCTAATTTTACCTTTTAGAGATAAAGTTAACCTTCCCTGAAAACTGTCTTCTATACACCAGCTACCTAATTACCAGGAAATCATGCTCTTGAGAGTGAAAAAGATATAATTTCAACCTTAATTCCCTCAATCCTGAAGCCAAGACTTGCTGTAGAACTAAGCTGTTCTCTCCATCGCATGTAGCGGGGTTTTGTGATTCCTGCTTCTTGTTTCTCCTCTTCCGTGGGTTCATTAGGGTCTATTTCAATCATCTTTTGAAACAGATCCTACAAGAAATATAACCATTTATGATGAACTACTGTTAATCAACAGAGGGTGTAATCTGCAGGTTGCAGGTTTCAGGGTGCAGGTTAGAGTTTCACTTCAGTGGGAATTCCACAGCGTTTTTTTTCGTTTTGCTTTGTTTCATTGTTTCACACTTACATGATGAGTGTCTGAGTATTAAAATAATATTGAATAATTCAATTTTGATAATAGAGATCATGTTTCACTGTCACTCATTCATGTTGATAAGTGCACTTTGTTGCACCATTAATATAGTTTCAATTCAGTTTACAGCATGAAGATCAGCCACAAAAGAGCGATCCGTAATCAACATGAACTACTACCAATACACTTCTGGAAATTTCAAGGTCCAATTTTCATTTTGCACTGTTGGGTCATGTAAGTGTGAGACAACAAAACAAAACAATAAAATCGTTCAAAAGACTACCATGCTTAAGTGAAATTCTGACCTGCACCATGCAACCTGTAGTTTACACCTTCTGGTCTATCGGAGTTGAAATCAACTACACTTTTTAACTTAGATAATTAATAGGTGATTTGGGCTTTAGATTTTAGTATTCCCTCCAGAGTATATGTTTAATTAGCATTCATTAGTTTTAATTAATCTTAAACAAAATTAATTGGTGCTGTTATTTCTAAAATTGTTCCTTTTGTTATACGTCATCTGTGTCTTCTACACGACCTTAAGGCTGGTTTTGTGTACCAAATAACTGTAGTTTGCTTTGAACATAGATAATCCTTCATGTACCAAAATTGGCTTACTTTTCTGGGCTTTGATTTAGCCTTGGCAAGTTCATCCTCCAGGTAAGTCCTGAGGAGAAAAAAAAAGTTACTGTTATGATGAAAACAAATCTCAAATAGGTAATTACCGGTAAGCAGGTTGAGGTTCTATTCAAAATGGATGCTAAGCCCAAGCTTCTACCATTTCTTCTCCAATATTAACTACCTGTACTTTTTCCAGCCTTTAAATAATATCAATATTTCATGTATTTCACTGAATACACATTCACTGAACTACTGTACATAAAATTAATCATACCTTGTTCCCATTTTACAGTCCATGACAGATGGGCTATCAAAATCTTGAAGTAGATCTTGCATTTCCAAATAACCTGACATTTATGTCAAAGACAGACAAACGTTCCTTTTCTACAGCTGTAGCCATCATTTTTTCAAAAGATAAGACAACAACTACACTACATGTTCATACAAGAAGCTGCAAAACATTTTCTGAACTTCACTTTAAACTTAATTAAGATGAGGTGGCTTTTCTCTCTTGATATCCTGGAGTTGTTCAGGTTTAATCAAGGTCCCATCCATGTACAAGTACAAGAGATTCCACTGTGAAGTCACAGAAGTAACTACCCTTGACAAGAGGAAAAGTTTCCAGCAAGTCAACTAACTATGACTATTAGGTATCCTGGCCTTCTCAGAACCCCACACAAACATATATGAATTGTCAAAACCTGCACAAAGGCCTGTGAACCAGAGCTTTTCACGAGGGGCAAAATGATTTTATCTGACATAAACACACTCTTTTAGCTGCTATAAAAATGAGGGCAAGCAGCACAGGGTTTCAAGATTTCAAGATTTTGTTCATCACCCAAATCAGCATTAGTTGTACAATGTTAGCAAATGAACAGTGGTCACATCACTTTCAAAAACATGCACCATCAAGGATACGTTCACCACCTTTATTAACCTCTCCTCTGTATTCAGGGATGTATGGCCTCAGAATATCTTTCATAAGCTTTGCTAAACATTCCCTTTCTTTCTCTGTTGATTTCTTGAGAATCATTCCATTCTCACCAGGTTTGAAGCAACCTACAATAATAATAATAATTATAATTTATGAAGACTGAAGAAACACATAGGTTACATGTGGCTGAATGTAATTTTGGCCAAGTTAAACTCCGGCCAATAGGTTGGCAGCCATTCGCAATGGCAACACACATGAGAGTCGCATATGTGGCAGATTTGCAGAGGCTTTCATGTTATGCATTCTAACTAAGTTTTAGGATGTTTTGCATCACTGTGTGAACTTTGTAGGTCAACCCTTGAAGTCATGATATGAAACTAGATGGAAGGAAATGAAGAGCTGAGAATGAAACCATCTTGTCTTCCATTTTAGGCTGTTTTCTTTCTTTTTTTTTTTTTTTTTCCTTTTGCAAAAATGTGACGAGAATAATCACAAAGTCAGGTAAAATACCCAGCCCCCTGTCCTTACTGACAGAACTATTCCATCCAAGCGAATGGCTTAACATCACTGCCTAATGAAGCAATCATCTGAACTGAAGCAGACATTTAGCACAAATTCAGCTTTTCTGGTGCACAAACATCAGGAGCTGGTGACTATTAAAGAAAAGAACAAAACAGATAATAAGCAGTGCAAACCAACCCTGGTGTCCTGCAAGTTGCACCCACGGATATTTCTTTTTAAAATTCTGTACAAATGGGGACCAGTGGATCATGCTTCGGATCTTCTTCCAACGTGAATTGATCTAGAAAGCAATTAAGATGCATAAATACTACACAATGTTCAGGTGGATCGATAACATTTGAAAATAATTTAAGGGACTGAGGATGTTTGCAGACTAAATTGTCTGTAGAGTAACAAGAGTTTTGGGAAAAAAATGAAATAAAACAAAACTGTTCAATTGTTGGGATTTGCACATCTAAAAGCTACGAATAAATAACCAGAAATATATTATTTAAAAAAATCCATGATAACTAAGCACGTTGCTACATTTCACATTGATTTGAAGAACTGCAATGTTACACAGTTCATTATGTTAACTTTGGCATAAGAGATGCTAGCTAAGTAAAAATTACCAGCAAATAAGAAATTGCTGCTTCTGACATTCTTGTGTGCAACTTAGCAAAGTTAAGTGATAAAAATCTGTCTTCAATTTTTTGCTACTTTGTAAAAAAAATTCCATAAAAAATTAATAATAACAAACTAAAATTAAGCAAGAGATGCATTGCTTGGTAAGTCTACACTCAGAGTTGCCTTCCATGGCATACAACATGCACATTGAATATTACTTTTAAGTTAAAACTGGCTCAAGAAAAAATTAACACCCTTGCAGTTAAAAAAGCCTACATTTTGAGCACTGGGCAGACCACTATGAAAGGCATTAATATTTCACAAGTTTCACATAATAATGTACATCTTGCCATGTTTGTACAACTGATCATTAACCAGCTATTCAAGTAGGACTCTAAGACACTAGAAAACAAAAGAAATGCCCTGTTGGGTGTATTTTGCTTGTTTTGTGTGAGATTTGAACTATTCTTATTCAAAATCTGAACTTTTCCCAAACACATGTTTATTTTTTTGGATGCCACATTAAGAGAAATACCCAAATTTTATGGCAATATTTTAGTGCACTTCAAATCTAAATTAAGAAATTTAGAATAAAACTTGGTACTACTCAATGTTTGTCTGAAAGCAGGTGTCACCTGTTTGAATTTTAAAATTAATCCACAAAATCTGTTGAATTTCACTTATGCCACAAAAATTCCATTTTACGTTTTAAAGAGAGGTTTGAGAAAGGAGGAATGAGTTGTTTCCTAAAGATAACCTAATGAACACAGATGGTATAAAAACTATGAAAAACTAAAATGTAAAAAAACTCTAGTTTTACACATCTTTGCTGTACAATATTAGTTTGAAATTTCCAGGTTGATAATTTGGGCAAAAAAACAACCAATAAACATGCAAATGCAAATTTAATCCATATCATAATCCGATATAAGCTTAAGTTTGAATATAACGAAAATTCTAATCCTACTTCATCACTTAAACACACAAAATAGAGTCACAAAGAAAGGATGATTACAATTTGCACCTTCATATAGTGTAGAAATTATTTTTTTTGGAAATACCAGTTCTAACAATTTTTGTTTTGTTTTTGTTTTTTGTTTATTGTTAATAACAATCAAACCAAAGGAAAGTGTAAGTAAATACTTCTAATAATTACAGTCATCATCTGTCAAGCACATTAATAGTGCTTTTGATATATTTTGAAGTGTTCAAATTTATGTGCCAGCATAGAATTAGAGAGTTTCCCCAAGTTTACCATGAATAGAAATCAATGCTATTTCTTAGTAGGGTAAAACATAAAGTGTATCCAATATTTTGTGAGTATAACTGCCAGATATTCTAAAATCTTCAAGTAGTTACAAGTTGTAGATGTAGTTACAAAGAGTATTTGAATATTAGATTGTTTGATGCTTAGGAAAACTAGTCATGTGTTGTGAAGACTTACTAGCAGGGAGCTTTTAGAAATCTGAATCATAATAATAATCATATTCATAATCACTCTTTACTTGGCTTGGCATGGCTTCCCCATGCTAACTGTAACTAATAAACAGAATTATTGAAATGTTAAAACACCTACGCCCCACCATCTGCAGTTTGATCCAAAATAAAGCTGAAGATCAGCAAGCAAATCACTGACCTTTAGCAATTATTTGGATGACTTCCGAAAGCTCTGACAAACTTTTTAGTTAACTGTTGGTGATTCAAAAATAATTATTTCTTTCCTTCTGAAATGAACGTGGGTGATAGCTGAACTCCAAGACTGTTAATGCTAATGTCTGATCTGGGGCTAACAGGATGAGGTGATTGAAAAACACAAAGTTAACAATATTAATTTTCAAAAATACCAGAATCATGCTGAAGAGGACAGTTGGTATAAATTAAATTAGCCATCACAGACAAAATTTTATTTATTTTTCATCACTTTTAATCTTTCATGTAATTTATTGTTGCTATCATTATTACTATGATAGCTGTTGATTTGTGTTACAGTTCATATAAGTAAGCCCTACAAATCCACAAAAACCACCTGTATTTCTTCATTAGATTCCATTACCATTATTTCAATGCTTATAATATAATTAAGTGATCAAGTGAAGGATGATCCTTGCAGTTGAAACGCAATTTTATGCAATTGCGTAAAGAAGCCAAATTGATGACAACGTAAATCAGTCCAGACTTAAAACTTATCTTCCGTTTTGTTTTTCTTTGGTGAACTGACATTTTAATCTAAGTAAAGAAAAGTGCCCTCCCTCTTCAGGGGGGAACCTTTGCAGATCTTGAGGAAAATAAATACACCTGTAACTCTGCAGTGTTGTTTTTACTAAAATCTTAAAATGCCACTTGAACAGTGAAAACTGAAATAAATACACATGTTAAATCCCCATAATAAGAAAGGAATAATAACAAACTCTTCAATTTTCAACAAAACATCTAAAGCCTTCCAATAAAACTGTACCTTGTGATGACAAACTGTAAATTAATTTGTTGTTCTCCACAGATTCAGTCACTTACATGCAATAGTAGTCCTTTTCACTCATACACATTTGAAGAAGTACATGTGTACACTGTAGGCTTTGATAAACCAGCCAAAATGTACAGTGTACCTCAACTGTAATGGGCAAATGAAAGCAATGTTTTCTCTTTGCTAAGAAAAATAACAAAATTTGAATAACAAATTGCTATTTAAAAAAGAGTCAGTGCCTTGCATTCTTTGTGAGGACATCTGTCTCCATGTTAATTTCATATTGAAAAGGAAAGAAAAATGAATGAAAATATGCCTGGAAACAATGAAAATGCAAATCAATCAGGTTTTGAAGCTTACTAATAAATCATCATGAGTGCAGCATTTAGGATTTCAAAATCAACAAAGACAAACAAATGAATTTGAGAAAGTGGTAACAATTCAATCTTGTGAATCTTGTGCATTTCAAAATGTTCATTAAATCTGAGGAAATACAATTTTTACAAAGAAGGCATCACATGCAAATAAAATCAAATTTTGTTATTGTCATTTATCATCAAGCACCAGCTTCAGAGAAAAAGTAACTACTTCTTTAAAACACAATTTACAAATCTTAAAATCAAAAATATTTTCAACTCCCAATCTGCATGGTACACAGAAAAATAAAAAAATAAAATGGTAATAAAATCGAATCTGCACTATAATATATTTCCTAAAAAAGAAGCAAGTCCAGTCAATTATTATACACTGTACAGCAATGCCCTTGTTACCTACTAAATGTTAGTAAATATTTAACACATTGTCTACATGTAATATGAAATAGCTGTTACAGTATGCATTGTTCCGAGATTCCATAGTATTCAGTGTTTACAACCAAATTTCTAAATTTATGGGCATCTTTTACGCTCAGCTGTATGCCTGCCTTGTTAAAAAAACAGTTTATTAACATCTCCCTTAACCCTTTCCCTCCTAAGAGTGACTTCATAGATTTTACTCTGTCTAATGCCAGACAATTTTACTCATCAAAGGGAGACCCCTTAGGGGTTAAAGGGATCAAAAACTATCTACCTTAAAATACTTTCTCCCTTAACCCTTTCCTCCCTATAGATTTTACTCTGTCTAATGCCAGACGATTTTACTTGTCAAAGGAAGACCCCTTAGGGGTCAAAGGGTTATAAGAAGAAAATCATGAAAAAAGTTTTTTTTAAAAAGATTAACAGTCCGCCTCTTCAAAATAACAAAATGCAGAAAAGCATGGATCTGAGCAACACTTGTAAAATTCTTTATCACAGGGTGCATACATTTAGGTTTTACATCAACATGATTTTAAGCATGACCCAGAAAAACAGCATTAATTTTATCATTGTCATATTAAAGCGAAGGACAACAAAGACCATGATAGAGTGATTACTATTTTTTATCTTGGTAGATTCATATAGCTCAGCAAGACACTGCTTTTCATCACCAATAAATTAAACGCTAAAATCCAAGATAAAAATGTATATCAATCAATATTGATCAATGAACCAATAAAACGATAATGACAGATTTGTTATATCAAGTTTGAAATAATTTCCATCGTTTTTGCCACAATTGCTCACCAGTCAAGTAACAGAGAATTTAACACCCTGGGGTGACAATGAAACCTCCACCCAACCTTACAACAAAATGTGGCAAGATTTCCACACAGCCCATTATTATACATGAATTTTGTCACTCAGACTTTATTCATTTTTCTAACAGGGTAATTAGTATGACAGCAATGCATGTATAATTAATGAATGGGGCTGTGTGGAAATCTTTCCCAAAATGCCGCAGATGGAAATTTTAACTTCTTCCATTATTTTGCTTGTTATCATAACAATAACCATTCTCTTGACTGCCTGGGATGTAAGGATGACTGAAATCCAACTTGTAGTGCTTGTGTAAATTTTTTAACAGCTTAACATCAATCACCTGGTTCGATTTTCTTGAAAGCCCCAAAACTGTCATAACTTTGTAATCAAAATAAAGGCTCCTGTGGGTTGTTAACTGTGAAGATAGTCAGCTTCTTAAAGAAATTGAACAATAATTTGTATGGACTTGAAAACAAAAAGAATGAGTGACCTTATTTCATTTTTCTCAGTAACCCAACAAAGTAACTTTCCAAAGCTTAATGTCAACTTGATGTTCCTCAAATGCGATTCACTTTGAATATACATGTACAACATCATCGCCGTCATCATCATCATCATCATCATCATTGCCACCATTGGTAGTAGTGTTACTGTCTATTAATGTTACTAACTATTTATTTTTGAAAGCTGGATTATATAATCATAACAACTTTAAGAAATACATGGATGAAGTCTGCATTCAAATCCACCACCAATCAGCATTGAACAGGTTTGAAATTCAGGTCTACAAACTTATGAGACTGAGACCCGCATGCAGGATGGAAACCATTTGCAGTAGAAACAAAGGGGGAAGTTTTGTTTGCACAGGCAGACAGATGTTATCCAATCAACTTCCTTACCGCTTTCTGGTTGTGTTCAAAGTACCAACTCCCGAAAGGCTTTTTGCCTTAAATTTCCGGCAGGTGTGAGAAGGTATACAGTGTTGTTTAGTCAGGAGAACTGTCTGCATTACTTAAGTTCGTTTCCTATGTGTTAGTGAATAAAAAAGGGGAGTATTTGATGCATGCTCTACTTATCAACACCAATTTTTAAGTACCCCTTGTGTATGTAAAATATTTAACGCAGGTTTTCACCACTACTGGTATTTTTTACTAACATCCTCGAATTAATGATTATCTTAAAAAAATATACTTCCGTTTGATAATGTAACACGAAAAAAAAACAAGACAGTATGTTTACATTTTAATATACTTTCCTGTAGCCACGGTTGTCAAGCGAAACTGTTTCCCTTCTGCGTCGGTAAAACCAAAGATATTGCATTAAAAGAATCATAACCGACGCAAACTATTAGTCCACCTCGGCAATCACACAAACAAGCACAGTGTTTATACACTATTATTAACTCATCGCATGTGAAATATTGAAAGCAGTTAGGTAAATCAAAGTTTACTGTTATGCTCGGTCGATCAAACCAAAAAACACTCTATGAAACCAACACCAAATGAAATTACAAACACTTCGAACTAATAATAACATAATTCCAGAAACGGTTGTCGAAATAAACACCAATGAATGGTACCATATAAACATGGGAAAGGTTTCACGACCAAGGATCGTATTAAAGTAAATAAACATTAAAATGCACTATGTCAACGCAGACTTCTTTACAGAGACCCAAGAAGAACTTACGCAAAAGATCTAATACCGAATAAACAATCGCGGTAAGATTTGGCGGGCTAATTTTCCCACAAAAGCCGCATAACAATTTGGGGTCATTGTAAGAGCAAAAACCCGCGAACAGCCATTCAAGATAAGCTGATCAAGTAAACGAGAACAATCACAGTGAAATCATAGCTGTTATTAAATATATACTCCATCTAGCTGCTCTTACCTTTTCCGATTTTTCCTCAACGGGCGGTTTAATTTCATCATCCGAAGGTTCGTCGTCTGTTAAAATTTCGTTCTCCGAACATGAACCAACGCTTGATAAGGAACATGTATCATGGTTGTCTTTCAACATGGCCGCAGACAGTTCACCGTTCGTATTCATATTCCTGATTTCAACGCAATCCTCAATACCCTCCTCCGCCATCGCTGGCGTTATAACAACCACCGGGTTGGAACTTCGCCGCTCAGAATATTCTGAGCATAATGAAACCGCGTTATCATTCAACTTGTCGCTCCAAGTCAGCGCCGTAATGGCCAACTCACTGTCACCCTCATAGCCAGTTCGATTTACTCCGCTCGGCGACAAATTTAAACTCGAGTAACTAAGAGAACTAGCGCCCGATGCTATGATTTCCTTGCTGTTGGATACCCTGTTTTGTCGCTCGGCGTCTTCTCCCTTAATACTCGTATTATTGGACTTGCTTAAGTCAACTATAAACTCACTTTGATTGCAGTTTGAGTCAGAATTCGTTAACATAGATAGCCTCGAGGGAGGGGTATTGTTTGACAAGTCAATTTTGCTTCCTTCGTCGTAATTGGTTTGGTCCCAGCTTCCAGAGTGACTGTTTGTATTATTAAAAACGTGGCCTTTCAGAGTAGCTATTCGCTCTGCCAAAGTCTGACTTGACATGTTTGAGAAGAGATTATCTGTTGCAGTGTGACAGTTGTACTTCTGAAGAATGTCGTCGACGAAGGAACTCGAAGACGTCGACCTCCATGTTGAATTACTCTCGTTCATTACATCGCATGACCGTAGAGAAATGCACCGAGCCAAGGGAAAGGAATCACAATATTATGCTTATAAAATAATAGTGTTTCCGAAAAAAACAAGCCAATTGAAGTACCTCGCGTTTGTTTTAGGCTGTTCACGTGTAATAGTTTGACGTAAAGCTTATCCCTCTTCTTATCTCGCTAGATCTTCAACAAACATGGACTATATTAAGTTCTGCCCACAACCAGTCATACGAAAATTATCCTTTTAGCGCGTTGTAACTTGTAACACCTCAGAACCTACGCTTGTTCTATTCGAGGTTCTTAAAATCAAGGCCGTGACCACAACTATGAGCATCCCACTGATTGGGTCGATTTCTCGCCAGGGGGCAATCAAACCACATCACGCAATATTTTCCCTCTTGTGCGATTTCATTTATTTAAAGCCAAAAGGAACTTTGGGAAATGGTAGAAGTCCTGGGCAGAATTTTTGTTAGAGTTAATAAAACTACTAAATCTTCATGTCTGGCATAGCTTACAGATACCCGTGCATGACTGATTTGCGGAACTGCCTGACAGCAACTGAAGACAATTCACCAACATGGATTACACTAATGATTTCCTCTACTCTCAAGATTTTGAAGAGGTGTGTAACATCGGACGTGACCATTCGATGGGTACCATTCGATTACCTGTTAGTCAATTGGCATCACACAAAGTCGCAAAGTCATCGATTGGCTTAAAAAAAACTCCAAATTTTGGACCGGTGTGTCTAATGACCTGGGATTTGTTCAGTGTTGTTTCTGGCCTACTCCTGACTACAGCAAACCTGTACACACGTTTCTATAAACGGCTGAAACGGTCGTTCTTTGCTGTCGGTGGTCGTCCTAGTTTTTTATGAGATGTTATGTTAACTTTTTCTTTTTTTTTTCTTTGTCATCTTCAACGAGGGGCTGCAAGGGGGTTTCCCATGCAGGTATCACGGCCTCGCAACCCCTCCTAAAGGTCCGATTCACTGGGTCAAAATTAGCCTGCTCTCAATTTAGTGATTAGTTCGGAGATGTTTGCTCTCAAATTTGGCGTACCTGTGGCGCGCGACCAAAAGCTAAGCTCGGCTCGAAACCGCTCCGCTCGCAAATCTCTCCCCAGCAACTGACTACTAGTGCTGGCATACAGGTTAAGTCAGACTAGGACAGCCAAATCAGACTTCCGAGAAAGACCGCCCGAGTCAATGTGCGTTGATTTGTTTTCGCCGGTATAGCTTAGCAATGCTTTCTTCTTATAATTTAAGATTTCTCTGCAGGAAGTTGAGATTAAGTTGTAATTAGTTGCGATTAACAGAATGAGAAGACCAATAAAAGTCGAAGATCAGAAAAAAACGTTTTTTCTTTGCCTACTAGCAATTAAAATTGACTCACCTTTTCTCCACTGTGAACTGACAAATCAAATACGAAAGAAGATGGACTCCTCCTTCTTTAGTTAATTGATTTCAAAGATGAAAGGTAAGTGAAACAAAACAGTGCGCTGAAAAGATTTTGCAAAAGCTGAAGCTTAATAGCCCTTTTGAAATGTAAATCGTGCCAATGATACGTTCAGAACGTTATCATTTGCATACGTAAAATTTGTAAGATGTAAGATCATGCAACTTTGGCAAAGTAAACCATACGTCTTTCAAACTTTTCGTATGCAAGGTAGCAAAAATCTGACGTGGGTGAGAAGTATTCTAATTAAAACGTATTACATAGCCAAGTTTGACTTTTACATATGCATCTTTTAAAAATGCAAAGTTAATTACCCACAAATAGTAAACCGATTCGACAACCTTTCGTTTGATGCTGTGCATGTAATCAACGTCCCTCGCTACACCTGAGACAGCACACCATTATATAGCTAAGTTTTTCAAAATAAACTGGTTCTGTTTTGTATTGCATTGCATTGTATTTCAGTTTTCATTGTCTACGTGCATTAAGGATTCAAAGTGAAAAAGTGACTGTGATTATTTGAAGTTGGTCAAGGAGATCTCAGCCAATGCCCACGGATGAATAACCAGATTCGATTGTGAACACTTTTTCCGACAGTTCTTCTACTCCCTCCCCCCCCCCAGCCCATCCACTTTAATCCATCAGACCCTTGATCCCTTGCTCGCCACCTCACAGTTTCAATTTTACCAATGATCAGTTCCAAGTGAATTGTGGAGGCAAACGGCCATTTAAGGACGTAATTTGAAATTGTAATTTTGACCGTTTGTCCCCACAAAGGACTGGATCTACCCACAATCCACTTGAAAATTATCATCAGCAAAGTGGTTTGGCTACTTGGAGGAAGTTTTCGGGAGTCCTGGTGACGAAAACAGGTGCATCACTAGAAAAGTAACTTGTATGACCTTGTATTCTTTCCAAATCTCCCAGAGAGAGAAAGCAAAAGAGAAGAGAAATTTCTGGTGCTTTCTTAAAAATAAACCCTTATTCTTTTAATCATACTTTTCCTTTGCGTCTTGATTATTCACAGATCGCGAGTGAGTTATACATACTACACTGACGTACACAGACGGTGTATCTCGAGCGAACCCCTGTACAATATTCCTCCTCTTCCGTTGGAAATAAGGTGAACAGTGCTCTTTGCAAATGTTATCGATCGATTTTTCAGAGTTAATTTGAAACGATCTGGCCCCAGTTGTTCAAACGTTGGATAGCACTATCCACCGGATAAATCACTATCCAGCGGATAAGAAATGGGAAAGCTAATTGCACTATCCACTGGATAGTTATTTATCCGGTGGATAGCGCTATTCAGCCTTTGAACAACCGGGAACAGGTCTATTACAATTACAGACATATCTGAGACTTGCTTTTCTTGAGCTTCTCGTGTCGATTTACAAACACAACACAACGGACAAAAATGCTGAGACCGATTTTAGAGCATCCATTCTTGTCTCAATACGAGAAAGAATAAATGGAGTCCCCCGCACCATACAGCAGTCCCGGCATGCCTCCTTGTCCGCCCCATGCCTCTGAGTAATACAGCGCAGGAATGGGGCTGAGTGAACTGTCTGCGACACCGTCGGGGATTGGCATCGAATGGAGCAGTTGACCACTCCCAACGCTCCATATGCGGGTCACTGAATCTTGGCCAGCTGTAGGACGATAAATAAAACAATGCATTAATACCAAGAAAAAGAGGCAAGACAAAAAATAATCCAGTTTAGACGAGACTTGAATCCGGTCCTTATCACACCAAATAAGGACATATCTCTCAGTTGGCATGTGACGTCATTTAAACATTTTGCACATTGATACTTGCCAGCTTGGGAAACAAAACTATAACAGGTGAATTGAGCTTCTCGCATGTAGGATTCAAAATGCCTTACTTCCACTGAATTTAGTCGCATATGGTTCAGTTGGAAGAGGGTTGCATTGGTGTCACCAAGCTCATGAAACAACCAAAGAAGTGATCCTAAAATCCTAGTCTGAAATGTCAACCGTCTCCTCTCCCTGACCCACCGGGAGCGCGGGCGAGAGAGACTCTCTCGCCCGCACCCTCTGTGGGTTAGGGGGAGAAGACGACTGACATTTCAGACTTCTAAAAACCGGGCCAGTTTTTTTAGCTCACCTGCAAAGATGAGGGAGTCGGTGGGATCCACGTAAAACGGGAGTCCATGTGTGATCTCGTTGACGTGCCCTTGGTAATTCTGCACACACGCTCTTGCCCTTAGATCCCACATTTTTAACTAACGAAACAATTCGCAAAGGTGTTAACTTGAGGTCTTCCAGAAAGAGCTCTTTTTTTGGGAATGACCATGCAAAGATTACAAAGATCTTAACAGGGAAACTTGCGCAAAACTCAGTGTCAGCTAAATCCTCTCCAATAACATCTGGCAGAGCATTCTTTGGCTACTTCCATATTACACGCGATTTTTTGTGCCGGTATAGCGGAACTGGACATGTCACTCGATGCAACATATTTCGGAACATTCTCCACCATAGGGTAGCCACGCCACAGTATCAGTATCCGGGCGGAGGGGAGGGGGGGTACTGGACCCATGTTTGGGTATAGAGGTGCCACTGGAAGTTTGAAACCCTGACCCTGTTTAAGAAAAAAAGTAACCTTAAATGGATACCCTCTGTAAGGCAACGTTTTTAAGACCCTGCGAAAAAATCCCAAATTTTCGCACTCACTTCGCGTTGAACCGATTTTGAATTGCCAAATACTCGACGGGGAGACCCTGATTAGGACCATCTCCATTGGAATTACATACAGTGTACGCTGTTCAGACACTATCCAGTGGCACGCCCCCCTCCCCCCCCCCCCTACAGCCAGTATAGGGGAGAAATCCACCCCCTCTCTCTCTCCCCGTCCCCTGGATGAGTATAACGTATCTTGATCACGTGGCGGGTTTTTGCCATTTCTTTTCAAGTTGTGAGTTTAATGTACCTCCAGACTTTTTACTGTACACTATATGTGCTTTATTATTCAAGGTCTTACCGATCCATCCAGGCCACTAGACAGCACGTAGTTTTCGTCATGCAGCACGCGTATGCACGTGATGGAAGCCAGCTTGCCCTGCCGCAGCCTTATTACTGGGCACTGGGGGCCTGTCAATCGTATATCACACGTGTAGATAGACCCTTCACGATATCCATTGAACAGAATTGGATTCTAATCAACATGGAAATAAAGAGGATAATTGCAAAATTGTTAATTAGTTTGCTCCCATAATAATAATAATAATAATAATAATAATAATAATAATAATAATAATAATAATAATAATAACTTTATTTAAGTCTCAAATCGTTCTAGCTGAACACGAGTGCTCTACTAATTGGGGAGACTGTAAATCAAATAAACTCTAAATTAAATCAAATGTTGGTTTTTGAGGAGAGGGGAAAACCGGAGTACCCGGAGAAAAACCTCTCGGAGCAGAGTAGAGAACCAACAAACTCAGCCCACTTATGACGCCGAGTCCGGGAATCGAACCCGGGACACATTGGTGGAAGGCGAGCGCTCTCACCACTGCGCCAACCCTGCTCCCCATCAACGCTCTCATACAAGTAGATCACGTTCCGATTGCTTTCTGCGTGCGATTGCATTGGACAAGGAGCATTACGTGGTACTAAATCGGAAGAACATTCCATCCGCAGTAATGCAGGCTTTGTAGCATACAGTGTGTAGGTTCTCGATCCACCACCCATTTTGTTTGAAAATCGGCCAGCCTCGAGGATTATTGTCCGACATACCTGCCGCCTGATCCCACGTGATTTACTTATAAATTTCAGAGCAAACTGTTGCTTGTGTGTATCGCGGTTTCTGAAAAACAGCGACTTTATTGGTGCGAATTGGAGAAAAGTAGCTGAGAATAACTGAAGTAACAAAGTAAATTTGAAAAGGGAAACAAAACTGCTGAAGTAACGAAATGAACTTGAATGTCGAGGGTTTGTATGCTATCGCGGTAAAAGTTAGCATTGGGTTTTGTCACACAGGCTTACAGTGAGGACCTTCAGGTTTGAGTGCGAGGCAAAGGCCGAATACACCGTACGAGTAAAGCTTTCAAATCGAATTTGCGTTCTTTAGAAAATTACTTTTGACATCAATCTAGAGGTACATTTCACCCTTAATTAATTGCGAAGTCGTTTGCATCTGTAATATATATTTGAGACATTTCTGCTAAATTTCATTTTTCTCTATAGAGTGACATAAATGCACACCAGGCACTTATCAAAGCTTTCCGTTTACACAATCGCCCGTTTAGTCTCCTTCGAAGCCATTCTTCGTGTAGTCACACAGCATTTTTCAGTCATCCGCCCCTCCCCGGGAGAGATGACTGGTTTGAAATTTGAAAAAAACTCAAATATCCCACCAAGTATGTACTTACACTCCAAGAGAACTCTTGTGCAAACACATCGCTGGAAGTGTTCACCCTAATTACACGACGCTTGGTATTGACATCCCAGGTGAGAGCTGACTTGCTAGCACCTGACAATTGCGATTGAGCAACATGAATGAGATAATGATTTTCCTCTACTCTCTAGCAGCTAGGAATTATCATTTCACAGATATGTCATTTTCGTATTCATTTCATATCAAATGCACTTCACTTTCAATGTCACAGTTCAAGGGATCTACCCTCAAGATTACATTGAAACCCAACCCTTGGGACACGTCCATTCAAGGACCTTAAAAGATCTCCGCCTTGCTATTTCAGTTTTAAAGATGTCTTTAAATCAGGGAAAACCCAAATATAACGAAGAAGGTTATTTACTCAGGACTGTGTTACTAAACTAAGACTTAATACTATTCCTCTGTTGTGGACTGCAGTTTTGAAAAATTTAGGCTACATTTTTCAAATTCTTGCATGTCATCTTAAAGCCATGGCCAAAAATGTATTATGGATGACTTTTCCTGCAGAAACTCGATTGGTATACTCTCCTACATTTCAAGGAACATTTTGGCATGAACAAAGGTCATTAAGTTGAATTTAGCTGACTTGTGCGGAGACTATCCACTGAATGGAGGTTTCACTACATCAAACACTCAAATTTAATGTGTTTAAGAGAAACAAGGTCCTGTCTTTTAGCCCTTTCACTCCTGAGAGTGCCAAATGGCACTTATAGATTTTACTCTGTCTAACACCAGACGATTTTACTCGTCAATGGAGAACCCCTTAGTGGTGAAAGGGTTAAGGGACAGGTTCAATAATTGTTGCAGGCTTTCTTACCGATACTAATGATGTTACTAAACTGTGGATTTGGACTCCAAGCATTTGTCCAAACTGAATTGCCTTGAACAGGGTTCCTTCCAACTATACCTACAGTTACCATGGCAACAATGTTAGCATAAGCTGCATAATGTGGAGACAGGGCTGAGTGGTTCTACAGGCAAACTGTTCCAGGGACTATTCCCACCCATCTGATGTAAGGTTTTCTTTGATTACCACCCCGCCCCGACCCATCCTTCCCTACCCTTTCCATTTTCCATTAAAATGTTTGTCTTCTGAATTCTTCTTTGGTTCAAATTTCTTGAATGACCCTCTGCGGTGGGGTGAATTGTTGAGGGGGTAATAGGGTTCCCCATAGTTTCAGTACAAGCACATAACGTATCACCTCATCAATAATATTTCAAGCAATTTTGTTTAATACTTACGTTGACAAGCATCATTGAAATCAAACAACATTGTCTCTCCTGCTATGTTGCCATCCCCTAACAAAGACAGTCTAGGATTGCTTGTTAAAGAAAAAAGCAAACAAAGCCCTATCTCTAAGATTTATATCTTAAAGCTTTATGATGACAAAAAAGTGATAAAAAGATCTCAAGGATACATGAAGATGTTTTTGGTTGATTTATGAGGACTCCATAAAAGGCCAGTTATTTTCTAGGACAAAACAAAAAAGGGATAATTAACAGTGCTAACTGCAACAATTTATGAGCAAACTGGACAAGCACCAACAATGAACAAAGATTTTCAGGCCTACGCCTACCTGATTTTTAGCCATAGACATGAAATGTTCAATTCTAAGATTATTGTTTTTATCATGTGACAGACTGTGATGTTGAACTCTGCGAGGAAACAGAAGCAAAAATCAGACAAAATGAAGTACTTTTGATTGCAGACATATGAATAAAATCTCTGTGTTTCAGGGGTTTTGAGCAGAAAGGCAATATTATTGCTTTTCACAGGCAGGCAAACATGTTTGGATTGAACTTATTCATCACAAAAAGTTACCTTGATGTGGTCGTAGCAGGCAGGCAAAACTATGTTTACATCTAGTCTATTTGTCTGGTGCCTAGTCCTTAATAAAACCCCTGTGTTTGTGTACATGTAGTTTATTGTTTCTGAAAAAGGATGCCCTCTTTCAAGAAGAAGAGAAAAAATCTTACGTTTGGTTTCCTGATTGCTGGGTTTCATACAGTGTCAAAAGCCTCTCGTGATTTGCATCAGGCTGTTAAAAATAAAAAGGCACAATAATAAAATTTAATAAATACATCTAACAAAAATAAACACCACCTTGTCAAATTCACAGCGGTATTCCTCATGCAGACAATGAGACAAAATTCAGTTTCCAACAAAACAACAGTAGAACTCAGTTCATTTACAAGTAGAGTGGAACCCTGCCATACAACCACCCCGTTAATATGACCATCTCATTATCACAACCACTTTTTTCTGGCCCAAACTGCATAAGCCTACTTATTTTCTTATTTTGAATGCCCCGTTAATCCAACCACCCTGTTAATAAGACCAAAGTTTCATGGCCCAGCGGTGGTTATATTAACAGGGTTCCACTGTACATGTAAATACCATGCTGCCAGAATTTGGCCATGGCAATGATGCATCATGGAGACAATCCTCTTTAGGTAGCTGTTTGCAACTCTATATATGTAACACTGTATATGTAACTCTATTCATAATGTCTTACCTCTATTCGAGACACTGAAAATCTGTGTACTCCAACAGACCCCAAACTCAACTTCTGCTTGACTTTAAACATCCGAGAAAGCTTTTCTAACATTTTCCTGTAGGATGTTAAGGCACCTGTCACATAATTATTTGTTGCAGTTTTAAATTTATTTCAGATGTGAAAACTCCCAAATCACTTTCCGTTCCATTTCTGTTTATTTAATGGTGTGGTCTGAATTTTTCCAGGAAATGTGAGATAGTTCTGGGATATTGCAGAAAAAAAATGAAGTTTTTGAAGAATCGTCACCAAAAAAATTGGAACAATCTTCCAAATTTCTGGAAGACTCAAAGTTACACATAGTGTTGCTCAAACAATGTTTGTTAGTGTTGTCATCCCCGTAATCATGCTATTAATTTTTCCAGATGTGAGCACATTTTTTGTACCTACCCTCTCATGATCCAAGGAGAGCAGCCACAGATATACTCTCTTTGTTGAAGGTGCCTAACTAAAGATATTCCTGTTTGTTTCTAAAATATGAGTTGAGTGGTTAATAAAACTAATAATTATTATTCAACAATTGTCATGGACAGGTAGAAATTCCAAAACCCTAAGTGCGAAGTCCACTTGGCTGTTACATAGCATTAATGGAGAAGAATAAAATGTCAATATGTACTGTTTGCCCTATCTAGCATGAAATCTGGGGCAGTATATAATGCCCCACCTTTTTACCACAGACAATAATACCTAGAATGACACCTTAAATTAAATTTGTTTTTAATAACCTCTCTTTCACGCACTGTCTCTGGTTCAAATGAAGAGTTCCAGACCAATCAGCCCCTCCCCCACAAAGTCAGATTTTTGGATAAAATCCCCACACCTGGTGAAATTCTCATTTTGCTAAACACTTTGTTTTGCGAAGTTTGGTTTTTGAGATCCCTTTCCACTGGAATGCTTAATGACTATAATTTTGGGGGAGGTGTAATGGACCTTAGTGACCCCCTACCCACTGAATTTCCAATGAAGTTACCTTAATGGGGATATGGAAATGCCTATATTTCTGGAATCAGCACAATGTATTATTGTTTACAAAAGATGACAACAGTACAAAAGAAAATAATTAACAAAAGGATAGCTATTACTAACTTTAGAGACTTTAATTTTGCTAGGAATTATTCTTTCGTGACTTTCTTTCCAGCTACCATGCTGATGTGATGGAAACGTTTTGCCTGGATGGTCTTTAGTGATTTTGAAGTATCTCTTCTTTTCTGGATCATAGTAAAATCCTGGTATTTCTGAGTAAGGTCAAGGAATTTAGCAACAAAAGCCACAACAAACAAAAACAAACCAGAAAGACGAACAAGAAACTCTGATGGACATTGAAGAACCCACACACTGTTTGCAAAGAGTAGGAGATGTAGTTTTCAGTGTTGCGGTCTGGCCTTTGTATGTATGGTGATGGTTTGGCTCAGGATAAATGCTTGGAGATATTTTCTGTACAAGCCACTCTTCAATCCTTGAGTAAATTAAGTATGGTGATGATAATGATGGAGAAAGTGTAACAGACACCAAACCACAGGAGATAGCTAGAATTGGCAAAATTTCTAAATTTAGCAGTCTAGTTCAGATCTTCATTCAGCTGATCTTCACTTTTTCTAAGCATTCAAACTAACATCACAGTGTAACTCTTTACTGGCTAGCTAGTAAGTATAAATGGCCCCATTGGTCCACTTAAATTCCATATAATGACTTTGAGGACCAATTACAGAATACATGGCCATTTTGGTCCAGCTCGTTTTGATGTTTTGGTGGCGTTTGTAAAACCTAGCACATAGTAATGGACACTATTGTTATTCAATGGTATGTAAATAAATGGCCCTGTAACCTGAGAGCCTTACAAATTAATTATGCGCACCAAAGGATATCTCGAACTGCAGAGCTTTGGCCATGATTATTTCTTACAGTATTGCCATTCGTTGATTCAGCACTGTTTCTCCAACCCTCAAGATTTGAGCTGTCCACTCCTCCACGTGCCAATTTCAAGTTGCTAGATTTGTTGTTGAAGCTCATCATTTGTAAGTTCAGCTGAAGTCTCCTAGATCTTTCCTGTGCTTGACGTCCAGATTTCCTCCTACGGTCAGCAGCATTTCTTGACCAGCGACGAAACTGTTGTTCGGCAGGTTCATCACCATTTCTCTTTGAGAACGCTTTCTGGCTCATTTCCGCATAACGATCGATCGCGATGCAATGCAGTTTCAAACGAACATTATCACTCGACGTTCACCGTTTTCAGATAAGACTTCACGTTTATTGCTGGAACTGCGGTTGTATTATAACATCCTGATTCATCAGCTTCCCATTCCAAAGAGAAAGCTTTTTGTAAGAGTGGAGTTGGAATCACTCCACCCGCCATTTTGAAAGTTTGTTTCTTACCACCCCTCCCTACCCCTGTGTGCAATTGTGAATGACGTAGTAAAATCACGCAACAGGCAGACGAGTTTATATTTCATGTATCTGCACAGTTTGTACGAGGTAGATTTTGCAAATGTTGATATCATTGTATACTTATTTAATGAGTGGCAAAAAATAAAACAAAGAACAATAATAAATATAGATATTAACCAGAGCTGTGAGCGTTCATATCCTAGCTGAAAGCTTCCCGCAGAGCAGATAATGTTTACCTTAACAACTGTTAACCTTGGTTAACCACTCGTGTCTCAATTTATCAAATTTTCATATTTCCTCCAGATTTTCAGTTTGAGCACTCACTAGGTAATGGAATTGCATTCTGAAAAAAATTGCTGTTAATCACAAGTCTTTGGTTCAGTACGCAGTTATGAGTGCCTTTCATGACAAGATGGCTCGTTGATGCGGGTTTCCGACTACTAACTGTGGCCGTGATTCATGACGTCAATTTGGAAACAAATTCATTTAGAGTTAGGTTAGCACGGGAACTAAATGAAGAGTTGTACTACGAAAATTAGGGTTGTCGTGACACAAACATATCACTGCTACAAGACGAAGAGGTGTGAGAGACTTAATACACCGTCACGCAATCTGCTAAGGCACCTTGTCAACCTGGCAGCGAACCCCAGTCTCAGAGAAGAAGAGAGCAAGCCCGCACAAAACATTTTCACCCTGTAGTTTTCTCATGAATGTTACAGTTCATGTGCTTGCTATGACAGAAAACACCGTAAGACTTGGCAAATACGAATTATTTAAGTATTCATTCGGATCACTTTTAAGTTCCACCGACGTAGCAACGGATATTTTGACGGCTATCGTTTACTATCAACAGAACCATTTTGTGTGGTTTGGATTTTGCCTTCTGTTTGCTATTTTGCCATCGCTTCTGCTTACACTGGCATTTTTGTTACAAAGTTGTGGGCAGGTAAGATTTTGTACTTTGTTGAAACAAGTTCTGTTCTTTGCCAGTCCATGCGGATCAGGAATTCTAAAAGTCAAGCTTCTCCTTGTTTGTTTACGAAATTACGATGAAGTTAACAGCATCGAGGGGCTGCTTGTCGACGACGAACATTTGCGAGAAGTTTACAGAGCAGAGAAGGTGTATCATTATGTGGAAGGCTTGCTGGAAAACATGCCTCAAATCATACTTCAGATTTACGCCACGATAATCCAAGATGAAAAGATTTCAGCCGTACAATGGTTTTCAATTTCGGTGACGTTTCTGAACCTTGTCTGGGTACTAACCCTTTTCGAATACAGTTGCTTCAACCACAATGCAAGCCTAACCCCCTTTATTGCTATCGCACTCTATAACGCCTTTCTCATTGCGGCACGTGGCTTGTCAATCGTTGCTTTTCTTGTGGCTTTTAAATGGCTTACTTCCGCAATACTGGCTTTCCATGGATTCGTTTGCATCTCAATATATTTGTACAGAAATCATGAATTCTTCACGGAGAAGAAAGTGTGGTGGATAGCCTCACTACTTATACCTTGTTACATTTTTGTTTATTTGGGATTCAAAGTGAAAGAACTGAATTCCAAATTATTTGACATTAAACTTGGCCGGTCCATTATCTCTTCTAGTTTTTTCTACGCATGCTTTATAGCTGAGAACATTATTATGAGTTTATTGTTTTTTACTTGGACAAAGACAGCCAATAGACGATGGAATCATTCGGTTTCCGTAATAATTGTGGTTTTAGTCGTTGTTTTATCTCTTGTCGGTACGCTGATTCATTTATCGTTTACACACGCTATGTTTCGCAAACCACACCGTATCGCGCCAACCTATGGCCAGGAAATTCAAAGTTCGGATGGTCATGGCGATTGTGACAGCACCGTTCAATCACAGTCAGATTTAAGGACACGAGGCTTCGTGAAGAACTTTTCACTGCTGGAAGCGGAATAATTTAGTCAAAATTATCATTGAGTACGCGTTACGAGCTCGTGCTGAAAGTTGTATAAGCACTGAGTTGAGAAGTTCTAGCCTATTGGTCTTTTCCTCTGAAGATGATTATCATCATCATCATCATCATCATCATCATTTATTTGCCTTGATAAAAGAAAAGAGTCAAATTACAGCTCAAGGTAATGGCGAGGAGACCTCAAGAAACCACCAGGATTATGAGAGAGGCCACCTCGGCTGTCATTAACAAGTGAAACATAACTCATGAAACGGTTTTCCTGCGTTTCGTTTCGCGCTCTGTGGATAGAAGAAAAATAACCATCTTTGTCTTTGCGGCTTCCAAGTGGCCCATATCATGCATATCAGCTGCTGGAGTACCATTCCCCCGTTCGTTTCTGACCTGAGTAAGAAATAAATCTATAATGAACTAATCTCAACGAGATAAACTCTTGTAGTTATTCATTGTTATTGTGCTACTTCGTCATCACCATCAACGAAACGATCAGAACCAAAACAAATGCATGGGTGATTATTACGATAAACAAAACATTAATTTAATTTATACAATGGAGCGTAAACCTCGTGTTTTGATTGGTCTGGAGGAGTTTGCGATTTAAGTAAATGACGTCATGAGTGGTAGAAAGTTAAGAACACAATGTCAATAAAACAAACAGGTTCCATAAGGCAGTGCCGTGTGTGAATCGTGTTCTTTACCACGTTTTGACGTCGTCCTTTATGCACGCACTGACAAATGGAATCTATTTGCTAACTAAACACTCATTCTGTTCATACTCAACAATGGCGAAAGAGCTAATGGAAGACTAAACGCCAGTTGGTGTGTCAGCGAATCGGGCATGGAAAGGAAGGGAAATGCCTTATTTGAGATTTCGGTTTAAAAAATGCAAACATTTTGCAAATGACTTGGGCTCTAGTCCATCACAGAAACTTGAATCCTTTGTCACGACCCAAACTTCACTACAACAACAACAAGAACAACAACTTTGGGGGATTTGGGGCTCCTCTCATGTACTGGATATGGCTATTTAGACGAAAGAGAATACTGATTATGAGTCAAGAAAACCTATAACGTAATAAAAAAAAAACTATTGTAAAACAATGGACTTACAGCAACCATAAGAAAAACTCAGTATGTTCTATGCGTTCTCTACGAGTTTATTTGTCTATAATACAAAGGTATAACAACTAAATACATCTGTCTTAAATAAAAATAATGTACACCACGCAATGAGTGGGACTGTCAGACAGTCAAGCTAAATGACGGACTCCATTTCTCTCAAACTTCGAGCCGTGTGAGGCAATTTAAGGAATTTTGAGGGCTTTCTCATCAAAATGACAAAAAACTAACTTAACTGATAAAAGACAGACATCAATCAACAACAATACTGGCTGTTATAGTGGATCGAGTCTCTGAAGCTTGAAGAGGCCGGGGAGGGGTAGATTCATTCTATCCGACGTGCATTGCGCGTTTGCCCGCCGTTTATATTTTTTTATCCCTCTTTCCTGCGCCTTTCACGCATGCACTAAGTCCATCTTAAATTTCCTTTGGAACAACTGAAAGCTAAAATTGTTGGAAACAACTATGTATAATTTATCAACGATCGTGCTTGTATGTTTTTAAACACAAAGTGAAATAATATTTAAAATCTTTGAACAACAATTCATACTTCTGCATGTGAACTAATGGGGGCAATGCCACTACACTTCTTGATATAAATTTTAAAAAAAACCGCTTCATTTAAATATATAAATTTCGTGATTCAAAACGAAAATGAGCACCGTCGCTGTGAGACATGAATGTAATTGTGGAAATATTTTTTAGACATGGATTACTTGTAATCAGTACTAATGTTGCAGTTCTCTAGTTTCCAATCATCTGTAGGAGAAGCTTTTCAAGGTCTCCTTTCAAGTTGTCCTCTATCGCTTGTTTTAGAGATACGCCTGTCTTCTTTTGGTATTCAGTTTTTATCTCAGCAAGATCAACCTGAAATACATAGACAAGACATTAACAGCCCATGATTTCTAGACTACTGCCTTTCAAATAGAATTAGGCGCCCCATTTGATTTTCCGACCTGAACTCCCAGGTAGTTATTTCCCTAACTAGAACCTCTTTATCCGACTGCCACCAGCGAAACATCCACTTACTATGACTACGCCGGAATCAACAGCAGGAATCTATTGCCTACTCACTTTGCATTCCTTGAGCGTTTAAAAGCATTGGTTCTAGTGACATTGATATTACGGCGTATCTTCATCGCGTAACAAAGTTTTTCTTCCGCTTCCACCGTAGATCTTGCGCTGCCAGCGATGGCTCCAGTTTCAGGCTTTGCGCGAAAACACACAAACAAACGCATAAGGGGACTAGGTGATAGGCTGTTACAATGCAAAACTGACTCTTTAAAGACAGTTAGCGGGACTCTAATGAAATCATTGTGCACCCAGCTCTCTAAATTCAGTGTAAAGTTAAATCATATGTATTCAATTTGCCGTGCACTTTACGTTCAATGTACCTCTGATCTCGTTATGATGACACGAGCGACGTCTTTGCTGTCAGCGGTTATTCCACTCAATGCATTCTCCAGCACTTCAGCAAAGTACAGAGGAGGGTTCCGCGTACATCGAACTACAAACAAACATTTCAGGCACATGAAATTGCAGTAGAAATTACTTTAACTCAGGGGCGGTTCCTTTCAATGTTTTCCACAATCTCTAATAAAGCTTCTTTAAAGCCAGAAAGCAGGGTCTAACACAGTTAATGATAATATGCTACAAGTTCCTATTTGAGATAGAAAGGGATTTGACATTTGAGATCGCGGTTTTTGGCGATAGTGGCAATCGGCCATCGGCAATCTGCTACAATCAAACAAAGTTAAAAGTTCATTCGTCTTTATTGAACCATGAGCTTCATTAACGAAACTTCTGAGATCTGTAAGATGACCCCAACCACAGAAGAAAAAAAAGGTGGGGGGGGGGACTTTCATTTTCTTCAGCTACTATGATGCTAAGTAGCTAGTTTATGCATTACCTATTGCTTCGATGGAGTCATGGAAATCCCCAGTGAGCTCGTCATTGATCGAATCCATTATGTCTTTCTTAGCAACCTGAAGCGGTAAAGGCAAATGAATATGTTGAGAGTTGGACAAACATGTTTTAAGTCCAAGTTTACTACTGCGGTTCGGGTCTAATTGCTGTAATTATATTCCAATATACTTACGTGTTTGTACGCCTCAAACGTTGCCTGTAATTGTGAAGTGCTTCTGTTTGTGAGAATATTTACAAATACGGACTCATCTGTTCCCCATTTTTCCTTTTCACCAGCCTGGAGTGGGAGATAATAAAAAACATTTAACTTCTCGAAAACCCTGATGATAGTCTCAACAGCAGTAACTCTCATTTTCAATGTTTTAAATTTCTGACCTCAAAAAGTTTTGTGGCATCTTTGTAAGCCTGATTCTCGTCGACTTTTTCCGAGGTACTTCGTGTTCCCTGTGAAATATAATGGAAGAAAATGAGTGTGGAGTACCATACCTGATTGTTATCGAGAGTACGGTGAGACGTTGTGGTAATGAACGCAAGAGGGCTCATAGAGCGGTCTTCAATTGAGTGTCGAACTAATCAGTCGCGTTTGCTTTAGTTTTGCTTTACTTCGCTCTGTGATTGGTTGACAAAACTCGCGCCACTTTCTCAGCCAATGAGAAGCAGAACCAAAACTAATTTCAAGTTGCAAGCGCGCATTTTCCCGCGCTTTGCACCGGTTGCATGTAATTACTTCAAATTCTGATTGGTTCACTGAGCTGTCTGCGTCTCCTGTGATTGGCCACAGTAATTGCTTTGGCTTTGGTTTTACGACACTGATTTGAAAACCACTGTAGTACTTTGCGTGTATTAGTCAGTAATCATTACCTCTGCCAGTTTGATTAGAGTGTTTTGCAGATCCCCACTTGTTTCGCTCCTTATTTCCTCCACGAGATCTTTCTCGTGCGCTATGAAATGAAAAGTGTAATTAGATTGAGAATCGTGCGCTAAAATACTTCAACTGACAAACTGTTTAACTAAACAAAGTGAGAATCACGTATGGAACGAAATCGAGAAATTTAACAGTAGGGAAACAAATTAAATAAATAAAAGCGACACACTGAAAAAGAAGAAGAGTTAAAAACGAAAGCAGCTTACCTTGTTTAAAAGCGGCTTTAATCGATTGAATTTCCTGTAACGAAAGAAAAAAGTTCTTTTATTTACCACCGTTAAACAGAGAAAACTTGAACAGTAACAGATTAAAGTGACAGCAACCAAGAAGAACGTTACGCGCGTCGCAATATGTTTTTTCTCGCCAAGCGTTCGTGGGTGCAACTGGGTACAGTACAAAGCGAACACAAAAGCTTTGCTGAAAACTGGTAAAGAGAGCAGGACGTAACTCTTACCTCTGAACTACGGGAACACAAAATCTCTATCAGCACTGCTTCATTGGTTCCTAGTCCCTATAGCATATATAACAGAAAACGCGTTATGAATACAGGGAGTGAACACACTAATTAAAGTAAAAATCATCGCGAGCTCAGCTTTAAAAAACCTGAATTGAACAGAAAGATAAAGTTTTCCATTTCTCAACAAACCTATTTTCCTATCTAGATTGTAGTTTTTCATCAAAAGTATGACGTTTTCTAAAATGTCCTGCTGACATTGGAAACATGAATGTGACTGGACAAATTGAAAACCAGAACTGAGATATTGCCACCCACAGTGTGACCCGTGGATCGTAATGCACCTTACGCTGTAATTTGAACTCACCGACATGGCGTCATGGAGTGAATTAGCGTCGTATACCTCAGGTGAGGACATCATAGCTATTATGGCGTCTTCAAACTTGCCACCAAGCTCCGACTTCAACTCTTCAACAAGACTCTGTAAGGCAAACGCAGGCAGGGGATCATAAGATGCTATTTTAAAATTAAAGCAACATGAGAGTCTGTCCTTTCATAAACTGGTTAAAAGTTGTGTACAGCGGCTTCGTTATATTTTGGGATAGAGACAACAACAGTAATGATCGCGATGATCTGCTTCACATTTTTCGGCCTTTTGGTCCAAAATGAATAAAAAGACCAGACAAGGGGATCTCTAAGATAGCATAAATAGCAAATAAGGGGAGAGGGGAGCGGTGGCGCATGGAATCTCATGAATCGCCCCTTCCCCTCCCCCTTCGGTGCCAGCTAAGGAAGCTTAAAACGCATACTGGTAAGTAAGGTTGGGGAGGGGAGAGGGGGAAAATAAAATCACTATGAAAGACATCAATAGAGAAAGAGTGGTAAGGTTGTACTGTGAACTCACCTTGCCATACTCTTGTTCAAACTTGGCGGCGATTTCTTGTCGCTGTTGATTGGTACGCGATCCTAGAACTCCCATTATGGTATCCTCATCACTGCCTGTGAAAGGAAGCGGAGTGAATATGTCTTCATTTCAGTTTCGTGATCAAAGGGTGAATGTATGTACCTTTTGCAAATAGCCATTGTGTGTATTAGAGTTTTCCTTTGCTATATATATTATGGCTACACTCTTGTATTGTGGGTTGTGGTCCCAAGCACAAGAATTAGGACAAAGGCGCAGGCGTAGTCGTAAGCAACCTCGTTCCCAGGGTCTCTCCTCTTCCCGTCCCCTGGGAGGAGGAGAGACCCTGGGAACGAGGTTGAGTCGTAAGCACGGGAAAAGAAGTTTACGTGAACCAGGCCTAACAGTTTTCTGTTTCAAAGAAAAAAAGTCATGTCTTATGCATACATAGAGCTATTTTGAAATTAAATTTGAAGGCTTTCGGGCAGGATTAGCGCAGCTGTATAGGGAGAGAATGGACTTGAATAAGAAGTGAAGCGTTTTGCTTTTTACCGAAACCCTTCATCGCTTTCTTCAATGTCTCGGCGTCTTCTGTTGGATTGAAGTTCTCCGCTGGCTTCAAGGTACCGTGGTATTCGACCTGGGAACAAACACAAATACTTGAATGAGTAACATCATCTCTCCTAGAATCACAGCCTTTGCTTATGTGAATGTACTCAGTTTATCGAACGCGTTAAATCAACGACGTTTTAACTTTGCTATAACCTTTTTGATACTCAACGCTGGTCTCTCTTCCTTTTGTTTTTCGTCAGACTCTTCATCATTTTCTCTTTGTTTTTCAGCTGGTTCTGAATTGTAATCAGAAGCCGAAATCTCGTTGTTCTCAGCAGGCTTCTCTTCCGGTTTCTCTTCGGCTGGCTTTTCTTCCGGTTTGCTCTCAGAAGGTTCCTCCTGATAGAGAATAATGCATTAAATATCGACGCAGAACTTCAGTGATAATTCCGTGTCAAAATCGTATTCACCGTGAGTTGTGAATTTCCTCTTTGCTCCTGGAATATACTCAACAGAAATTTGGAGGGGTAAAGTGGCTCTTGGCTTCACTCAACAAACCTTGATTTGTCTGATCATGTCGGGTGCTTCATTTTAGTTTGACCCGGATTGATGTGATTGATGGGACCATCGGGAATAACAAGATAACAGCTGATCCCAGCAAGATCTGAGGTTTTACGTCACTATGAACAACCAGGCCAGACAAGGGCATGTCAAGTAAATCTGGAGATTTGCGGGAGATGAGCTTAGTAATAGTCAACAGTATCTTCATGATATACTGTTGAAAGAGCTCTTTTTTTACCTTCTTTGGTTCTTTATTTTCTTCTGTGTCTGCAGATAAATATTTGAACATTAGGCTATCATCATTCTCAGTAAAGTTTAGGTAGGGGGTGGGGTGAGGTGAGGAGAGGCGATAGTAGCACCCTCGGGGAAAATGAAGGGGGGGGGGGGGTGAGAGGGAACCGGAAAAGGAGAGTGGTAACCGCGGCGGGCTGTGAAATAGAAATAAAATAATGCGGGAGGTATGATAAAAAAGCCGATTTTTCATTGCTTTTTCGGTACCAAACTAAAAGGTTATGTGAAGGATAAGAACCTTTAGGAAACTAAGGCGCGTCCGGTTAGCATCCGACCGGGGTAATTTTTGAATGATACCTTCTTCAATATGGCGGACATATTCGTTTGGCATCATATTAGTGGTTTTATGTGACAATAGCAAATAATAACCGTACAATACAGTGGAACCCCACCATACAACCACCACGTTATTACGAAAACTTTTTTTGCGGCCCGAGCAAGAAAATCCCACTTATTTCCTTATTTGTAAACTCCGTTAATCCTCGGGACCAGCCCGTTAATACGACCAAATTTTCATGGCCCGGCGGTGGTCGTATTATCGGAGTTGTACTGTAAAAAAATCATGGGTAGCACTCGGTTAAATGACGTTTCGATGACTCCAGTGTGAGACTTTGTACGCCACGCTGTACTGTTTAATCATAAACTATGCAACTAAATTTTAGGAAGTATTTCATTATATAAAATACCTGCACAATCGGTCTTATATGAATTTGAAAATTGACATGGAGTCTCCGAAACGTTATTCAACATTGCTGTCGCTGATTTTTATTTTTATTTTAATAAGCAAAGAGAACAAAAGAAAGCAGTGATAACAGCGAGGTGTGTATATGGAAGCCGATAAGCATGATCACTGCCGTGAATGGCGTTGAACAGTTCCCTCTTCTTTCTGGCGAGAATCTTCAAATGTACGCAGCAGTAAAAGGGGCAAAGTTCTGCCTCAGATGGGGTGGGGTGGGGGAATCAAGAACGTGACCAGGAGAAAAGTTGGGGTGTTTCCTTTGTGTCGTTCTCAGCATCCTCTCCGGTTGATTTTTTCTGCCCTCAGTCTCACCATTTTCTCTTAATTATGTAGGCGATTCCGACCCTGTTTCCTCCAATTCTAGCTTTGAAGTGTTTTCAATAAACTTCGCCCCCACCCCCCCCCCTCGCTTCCATGGTTTGCCCTGTTTTAGTTTAGTCAAAAGCCAAGACCTCCCTTTGGACCTCAATGTCAGTTCAATGTCATACATTAATGAGAATGAATATCCGATCCGAATTTGAAGATCTTGCTAGTAAAACAACTGAAGGCGACGGTTTAGTTATGGCGGTTGCCTAGAGGCTATCTTCTTATTGTGTTTACCATATGGATCTCAACGAAAGTCGAATATCTTATTCGGAGCAGTCAACGGTGACCTTTCGAGTTATAGTCTGGTAATGTGTAGATCAAAGTCCATTTATCGCTACAAATTATCTACAACTACGGGTAAAACAGACAATTAAGTGCAACACCAACAAGTGCAGTTACGTTGTCACAACGTGCATTTGTATATTTTTACAAGGTGCTTACGGAGAATAACTTAAAAGTGCTCATTCTTTACAAGGTGAAACAAAGTGAAATTATGTACAATTATCAATATCGTTACAAACAATTAAGTGCAACACAAGAAAATAGGTGCCACATTTATAGGGCGCTAACAAAGAATGTCAGCGTACTTCGGACCAGGCTAATTTTGACTCCGTACCTTCTAGACGCCGTACTAAGGAAAGAGAAAACATTTCGCTACGGTGCGGCGTCTACGTCAGTTTCGTTTGACAGTTTTAACGAAGGCATAGCCAAATCCTTAGAACTAAGCACGAAAGAGCCTGATGTATAATACATTTTTTCAACAAACACGTAAAAGATAGGACGCTTAGGGTACGGCGTTGGAAGTAGGGCCCATCTAACTTCCGCTTACCCAGTGTGCACATATGCAGGTCCCTACAAGAGCCTGCACTCTTTCCATAAGTACAAATAAACTTATATTTACAAAGTCGTGTGACAACAGTTAAATAAAAGGAAACATACACAGATAATAACTTACTGTACACATGTACATAAGATATCAAAAATTCGAGACGCTGATAAATATCAGCTGAAGGCATGGCTCAAGTGCATCTGAGGTTAGACCCATGGTAAAATACCTCAGCATACATCCTTAAAATTAGCTAAAACCTGTCACGATTTCAGTCAAACGGGTGCTTTTAACTGGAAACCAAAACCTCGTTCTTCTCTTGTGATAATTGAATTGACCTAAAATGGATCTACTTTATTTTATACCTTTTAATTTTGGTAAAAGAACTATCTTCAGCTCATTGCTACATTTCTTGTCAACTTCAGCAGCGAGTTTCGGTTTATGGATCGCGTTGTAGGCCTTCTCAATTTCTGCAATGTTACTCTAAAGTGAAGAAAGAATTTCCGTCAATCACTACCTAATGAGAGAGGCTGGTTAAGTTACTCTAAGCGGATCACCACCACCATCATCATCATCATCATCATCGTTGTCGCCGTCGTGGTCAACGACCCACGTCAACGCCACTAACACCGTCGTCATCACCTCCGTCATTGTCATCGTCATCGTCATCATCATTATTGTCATTGGAATTTACGTTACGTAAGATATAGAGGTTAGACGTCTTCTTTGGTAAAGCAAGAAAACACATTACATTCCCTAGCATTAAAACAATTTAAATTTCACCTCTCCAAGAATAATCCTTGTGGCGGTTTTCGTGTCTTTTCCATTAAGGGATACTTGAAGTTTGTCCGCGAGGAATTGCTTCTCGTTTCTGATGCACTTGACAAGAGTCTGCAATCCTAGCCGTAGGTCACCTGACATCTCGGAATCGATCGTCTCCTCCATCTCACAATTGGCCAACTACAATAAATTAACGACAGTGAATGTGCAAAACAATGGATAACGAGGTATATTTTTCGTCAGTGATCCCGTTTTTTGGCCAAAAATTCTGATCACTGATCTCACTAAAATTGCTGATCTGTGATCCAGGTCCGGGGCTGTGATCCCAGATCCCGAGGCTGCGATCCCTGATACCATATACCTCGTTCTTGTTACGACTTTGATTCAAAGCATGTACAGTCAGGGGTCAAGGTAACCAACACCCACAGTTATTTCTTGCATAAAAATACCTTTTTGTACTCAGGAAGCATAGCCCTCAACCAGGCGAAGCTGCGGGTTGTGAAAATCTCGATAAATGTCTCTTCATCCGTTCCCCATTTCTTTATGCCAGCCTGAAGAAAGAAAATAGTCATGGGAAATTCCGTCACTCGTATGATGTTTACAAAAACGAACAAGCCACTCGGAATAATTATTTCCTTCAAGAAATATTGTGCAAAAAGAATCAATGATATCTTTGGAACCAAAGTTGCTGCGTAGCAAAACTCTGAAAACAGACAAGCTAACAAAGGTTTGAGAAAATCCACTCATCCGAAGGTGACAATTTACCTCTACCAATTTCGGGGATACGGATGAATTAAAAAAAAAAGTACATTCTACTATGATATTTCTTTCTTACCAGTAAAGTCTGGTCAAGTTACAGGGCTGTCACTGATTTTTGAAGTAGGTGGGGATATACAAAAAATAGCCGAGGATTCGAGTTTCTGTAGTGAAGTCAACATGCTGGTTTTATATCAAAGTAGCCGGGGATATACCTCAAAATACGAGAGGAAAATCCCCGGTCCCCGGCCCTTAGCTAACAGCTAACGTGCTGACAGTATTGTCTTATTTGTTGTTCTCACCTCCAACAGAGATTCGGCGTCTTTATGCACCAAGTCGCTGTTCACCTCTCCAGTTTCGTCTCGCTGACCCTGACACGGAAAGAATTATGAACGTTACCAAGTTAAAACCCTTTCAACAGGAAGCGGACCTATGAATTCGCGGGGAGGAAATATTGTAACATAACTGGCACACATATTGCTGTTTCGGTGATAGATGTGCATTATATGCTTTCACGCACTTTCTCTGTCTCGAAATGCTCTTAAACTAAAAGGTGGAAAAAACATTTAATAGAGGAAAACGGAGTAAATTGCGAGAAATATGACTGTGCATGCTACAAAGGATTTTGTTCAGAAACGGCATTATTCTGTTTCAAACACAAACCTTGCATAGTTCAACGAGTAAAGTCTCAAAATCTCCGCTCGTATCATCCTTGATGACTTCTACCAGTTCTTTTCTATACTCTAAATAAAGTCAATGACAACAGTAAGAAATCACATCACTGCTTCCTTTACAACCTCGTTCCCAGGGGCTCTCTTCTTTCCGTCCTCCAGGGGACAGGAAGAAGAGACACACTGGGAACGAGGTTGCTTCATTTAATCCATTCTTCGCATAAAACTTATTCGTTGCGTCAGGCGCGACTGAGAAGATTCTAAGTTTTCCAATTGGCTCCGGATGAATCATATTCGCTCGAGAATATTATGACACTTGAAACTATCAAATGATCTTTTGTACCAAGAAACGAGACCAACAAAATACTTGGCTTACTTTTCTTGTAAGCTTGTCTAATGGCCGCGATTTCCTGAAGAAATAAATTAAAGAAAAAATATATTATGAAGTGCCTGTTGTAATAACAAAAGAAGACAAGGTATTTCATCTAAGTCAGGTTTGATATAGACTTAATGTTGTTGTTCACTTACAGCGTTCGTTCTTATTGATAATGTTTCAATCAATATCAGCTCTTTGGTAAAGAGACCCTGAAAATGAACCAAGAACTTGAATTCACTGCTAGTTGTGTAAATACAGCTATATATTGTTCAAGCATGTGGTCAGGAATTAAAACGAAAGCATTAAAAATATCACCTGCCTGAAAGCACACCATTTTACACTTCAGAACGTTCATAAAAAACCCACTCTGCTAGAAATAGTACAATAATGTTATACGATATGATAAAATGCTAAAAGAGAGGCCCACCTTCATCGCTACGTACAACGTTCTTGCATCATATTGAGCTTTGGTCAAGGACAAGGCAGCTAACGCCTCAATGAGGTCTTCGTCCAGTTTGTCGTCCAAGGATTCAAACAATTCCTAAAGGGACAAGGGAGAAAGAATAATTAAAGATAATGGCAAGTTGTGTTCGCGCAACCGCAGTTGGTTTTTGCTTATTGTTCCGTATACCATATGTAAGAGAGTACGAACACACAGGATACAAATAGTCACCTTGCCATATCTCGAATTATAGTTGTCGACAAGTTTCTTGGCCTTCTCCTTCTTCTCTAGGCTCCTACATACAATCTCCTTTATTTTCTTTTGGTTGTTAGCTTGGGAAGGAAAAGGAAAGATGATAAATCACCAAAACAGACACACATTTCAAAAACCTCATCGAACTTAAAAGCACCAATTGTACCTTGTGATTGTGAACATTTCATAAAGACGCAGAACCTACCATCAATTGCCTCTCGTAGCTCAGAATATTCTAGATTATCGTCTTGCGGTTGGTTTTTCCGGGGAGGTTTGGACGCCTTTCTGGTAGCAGTCCGTCTTGCGTCTGCTTTCTTCCCAGCAGCGCCATTTTGTTTTCCACCAGCCACGCCCTTCTTACTTCCATTACTGGCTTTTTCCTAATCAATCACAATCAGTCAATCAATCAATCATTCATTCATTCATTCAATCAGTCAATCAATCAATCAATCAGTCAGTCAGTCAGTCAGTCAGTCAGTCAGTCAAGCAAGCAAACAAGAAAGCAACAAGTAGATAGAAACAAGGAAAGCCACCGCCCCCCAATTGTATTACTGATGCTTAGCTTATTAGCAGCACAGATTTCCTTCACTTTAAATAACTACTGTACAAGCACCTAACGTAAATACCAACCTTTTCTTTCTGTTGCTGGCTTCCTGTGATTAAACAAAAACAAACGATACGTCACTCATTGGGCCATCAACAAGAAATAATAAACCAATAAGAAACAATTGCTCGTGTTCCCCCGCGCTTTTAACGAGTCGCTTGTTGCACCCGTCTATTTTTTCGATGCTGGCTTGGCACCAGGCTTCTAACTTTCAACAGCTTGACAAGTTCGCGCGCTTGCAATCGGTAGTTCATTTTCGAGCACGTGGCATCAGCTGTATGCTTACCTTTTTGTAGCCTGGGAAGAACGAGTTTCTTCATGTTTTCACTAAACTTGGCTTCAGCCTCTTTGCTGAGATCTTTTTTGTACAGTGCTTTGTATCCTCCTATGACATCCGCTAACTCATCCTACCAAAGAAAAAGTTCCCCTGATTTATTTTCTCGGTCTGAATTAGTACACTCTTCACTACAGGCCTGGACACATGGAAAATGTCTTTAACGATCCACTCGGGTTTTTTGCCAATTTTTGTCCAACTGGAAATAGCACCGGCGCTCGTGACGTGGCCTTTTGCAATCGGTGATCATAAGCAATCCTCTATCTGTTATTACTTTACTTGTTGTTCCTTGCAAATTATCGTATATTGTGTTAAATCAGTCCAACAAATCATTCCAGAGTATCGGCAACTTGATTGCCTTTTCGTCTTATTTCACTCGTCAAAACGGTGGAACTAATTGTACTGCTCTCGACCAATCAGAATTCAGTAATTTTGTTGAGCGTACGAGAGTGAATGTAATTCGAAGTTTTCGCTGAGAGTTCAAGAAACTTTCTACGAAGTAAAACATTCAGTCTCAGTACTGATGTCCAGTATAGGAAGTAATAAAGGACGAGAGACTGGAATAAACGGTAGCAAAAGAGCGACTTTAAAGACACATACCGTTGAGCACGTGAGGATGATCCGGCCAGCGGTGTCCATATCGCCACGTTCCAATGAGGTGTTCACTTTATCCGCATAAAAATTGGCTGGATTCCGGGAAAATGCCACTGCAGTAAAGGTGCAGTTAAATGATGAGATCATAATCCATACGAACAATCATAGATAATCATAGTGACCATAATGATGATCATCATATGATCATAATTCATTGATTTTACATTACCTAGCACACAAAATCCTTTTTCCATGTCTTGACTCATTTCTTCCTCGATACATTTGTCCATTTCCTGGTTAGAAATCTGAGCAAAGAACGCCAACATTTATTAGTCAAGCGATCGATTGGACGCAGTAAACAATACGTCCGCCCGTTAGCCAGACACTCAGTCAGTCATTAAGCCAGCCAATCAGTGCCAGTCACTAATTACGTGACACAGTCAGACAGCCAGTCAGTCATTAGTGAGACAGTCAGTAAGTGAGTGAGAAAGTGAGTGCGTCAGGCAATCATTCAGTCAGTTTGCCAGTGAGTCAGTCAGTTGGTCAGCGAGCCAGCCAGCTAGCCAGCTAGTCAGTCAGTTAACGAGTCAGACAGTCAGTCAGTTAGTCAGCGAGCCAGCCAGCCAGTTAGTTAGTTAGTTAACGAGTCAGTCAGTCAGTCAGTCAGTCAGTCAGTCAGTCAGTCAGCCAGTCCTGAGTCAGTCAATTCTTTCAGTCACTTAACAGTCGATCAATTAAAATCTTCATCAACCGCGTAACCACTGTACATTCAGTTACCACTGGGATGACCAACCAATGGTATAACTAAGCTAGAAGCAAGAAAAACGACGGTACCTTCTTGTATTCCTGGAACATCACTTTAAGGTGAGCAAAGCTTCGCTGTGTAAACACCTCTGTATATTTTTTATGGTCTGTTCCAAGATATCCGGCCTATTAAAAGACAAACATATAAGAAAACATTACCCTTTGACCTTGGCTATCGCTTATTTAAAAGGATTAGCATTAAGAATTGGCCGACCACTTTCAGTTTCTAAAACAACAGTGAAGAGATGGCAGGAAGTACGGCCCGCGGTTTATCTCAGTGAAGCCACAAAACCGCGTAACCCCCACTCATAATGTAACTACTACACCACAGACAAGAAAACTGAGAAATACCTGCATTAGAGCCTCTGCGTCTTTCTTGGCCAGACTCTTATCCACTTGAGCGGATTCGTCTCGTTTGCCCTGAGTGACGTGAACAGAGAAGCAAAGAAAGCCACCTCTTTAGTGAAAATTATGCATTTTATGCTATCGATGGAGATTCTTTTTACGCTGTCAACATTTACCTTCGTCAATTCAACCAACAGATTTTCAAAGTCACCGCTGGTATCTCCTTTGATGTCCTTTTCCAGTGATCTGCCATATTCTAAATCATCAATAAAAAATTAACAGAAAAGCAATATTAGCTGACTGTCAAAATGGTGGCATATGTCACGTGGCTACCACATGATGACTGATAGCTAGTTTTCTATACTTACGATCCGTGTACACCTTTTTAATATCAGCCATTTCCTAAGGAGAAAAAGATATCATTAATGATATATGGAGTTAATTCTCATGGGGAAAAACACACTAAAGCAGGAAATGTGTGTACCATTGCGAACAGTCGCATTTTATACCACATTCCATCTGTAACTTACAGCGTTGTCTCTTGCGCAGAGAATCTCGATCAAGATGTCTTCATCCGTGCCCAGGCCCTACGGAGTGAAGAAAGAGGCACGATTTAAGGTAAGTGGAGGAGATTGCAAGGGGTTAAAATATTCATGTCATACATCCTTCCAGAGTTTATTTTGACAAGCAAGAAGATTACAAAATTTTCCAGTTATCTCAAGCGTTATTCATACTTTTTCGGATGACACGATAGAAGGTTTCGCAATGCATTACTGTGATTGTGAAAACTACGATATCTTCAAAATCCATTAAAGACTCAACACCAAAAAGATGGGGTAATTTTGCGTCTTCGTGTTTAAGTCGTATCGTGACCAAACACTTACACTAAAAACATATCAAGTTCGTTTTTTTATGTGATTTCCCCCGCCGTCACATTGGTGGCCCCTGTCCTCTTCGTAATTTACCAGTTACAACCAAACACTTCTTTACCTTCATCGCATTGTACAAAAGTTTCGCGTCATAAGAAGCCCGCTCCAATAGCAGCGATTCTACAGCGTCTTGTAGCTGCTCTTCTTCCAAAACAGGATGCAATACTTCACGTAAGTCCTTCAAGAAGGAAAAGGTTAAGAAGAGACTTATGATCTGACATGGTTTGATGCTACTCTGGTTTGAAGTTTGATGAATGTAACTTAAAAAGTTACAATTCACGACCCAACGTTTCGACACTCCTGTCTAGTGTCTTCATCAGGGGTGATCTAGTGTTGTAAAAAGGAGCCTTTTATACGCTTACTAATTAACGACCTTTTGTTTTGATGAGGTGTAAATAGGTGTCAGGTAAAAGGCCGCCATCGTCACGGTTTAAAGGAGCGTGGGCGGAGTTGATGTGCCAAGCTTCCAAACAAAGCCGTTGATGGTACCGCCGGTTAGTGGTGATAATTTTGGAATTATCCCACGCTATTGTATGGTTGGTTTGGCAAGCATGTTCCGACAAAGCGGAATTTTCCTTTTTGCAAAGAAAAACTGCTTTTTGATGCTCTTTTAAACGCGTGCCAAGCTGACGCTTGGTCTGTCCGATGTACTCATGATCACAGTCATTGCATGGAATAGAATAAACAGCGTCAATTCGTTGTTCTTTCAACACAGGATCCTTAGGTTTGGCAAAAATATGACTCAACGTCTGAAAAGGTTTTTGTGCAACTTTGACATTGTGGCTAGACAAAACTCTCTTAATGGGTTCTGTAACACCGCGGATGTACGGGATGACGGCAAAACCTGTAGCCGAAACCTCGTCCCCGGAGGTGTTAGGAGAAGGAGTAACTGGTTTTAAGCAGTTACGAAGGAAAGTGTTTGGGTAGCCATTGACCTTTAGGACGTCAAAAACATATTTTCGCTCTTTGGCCCTAGAATCACATGAAGATGGCAAACAATCAGCCCTCGTGAGCAAAGTTCTGGTTACGGATTTTTTGTGGCAGATGGGGTGGTGGGAGTCAAATGCGAGATATTTGTCGGTATGCGTGGGTTTGCGATAAACACTTGTCTCTAAATTTCCCCGGTGCGCCCTATAGACATTCAAATCGAGAAAAGACAAACGTCTATCATTCTCACGCTCAATGGTGAACTGGATGGACGGCTCAACTGAATTTAAATGTGAAAGAAGGCGCTCCGCTTCATTTCCGGATACCGCAGAGATGACATCGTCGACATATCGTTTCCAAAACAAAGGCTGGATCGGTGAGGAAACCAGAGCCCTTTGTTCCACATCTTCCATTACCATGTTGGCAATGACAGCAGAAACGGGAGAACCCATAGCCGTACCAAAAACCTGTTGGTAGTAGGTGCCATTGTATGCGAACTGAGTGGTGTTGAGACAAAAAAACAGCAAATCTATAAGATCCTCCACGGGCAAAGAAGTTCTTTGTCCCAATGAAGCGTCTTGTTTGAGTCTTTTTTCAGCAACACTAATGGCAAGATCAACCGGAATTTTGGTGAAGAGGGAAACGACGTCGAAAGAAACCAACTCGTTTCCTGCGTCAAGAGTTTTACCTCTTATAAAATCCGCAAAGTCACAGGAATTTTTGACAGTGTAATCAGTATTCCCAACAACAGGTGACAAGATTTTCGCGAGATAACTCGAAACCGCATAAGTCGGAGAATTAACAAAAGAGACAATGGGTCTCAAAGGAATTCCCGTCTTATGGATTTTAGGCAAGCCATAAAAACGAGGACATAGACCGTCACTACTGTATAACATTTTGTACGTAGACTCACTAATCTTTCCAGCTTTTTTCAAATCAAGTAACATTTTGTTGAGCTTTCTCTGAGTCTTGCTGGTAGGATCAGATTTTAAGATAGAATACGTATTCCTGTCACTCAGCAGAGAGGAGGCCTTATGATCTATTAGTAACAGCTTATCAATGTGGTAAAGAAGTGGTTGAAGACAAGCAGCGTATGCGGGATATCAACACGTAAGACACAAAAGATCATCGACTTCTCTGCACTCAGTAGAAGAGAACAGAAGCGGTCTTCTTTAACGTAGAGCTTTACATGATCTGCTGTTTTCAATACCTGTCCGTGTTTTTCCTTGTATTTCTCTTTCAACTGTGTCATTTTGGACATATCGTCGCAGTGTTTTGCTAAGATGTCCACAACCTTGTCCTTATCATTATCTGCAAAACAAGTTTAAACAAATGTTATTCATCGTTGTCGAAGTGTACCCGGACGTTCATTTTTAAAATAGACAATGGAGGAGGGTTCAAAGATCGCAGGAACTGGCAGTAAGAGGGAGCGAACAAACGAGTCAGCGAGAACCCTAAAAAAGTTCAAACCGCCCCCGCCCCCCCCGGCCCGCCTCCTCCAAAAAATATAATGATTATTCCCCTGCCACAAAACCTGATGTGATAATAAGTTTGAGTTCCCTGTGAGCCCGACGTAAGCAACATTCTAGGCTGTTTTGTTGCAATTTCTGGTAAAACGCTAAAAGAATGGCCTCTTATGCATCACATTCAGTGTTTGTTTTTTTAATTTAGAGACGGCAGAGTTAACTCACCATCGATAGCTTTGCGCAATTCATCCACATCTTTCTCCAGTGCTACTTCAGGATTTTCCTCTTTACTTTTTTCAGCTGTAGCTTTGTTTGTTACTTTGTTTTCCTCGCCAGTGGCAGCCTTAGCTTTCGCTTTTTGTTTGGCTGCATCTCCAGGCTGTAGAGTGTTTAAGGAATAGTTAACAGGTGACTACGTACAAATTTCGTCCAGACATTAAAGCATTAAGCAAATCAATTTTGTCATATTAAAGAGAGAGAATCCCATTTCTTAACTTCCTTAAATTAAGTCTAATGTAAGATTGTCATACAAAATTTATTGTTTCCTTGAATTAAAGATACATTAACTCTTAAGGAAAGCAGACGTTACCTTCTGTTGCTTTTTCGTGTCGTTCTTAACTGCAAAGGAGAAAAGATGAAGAACAGAATAATTCAACTCAAAATCCATGGGACAAGAAGCCTACTAGTGAAGATAAGTTGGCATCCCCAGAGCGATAAATAAATCAGCACTACAGGGATACATAATCATGGGTTCCAAGTTACACGGCTCCACTAACGTGACTAAAGCAAATCCTCAACTCACCTCGTCCAAGTTTGGCCAGTATCAGCGTCTTCATATCTCCTTCGCACTTCTTCTCGACATCGTCTGCAAGGCCCACCTTACACGCTTTCTTGTACGCTGCTGACAGTTCATCGATTTGTGCCTACAAGAATCTACTGGTTAGTAACTTGAGATAACTTGCAGGACTTTAAATAAGAGACACGTAATACACAAAAACCTAACAGGCAGGAGGCAGATCAGTTGACTACCTTAGTCTCTATCGAGAAACTACTCCAGTTAGCTGCATGTCAGAATAGGACTTAAACCCACGACGGACCGCTGACCGACCTATTTGTGGAAACACCGAGGGTCTCAACGTTTTAAGTAAAGTGTTGCAAGTCTTTTTCGTTGACCAGACTGTTTTACTTCCGTATGGGTCAAAATATTAAAAATGACATCAACTGGTCTCAACTCACCTTATTTTTTGTGAGAATGATTGACGCAACAGCCTTAGTATCTTTTTCTTTCAACGCTTTTTGAAGTTTTTCCAAGCGGAAGCTAGTTGGATCTCGGCTGCACTTAACTTGAATGGAAAGTAACATAACATTAAGTTTCATCACTGGAATGCAGAAGCGACTCTTTAACAGAGGTCAATTCTGGGAAAGTTCGATCACTGCAGTTAAATTATAATAAGCTTATATTCTAAGAATTTATCATACCCAGGGTCAGAAATGCTTTCTGCATATCACCATCCATCTCGGCATCAATCGAGTCAATGATGTCTTTATTGGTCAACTGAAAAAATGAAAAACAAAACTATGACTTTTATAATGTGCAGAAAAATGATTAACACACGAAAACAGATTTTCTGGGAGGTTAAGCTTTATCTGCCAAACCTACGAGATTCACGACGAAACACTGATTATTGGCAGGAAAATCATAACTTCTAAGAACGTAATTACCTTTTTGTACTCTGGAAATGTTGCACTAAGTTGTGGTCTGCTTCTCTGCGTGAAGATGCGAATGAACTTGCCTTCATCGGTCCCCCAGCTAGCAACACCAGCCTAAGGAAAAAACACACTACATAAGTATATCTTATTTAGCCAATTGGTTGTTGTGCGTGTTTGACTATGGTGCAGGACAGAAGCACACACAAAAACTGTTAAGTGTCAGTTGTATCACACCACAATTCGTGTTTTTTCAATGAGTTTTATAGGCTCATAAAATCACTTTTAACTATAATTTCAAACCTCTTGTAACTCCTTGGCGTCGTTTTTCGCCATTTCCTGATCGACTTTGGTGGACTCATCTCTCTGACCCTAACAAAAAGTGATGACTGTTTTTACCCCTGAAAATTATCTGTTATTGTTAATTTCTTTTGACACTAATATATGATAACAACAGTAATGATAACCATAACAGTTTCTAATCAGAAAAAGATAAGTAAAATACGCAAATTTTCCTGCAAACTGTCGTTAAACGTAACATGTAGCCGTGTAACATCATTTAATCCGATTTCTCGAATATGAGTTACAAATGTTTCAGCAGAATAGGTAAAAATGAAAGTCTTACGATTTTTCCTTTTTTTTTAAAGTCCTTCCTTCATTAAGCTTTCTTTTTCGACCGTTTTCGTCAAACATGTGTTTCGTAATTTTCAGAGGAGCCATACCTTACTGAGCGCCACTAGCAAGTTTTCAAAATCCCCACTTGTGTCTCCTCTCAGGTCCGACTCCAACGAAGTCTCATACACTGGGAAATAAATAGGCATATGTCAAACAAGAATCAGGATAAAACAGTCGCAGAGAAAAACAAAAGATCGATGAATGGTGCTCTTACTTTTGCTGTAAGCTGAGTTGATTTCTTTCAGTTGCTGTGAAGAGAGGGGAAAATAAAATCAATTTATTGAAGAATAACCGAATTAAAGACTTCACTGTGTCATTGTCTCTGTCATTATACTTACAGAGTTGTTTCTTGTACAAAGAATTTCAATTAACGCGTCTTCATCTGTACCCAAACCCTGCAGAAAACACAAATACACAAGCACTTAGTTACAAAAGAGAGAGAAATAGATGTCACTCAGTATTCCGTAAATTCAAGATGAACTGCCAGTGGCAATGTCATAATAGTTTGAGGATTGTTATCTTACCTTCATAGCAATGTAGAGACTCTTCGCATCATGAAAGGTGGTCTCCATTAACAGGGATTCCACTGCCTCTTGTAAATCCTCATCTAGGATGGGTTTTATGACCTCAAGCAAGTCCTGTAAAGAGAGAATTTATCTGATAAAATGGAAGTTTCCTGTCAATGCGATGAATAGCACCCTACTTTATCCAGACAGCAGGCATTGCTTGTATGCCAGCCACTCTTTAGAGTGGCCATTGTCTCATAAAGGGTGCGAATTAATTTACCCAGTTCTTGACAAGAAAATAACTCTCGTACAAAAAATGACGACCACCACGGACTGACACATATACCCTTACCTAGGTACCATTCCCTCTCACTCAATTGGTGGGAAACCATACGAACAAGGGCGCCATGTCAAATATCCTACAAAGATTTCACGAGAGCACTGCATGCGTTCACCAGGGAGAGGAAGTGAACGTCTTGTTACTGGGGTAGGCCAGAATAGAGAGAAAGAGACGGGGAAAAGGGGGGAAAATATGGGGGAAAGTAACAGAAGATGCCTCTGAGAAGGAAGGTGGGGGTGGGGGCGGGGGGGGGGCAGGTAAAGAAGAAATTTATGAAACGTTGTCTTACCTTATCATGTTTTTTCCTGTACTTGTCTTGCAGCTTCTTTAACTTGGATCTATCCGAACAGTTCTTTGCTAATATTTCAATAATCTGCGCCTTGTTTTCACCTGAGAGAATAGAATTATTTACAGAGTTAACCGAGGTACAAACGGTTCGAATGATCAATGTCGACTTCTTACAGAAAAAGCAAAGAGAAAAGTGGCCAAAAAATTCCCTGTAACACCTCCAACATTAATTTCTTGGTGTTGCAGGGACCTTAACTTCGTGACTTGACCAGTGAACATTGGAATCATAACTCACTACAAAAAAAAAAAAAAAAAAAAGAAAATACAAATGTTAGGAATCCTCCGTTTACCTTCAACTGATTTATGCAGTTCATCGACGTCTTTCTCCAGAGCAGTTTCTTCTTCTTCTTTCTTTTTCTTCTCCGCGTTTTTATCCTGACCCGCTGCCGCTCCTGCTTTAGGTTTCGCTTTCTCTTTAGCTGCGTCTTTCTTCGTCTTGCCAGCGGGTTTCTCAGCCGGCTGAAAGAATAGATTAGTTACTGTAAATTACAACCACGTCAATGCTTTTCGGCTTCATTACCTGACAGAATTGTGCATTGCGCGCACAAAATTATAGGATGTTTACTTTCATTAAACTGGCGTTTCCCAGTACTTTTCATCAACGTCTGGGCAACGCTGAAGCTACTGTACAGTAATATTACAATAACCTGTATACAATTCATTGTCAAGTACCTTCTGCTGTTTCTTTGGTATTTCCTTCTCTTTGCCTTAAAAAAAAAAACGTTTGGTGCTGTCAATTTAAAGAAAGAAGTTGACCTGAATCGTTGCACAATGTTTATTGATCTCGTGGTTGTTACCTTTCTTGCCTAACTTTGAAAGCATAAGCGTTTTCAAATCCCCGCTGCATTTCTTCTCAATTTCATCTGCGAGTTCTGTTTTATGAGCTTTTTTGTACGCTGTAACCAACTCATTCAGCTGCGCCTACGAAAACAGAGATAAGTAGTCAGCGGAGTAATGCTTTGCACTGTTCTTAGAATACCCTGATGTGCTTCAAGGGTCTTGTTGAAATCGTTTTAAACAATATTTGGTTTTGCCTGCAAATGAAAATGAAATGTATCTTAAAATTAGCGGTAAACACAAGACTCGTCAGATTCTCATGCTGGAACAGAAAAAGGAAGGTTATGTAATACACAAAGGTTGATTCATATAATTTACCTTATTCTTGTTAAGAATAATTCGAGCCACAGTTTTCGTGTCACCATCTTGAAGAGCTTCATGGAGTTTGTCTGAGTGGAAGCCCGTTGGATCACGTACGCATTTAACTGACAAAATAACAAAGTTACATTCATTGTTCAAAGGCGAGTTTTGCCACGTATTAAAGTTTGACGACGTATTACTGAAAATTTGCATATTGTATGGGAAGAGGGGGCGACGATATTCGCTTTTTTTTTTTTTGGGGTGGGGGGGGGGGGGCTAGCTAATCCCGCATGGCGTGGGCGTGCACGAAACTCGATTCAGGTGCACCTGTTTTCGGGATGCAGTGCTAACGCCCACCACGTTTGCTTCCCGGCTCTAGAAATCCAGTATTCGTTTTAAGTATTCGCGGCCTCTAAAATCTCCAGGAAGAAATAGCTAAAATCTATACGCATATTTACATATTAACCATACCCCTTAGGGGGAGGGGGGGGCGCTAACGTAGTGGCTCAAAGCCGTCAGTACCTTACCTTATTTACATCAAGCCAGAAATCTACCCCACCTATGCATGCACACATTGAAGAATCATGTGTAGTATTTACCTAAGGTTAAAAACGCTTTTTGAAGGTCTCCGTCCATCTCACTGTCAATTGAGTCTGCGATATCTTTTTTGGTCAGCTGCAAAATTTGAGCAGGACAGGAAAGTAAGCCTTAAAACATCATCGTCTGTAACAAATTTCTATATTTCTATATTTAAATGCTCATTAGTATTACCGGGCAACCGGCCTCAACATTTACTCTGTAGGCCACATGCACTCACTTTTTTGTATTCTGGAAATGTCGCACCAAGCTGCGGTTTGCTTCTCTGAGTGAATATATGAATGAACTTGCCTTCGTCAGTCCCCCAGCTGGCCACACCCGCCTAGAATTTGAGCGAAAAGGTTCTCTAATGAAAGCAAATTTGAGAGTCATGAAAAGCTAAAGGGCTAATATAATAAGCTTACTTATGAATTTAAATAACTGTAACTGGTAACCTAAATATGTTTACCTTCATAAGATCCTTGGCGTCCGTCTTGGCAAGCTCCTTGTCAACTTCTGTAGATTCATCTCTTTGACCCTACACATATAAAACATCGTTCATTGGAATTCGTTGGTGGAAAACGTCTTTTTGACTTGTAACTAACGCATGAAGCAGCTGTCAGTTTTTCTGATTAATCCTGAATCCTTGAATTGGTTCTATACCTTGCTTAACTCCACTAGTAATGCCTCTAAGTCACCGCTTGTGTCTCCTTTGAGGTCTGACTCCAGTGAGCTGTCATATTCTAGCAAAAACAGAATGAAAATTGAGAAAACTGTACGCCCAAAATTGTCTCTTCGTGGAAATTAAATGATTGGAATACAGAGCTCATACTATACCGCTATTTATTTCTGCAAATATTTTACCGGTTAATATGTTGTACCTTAAAACTGTGGCTGCCCAAATGCATGATGTATCATCTGGCATTACACCTTCTAAAATATCAATCTCTTTACTCAATCTCAGGAAATCCACTCATATAATACAAGATTTTCTAATGCTGGTAATTATCATGTCAACAAATCAAGGCTTAATCAACAACTTTCTTCATTTTCAAGACTTGGGCCTAAAGTTTGGAATAATTTTCCACGTAGCTTGCGCTCCTTGCCTAAAAGGTCTTTTAACAAAAACGTCCATGCACTTTTGTTAAAATTACTCAATAATGAAAACAAGTATGACTCTAAAAAAAACATTGTTGCTGGAATGACTGCTGGATTTATGGAACTAAAATAGCACCTTCCATATTTATTTATTTACATTAATACTGAAATTCCTGTAAACTATACGTACTTTAACTTATTTTATTTGCGTCGTTGTTACTTGTAATCATATATTTGTTTGAATCGATTTCACTTTTCAAAATTAATAATATTGTAATTTCTTTGTAATTTTCATTTCCAACTTTCTTGTTGTATTTTAATATTATCTGAAACCACCCGACTCGATTAGCTTTGCTACATTCGGGTGGCTATTTATTTCATTTCGTTTACTTTGTAATGTCATAGTAATGAATGAATAAATCTGAATAAATCTAATAGATTAAGTCAAGAAATTAAGATATTGTAGAAGAGTAAACAAAGAGTAAACAAAATGTTAAACTTTCAAAAAAAAAAATTGATGCATATTGAAACGAATACTTTGATCACTCTTCACTCAGAAATCAGAATAGCTTGTGAACAGTAAAAACAAATCTTACTTTTGTTATAGGCTGCCCGAATATCTTTTAGCTCCTGAGAAGAGAAGACACATTTGTTAATAAACTACTATACTTTTCAACGACCTTTTTGCCAACAGATGCCTACACCTACCGTTGACTGAAAAGATAAATGAGCAAACTTACCGCGTTTGTTCTTGTGCACAAAATTTCTATCAAGATGTCTTCATCAGTACCCAGCCCCTGTAAAAAAAGTACAGACAGATGTGTAGGACTGTCAGACCGTGTCTAATAAAGGGTGTTGGCAAGACAAGAACGCTTCACTGAAGTCGCAAAGACAGCCTTACCTTCATCGCTTCGTAAAGTTTTTTAGCGTCCTCTTCGGCCCCAGAGCCGAGGGAATCTAAAGCCTCTTGCACGCCTTCGTCGAGTTTAGGTTTGACTTCCTCCATTAAATCCTGAAGTCGGAGAAAAGGTGAATAAGAGAAAGGAGAAAGGAACGAAGAAAGGAAAATCGAGGAACAGACGGAAAGATGGAGGGATGGATGTTTGTAGTGGGATTTAAACAGAACTTCAAACGAACAAACAAGCATGCGCTTGCATTCCAACAGATCAACAACAACAACAACATTTATTTAAACACGATAAAAATTACAGTGGAGCTGATGTGGTCGTGTATTTAAAAAGTTAAAAAACGCTATTTAAAAATAGATAAAAATTTAAAACAATTAAAATTTGGAATATCCTAATTAAAAAATAAATGTACCAAGCTATTTACATCAAATTCTACGTTTAAGCGTGTTTTTAAACGAGCTATCTTGCCGATCATTACCTTGTCGTAAAGTTCTTTGTACTTCGCTTTTAATTTATCCAACTTCTTCTTTTCAGAAACTCTTCCAAGGATTTCAAGAATCTTCTCTTTGTCGTTTTCTACGGATATTGAAAGAAAAAACTCAGCGACTGGTTTAGTTATAGAATCGTCACCTTAGTTATAAAACCCTCTTGATGTTGCGATTGCCATTAAAAAGAGAAGGAAAGAAATAAATCATAAAGAGCTTTCAGTTCCTCGCCGAAATCAACTGAAGACAAGCAGTCTCAGCTGAAAAGCGTACAGGGAGGAGTATCATTATTGTTCTATAACACCGGTTAGAAATGCCGAGCGACAAAATGAGCGAATTGAGTCTCTTGTTACCTTCTATAGCTTTGTTGATGTCTTCAGCATCCATGATAACACCATGTTCAGGGTAATCATCTTTCTTTTTACCACCGTCTTTCTTCTTTTTGCCGTCAATTGGCGGCAGTTTCATGGTTTCCTCTTTTTTCTTTTTGACTACAGGCTCCGGGCTTTCCTAGAATAAAACAAATGATTATCAGCTTTTCCGAAGCACCAAACAAGTAATTAGATTGTAAGAAACTCTCATTTTCAAAGTATTAAAAAAACACATTGGTGTCATCAATCGGGGCTTAACTTTAAACTTTCAAGAAGGACAATTCAAATGAAATCCAAAACTTGCTTTCCTGTGGTGTTGTCTGCAATATGATGTTGTAAAACGTAGTTTCTATTTTCAACTCCGTGCACGAAATCGTTAATAAAGAACATTCAGTTAGAAGCTATTGAGGAGTTCTTGACTGAACTACTGTTTATTGCGCTGTATAGAGCCAGTAAAGCTTTTCGAGTGAGTCAGTGATCAAGACCCCTCAAAAGAAAGCTAGTGAGCACGTGGTACTTTCATCATATGTTGCCCATTAGGGAGAACGACGAGGAGGGCGACGGCAATGAGAACGCCACTAAACAATAGGCTTAATGATAAAAAACAATCGCTCTGCATGTGCGTTTTACATTTTGGTACATTTCCTTGCCGTCCTCCGTAAAACAACAACGTAAAAGGACCAAATTTTAGGTTTTCTCGAGAACGTGAGAGTATGACGGCAAAATTTTCCTTATTTTTCCTTACTTTGACGTCGTTCATAGTAACTTGGTTCCTGGAGAGTTCTCCACCATTTTCCAAGTTAAACAAATTGGAATGGTGGCGAAAGAGTTACAAAAACGAGAAGTTGTATAGGTGATTTTCACGTTACGTCATCGCCGCCATGCTGGTGGACGGTAAACAATAGATCTCTCATTCATTCGTTTTGTTCGTCCACCAGCATTTGTACATTTGACCATTGTTATCTCTGTCTCAAGAGATTGGCTGCAAACCACCTATTCTTAAATAACGTTCTCGTTGCCGCCGCCGTCCTCGTTTCTTAAACTCCCTATTATTGCAATGTCTCAAGTGGTTCCTTAACTAGTGAAATAAATGAATACATTATAGGGGCCCTTCCTTGTGGTGCTGTTCATTAAGTTAAAGACATTTTGGGAAGTGCATGACATATCAGTGACTTGGCGGGCCGCGCATGATTTTCCAACCAAAACCTTCCCCACCCCCACCCCCACCCCCACCAAAAAAATTGATTCCACTCATTCTGTTACCAGAAGTAGACTGAAAAAACAATTGCGTACGATCGCCTTCATATTTTCTCCTAGTTTTATCTTAAACTTACCACAGAAGGAAGTGTTTCCTCTTCACTGTCGTCTTCCTAAGAAATTCGAAGAGTAATATTTTGTCAGAAAAACTGAACGTTCTCCACACAATGACATTCAAGATTTACTCTGGACAAAGAATAAATGTTCCCTCATAGTTTGTCTGCAACCATATTCTTGATCAATCGAAAATGAAAAAAAATTATGCAAAAGAACGACTGCGGAAGTTTTGGGAAGAGGCTTTAAAGTTCGGAAATATAATGCTAACCTCGATTGATTAAATCATTTCATACGGACACGAACATAATTTAAAGGTGCTAGTCTAATGAGCAATTGTGAGCTTTTGGGCCTCCACTGTACTGTACTGAAATTTAAACGAACTATTTTTTCCCACACATTATAAAATGCATCATCTTAGTATATACACCAAGAGGAAAAGGATCACGTGATTTTGGCAAAGGGAGAACATACTATAATAAGTTTTTGTGAATTTTCTAAGAATTTAAATTTATACTGACCGCTTAAATAGTTTGAGGTAGTCATGAGCAATGAGCTGCTAAAAACCGTTGAATTAAACCAATAATTTTGGGTTTTTAAAATTCCAAATTGTTGAGATGGCCTGGCTTTTGTCATTATTTTTATCAGTCAATGAACCAATTCGTTACACGAACTTTTCTTTACCTTCTCCTCGTCCTCATCTTCGAATTCGTCGTAATCTTTTGTTCCTCCGTCCAACATCCACAAGTAGTACTGGTGCTTTTTGTAATCTTTTTCCTAGCAAAAAGGAAAGGGTGTTCAAAACATTTTTATTTTTATACTGGGCGGCACTTGCTTGCAAAGGTTAGTTGTTCCATTCGGAAGAGTCATGGCCGATATCGTACCAGAAACCCACATAGGTGGTTTGCAGCCAATCTCTAGAGACACAGATAACAATGGTGAAATGTACAAATGCTGGTGGACGAACAAAACGAGCTAATGAGAGATGTATTGTTTACCGTCCATCAGCATGACGGCGATTACGTAACGTGAAAACCACCTATACCGATACTCAGTTAAACCTAGAGAGGGATGAAAACCGCGTTTACTCTCGAATCATAAGTGTTATTTCATAAATCGTTTATTTCGGTACATTTTGTGGAGGAACCCAGCATCTCTGATTAGTTCATTGGTGCCCGTGTGCGATACAGTTTTAAGCTATAATGACTTAACACTGAGTCATCTCATTACTTCAGTTCAAACCAGAACAGACTACAGAGCGCGAGGGCTTCCAATGTAGAAGACTGAAGTATGTTCCAAAAAACTCTAATACATATATGATGATGATTATAATTCATTATCATTAAATTCAGTCAAAGACCACATAATCTATATCGCTTGGCCAAAAGAAATTCTTACCCATTCGTCCACGTCATAATATGGCTGAATGTTTTTCAGTCGTTCGCGTTGTTTCTGCGGAATGAAAGACCAACAAACAGAGATTAATTAAGCAATCAGCTACAGCAAGGACCCGAGACATCTGCAAGAAACAAACTTATGGCTCACTACAAATCAACTTAAACAGCGAGGGGTCTCATGAATCATTGATGATTTCTCGGTTATTCCAAATACTTCTACTCGGATCTAGACTCTACGAAAAAACTGAGTTAAACCATTTGATTTGCGAGTGCGACACGGGAACCTAGCTTGCGTGCAGACGTCTCCTACTTCTTTTGAGTGCAAAACCGGAAACGTCTGCACGCTGTCTACGAGAACCTAAACGCGGAAGTTTTCGACGAATTCAAATAAAACAAAAGCGCAAGCGCATTAGTGCCGTTGGGCCCCAAGGGCACCAATTTGTACTATTGCTATTTTAATAGCAAAAATATTTCGACAAAAGTGAATGTCATCCAATCACCAAAGTCAGGTTATTCACTGGATTGAGTTAGCCAACTCCCATTACAATTGTACAACCGCTGTAGTGGCTATCATGCCATCAGATCCTTTGTTTGAATTGAAAAATTATTATAAACCCTAGATACAACACTGTGTATGCGGTTAGTTTATGAAAGCTGTTCTGTATCCAAAGACCCAATTGCAGAGTAGTAGATTATACCTCATTTTCTAGCTTTATTCTTCTCTGTTTTCTGTCCCGGAAGCTTTTCAGCCTATCATCACTAAAATTTAACAAACAGAGGTTTTAAAAAGGAAAACACTGTGCTTTTCATTGCCAATATGCCTTTCACTGTAATTCCTACAGTTGACTAGGAATGTCTGTTGAAGTTCAGGAAGATGAGTCTGTTATCAGTGATCCTGCCAAGCTGACAGTCAGACAGTCAACCTTGTCAATCTGTCAGCCATTTACCTTCATTCAGTGTTTACTTACTTGGTCAGTCAATGAGTCAATGAGTCAGACAAGCTGTCCATCTGTAACTCAGCCAGTTACGGTCAGTGTGTAGGACTGGTCTATCAGTCAGTCCATCTGGTTTTTCAGTCAGTCAGTCAGTCAGTGAGGCAGGCAGGCAGGCAGTCTGTCAGTCAGACAGACAGTCAGTCAGTTACATGTAGAAAGGCATTTATCCAATCAGTGAGTGTATCAATCAGACTGGCAATCAGTCGGTCCACCACACAACAAGTAAGTCATTCAGTTAGTCAGCCACTCAACCTGGAATTCACCATTTAATAGGACAGTCAGTAGCCTTTCAGCCAGTACACCAAAAGGCATACCATGATGAGAGAACAGCTGAAATAACTTAGAATACATCAGTAAAAACCTTGGTTTCCAATCTTTATTCCAGTTGTCCACTCTTGCAGGAGACTGTTTGATTTTCATAAGTGCTGAAAGAATCACTTGATTCTGTCTATCAATTGCTGCTTGTCTTTCTTGCTGCATCTACACATCAAACCAGTGGAAATCGAGTAAATAGAATGAGAGGATAAAACAATATGAAGAAAGACGGAACTGTTTCAAATAAACCGTGATTTGGAATGAAGTTTCTCACCTGGATTTTCTTGACAGATAGTTGGAGGTGGTGATGTTCTCTTGGAGGAGTTATATCAAGAAAAGGCTTGACATTTTGCAGCTAGAAAATAGGACAAAAAAACATGCTGTCTTTTCAATTTCCGTTGCCATGTATTGCCTTTCGTAAACTTTAGTTTATGTAAATATCGATAAAATTAGGTCAAAGAATCTCGTGAAGTCAATTTCAGGTCTGATTTCCCTTGGGAATAATCTGTTTACACAAGGTGAATATTTCAGCTTTCATCACAGATTTGAAGTTTATATATTTCGGCCGACACACAGCAAAGAAACCCAGTAAATGAAATAAAATCACAGGAAAGTCAGCAGAAAGAAGGAAGCGAATGGTACATTTAATGTACATTGACGCACATCGTTACGTTCAACTGTCATTGTTTTACATTTCTGATTTGTCGCCGGCTTTCCTTGATAATGTATGATCGATATGATTACGTGCGAGTCCTATATTGATCGCATCACGACACGTTTGCCGAGAGTTCAAACCACGTTATTTCAAGTTAACTAACAGCTGATGCACGCTTTGGAAACTGAGTGAAACCACGTAAGCATTTCTGATACAAAGTACGTCGATATTAAAATTAGCAAAAATTAGAATCGTAATGAATTCCAAACCAGATTTTATAACGTTAAATAAGCCTACCCTTTGATGATAATCTTCGGTCTGTCGCCTTCTCAATCGTCGATCAACGGGATTGCGTCGAAATTCCGCACTCATATTAACTGTTTGCTCTCTAAGTGTTTATATTTCTGGATAAATATTTACCACACATTTGCACTTCGATGCTGAAACAGATGTTGCAATGTAGCTCAGGGTTTAGCTTTTTGATTTGAATGCCTTGATTTCGGCGTGTAATCTTTCACACGATTGAAAAACAAAATGACAAGAACACTGCCTTTTGGGTCAGCCCTACGATTTGCTTTAGCGACGACCAGAAATAAGCTTTGTTATTCAAATTGTGGGCTGACCTCATGGCGATCGGTTTCGTCTCGAGGGAAACAGAACATACAACTTAGCAACTCGGTTAAGACTGGGAACTTACTAGTCACGCATTCGTTTCCTTGGAGTCACGCTATCTTTTCCGGTCGTCATGTACAAAATTAAGATGAAGTAACTTTTCATCTGAAACTACTCCTCTAAGCATACTAAAACGCTTCGGGATTAAAACTGGCTCAGATATTTCAGGGAAATTCTTTTACGATTTTGTCCTTAACACTACAAAAATTCATTGACCTTTTTATTCTTCATAAGCATTTTCCATGGAACTTCCGCCATTTTAGAAAGATCTATGAATTAGTATGTAGGGAAAAAAATGGAATCCGCGGACACAGCCTGCGTAAACCAGTAAGTTTGAAGTCCGTTCTTACTGGACGATGGAGAATTGTGGTGAAACATGAGAGATGTGCCTAGGATAAGGTGTGATTGACAGACCTGGCTTTTAATCTTGTAACCCTAACTGAAATGCTACGTTCATTGATCAATCATCGATCGACGAAATCATTTGAAAACAACCTTAAGTGATTCATTAGTGACCGCTTTTACAAGATTTCCGTATCAGACGCATTGAGCTACACAAAATATCCGGTCGACTGGTTTCCCCAAGTTGGTGCAGACACAGGTAACAAATAAAATGTGGTTTGGTCTTAAAATGGACCTTTTTCGCGCACTGAGTAGACCATTTTACACAATCTAATTTCTTCTAAACAAGAGCCTAATAAAACCTATGCGAAATCTCTTGAAAGTTTAAAAGAGCTTCAGCGGAACTCTCCGCCGATTGCATGATTGTATGCTTTACTTCTGACAACTATTTAAAGCTTTATAGCACACTCAATAAAATCACTCAATTCTGATTGGTCGAAAGCAGTACAATTAATCCCAAAGTTTCCATGTCAACGGCGCGTAAGTTCGTAATTTTGTTGAACGTACCGTAAATAAAAAATCGCACGACCTTCTCGTACAATTCGGGATTAATAGATACTCGTGATTTTGAAAGTTCTCAAATTGCACTCGCCTCGTGCAATTTTGAGAGAGAACTTTCAAAATCACTCGTACCTATTAATCCCGAATTGTACTCGAGGTCGTGCGATTTCCTTTACGTATTCAAGAGATTTTACGTAAAGATTAGAATAAGTAAACCACTCGTGCAGTCTTGATTAATTTATCGACGAGTATACGCATACTTAATGTTGCTGTGATGAACTTTTGAAGTTCCTGTTCAGAAACGGCCAAGGAACATCATCTATTGGCTCAATGTGGTCTTTTGTCCCAGATGGCGTGAAAAAGAAACTAGTATTGACGAGTTTCACCGAGTGTCTTCACCGTTGACAGTTGATCAGTGTCTTAGTCTATACTAACGAGAAACTAATCGGTTAGCCTGTTAATCGAAAATACACAAGGCTGCACGATTGTCATATTTAATGGAATACGTAATGAACAAAATTTCCTCAAAATAACGTGCCTTAATCTCTTGATTGTTTGTATTTATCCATAATCAGATATCTATATTACTGATAAAAATCTTATCGCACAGAAATATTCAGAACCTTGGTAAATAAGCCAGTTTAGAATCACGCGAGATACGATATTTCACGGCGTGCAAGGTTATTCCCTTATATTTAACGTACCCTTTGATAGTAATCCTCTTCTTTCTCCTTTTCAAACCTCTTCTCAACGGTTTTGTTGCACGAGGGCATCTTTTTCCCAGGGAAACAGCTATGCATGGTGACTCCTTAAAGCTGGATGACAAAACTCCGATAACAATGGCTTCCAGAAAAGCTCACGACATACGAATTTGTCAGTGCAAAACGCACAAAAACTCGATCTCAACTCCGTAAAATATTAACTTCCTCGCAGTGGACTGACTGGGCGATATTCCCTCGAGGTCACTTAAAAATGCCCTTTGCTCTCGAGTTGGTATTCAAATATTTACCTCGCCAGAATTTGAGACAGTTTTGTTGCAAAAAAAAAAAAGATCGCGTGCGGGTGGTACGTGTTGTTTTGTCATGGCGACGCATTGCCCATTTGCATTTTAAGTATGTGCCTTTCTACGAGAGTGTTCAAGTGGAAAATTAATCTCATGACTAAGATCAAACGTATTTCCCGTTGCAAAGTTATCTCTAATTAAAGCCGGTTCCAGAAGATTGAAAAGCCGGAAGCAGACGCTGCATAACTAGAGGTTCGATTTTTCTACACGAAAACATTCATGTGGACTCCAAGGCAGCCAGACAAGCTGAATTAATTTCAATTCGTTATTTAATAATGCCCGTACCCCTTCCCCGTCAGGGTATAAGGATAAACTGTCCTTGAAGCGAGTCGCCCCGTTGCCTCTATCTCCCATACCATGGGGTAATCAGTGGGTTTCTTTTTAACTGTCTGTCTGGAACGCTTTTTATTTTTATTTATTAATCTATTTTAGGTAATGCCATTTAACTTTGTGGAAGTACCTCAATAAATTGTTGTTGTCAGTTGTTGTTCTTATCAATTTTTACGGTGGATAAATAAACTGATTGCTTGCTTATTTACTTACTTCCGCAATGCTTAGCTCTTATATATAATTATAAAGGCTTATGTCAACAAAGCCTCCGTTGGAAAGAATAGTGGCCGCGTGAAAGTTTGGGCGAGAGCAAACAAAAAGGAACGGGGAAGGGGTGGGGGGGGGGGGCATCGTCCTGTTTTTCCTCTCTCCGCTCAATTTTCGTGCGGTCAGAATGCGGTAAACAGTAAATGGGTTCGAACAGTGACGCTTACTACGAAGGCTAGCGAGACATGAAAGGTAGCCAGTGAGAAAGTAGTCAGGAGAGCGCGCGCGAGCACGAGGGTTCGCCTTTTTCCTATACCCCCCCCTTACTAGCTTTCCTAAGCTTCCCTACTTCCCTCCTGCTTCAACATCAGCCAGGCAAGTTGGTGGGAGGAGACCTAACTACCAGATATGCTGAATATAGACTTAGTGACAGCTATTTCTATGATAATCAATGTCTCACCTTTGTTCGGTGTCTCTTGTAGTTCTCATAATTCCACATCTTATTCAATAATTTGTTGGCCGGTGGAAATCCGCCGTTTTTGTACTGTTGCAGCGACATCATTGCTTATCTATACTGCCGGGCTGAAACGCAAACCAAGGAAGTAACTAAAGTACAGTTTGTCAGCGTTTCCGCAGTAACTGGCCCGCGTTTGAGGTCACATTACGTTTCCACCCCACGGTAAAACTTACCAGGTTTCGGAATGAGTAGTTTGTTAATCCATGAAATCTGCGGTCGGAAAAATTAATCAGTTAGTGCAATGCTGCTTCAGGTACTTCATGAGGAAATAAGAGAAAAAGCTGAAATTGAGTATTGGAAAATCAGTGCCAAAAGTCGCTCAACGGCCTTGACCAATACTGACTTCAGCCTAATGAAATTTCAGGCGATATGCCTTCACCGAGCCGAGTTGTAATTTTCTGGCTTGGCCTTAGATGCTCAACTAGTTAATTTTAGTGCTGCTATTATATTTGATCCAATTAATTCTGCGATTCTGTATTTATTCCGTATTATGTGCTGTCTTTGCGTACCGGCGTTGATTTACACCTCACTTGATGATAAGAATTTCGGCTGACACTGCCCGACACGATTAAGCCTGGTTTTTCACTAGCAACGCAAGCGTAAGCGCAAACATAAGCACAAGTGCAAGTGAAAACAGCAGCAACATAAGAATAAGCATAAGCAGAAACATAAGAGGAACGAACCCACTTATTTGTCAAGTCTGTTAATCACTACGCACGTAAGCACAAGCGCAAGCACGAGAAAAGAAAAAATCTTGATCCTTATGCTTGTGCTTGCGCTTGTGTTTATGCTTGCGTCGAGGCCGGTCGTTTCACGGTGAAATAAGAGCTGTTTTGTTTGCGCTTATGCTTGCGTCACTAGTGAAAACCAGGCTTTAGCCTTTGGAGTATTTTCGGGCAGCGTCAATCGTATAAACATTGCAATCCATATCTGCTTATTTTTTATTTCATGTAAATAGCTGATTTAATAATTTCATCTAGTTTTTTGTTTTTTATTTTATTTTTTTTGCTATTTCAAACTTTTTGTAAGTATATATGGAAATGCAAATTAAGTTGTGTGAGTTGTTTAATTTATTGCTTAGTGGATAAGTCATTTTCTCGCGGTCAACGAAAATCGGTATTGGCTGCAGTACATATAATTTTACCCGGTAGGTAACGGCCTTATCTGCTGGGAGCTTCAAACCGCGTTCACGAGTATTCAACATCGAAGTCAAGGAGGGCCTCATGAGCGTGTTCAAATCAAAGAAAAGGCTACTTAAACACGAGTGTCCTTTACTAGATCGAAAGTTTTTCGCATTTAATTCGACGCTAGTGAAACGGCTTAGTAACGCTGGTTTAAGTAAACGGACTAATGAAATTGTTTAGTGCTGAATATTCTGAGAAATACAAACTTATCAAAACTCTATATTTCAGTATGAGTTCAGTGAGAAACTGATCGTCTTAGCTTATTTTATAATTACCAGAGACTGCAGGTGGATTTGTTCGGCAATTTTTGCTCTTTTGTTAACACAACTGGCCATGACACATACACTTGTCCGGCATGTACAAACTTAACACGGTTACTTTTCAAAAATTTATCCCTAAGATCTTCAAAGTTTGTTCTGTGTATCATGGAATTGTGAATCGAACAGACGACTGCGAAACGTACCGTTGAAATGAAACCATGAGCTGAGCTGAATATATATCACTTGATTGCCAGTGTTCTGTAAGTACGCGTGCGTAGCTTTCTGTAGAACGGCGTCGGCGACGGCGACAGCGCTCTACAGAGCTTTGAGTTTCGCCGTTAAAATCTTCGGCTGTTATTCAAACTAAGAAGCCGACGGAAAGTTCGAGTAACTATGCTTTTATACGGTATGTATCAATGGCTATTAATGGGTTGTGTATCATGTTAGGACTGCGTTTGCTATTGTTATTCACTTTTCTGGAGAGAATTCATGTTATACGGACGTCTGATGCAGTGATCTTTTTATCATCGGCGTGGCCGAGATGAAAACAAATGAATTAACTGTGGCAACTTGCGAGACGATTTCTTGTACATTATGGAAATTGAGCAAGAGGTTCAATAAATGTCTGTCACAGCTGTCTCAGAAATTAACTAGCCAAAGCAAAGCCGTGCGTATTTTAAGACCATTCTGGCTGATTTGTGAGCACAGGAGAATAATTCCTTACCTCCAGTCAAAGATGATAGCGTTGCGGCCATAACAGGCTATTTGTTGAGCTCAGGGTAATCACGTTCTGAGTCTCTGTGTGTCTAGTTATCGCCATGGAAATGGTGTTGATTCTGACACTTTTTTAATAACTTGACGTAGCTAAAACCAACGTAAACAGACGCTGAATAACAAAATAAAGAAACTAACTGTTTCAAATGAGATTTTCATCTCGTTCCTGCTGTTTGAAAAGAAAAAAACATCCGCATTTCGGGATTCATTTTTCGCTATAACCCTTTCACTATCCTGCAATCCTTCTTCACGGCAGTTTTCTTGTCAAAATCAGCCGTAGATAAAACGAAAACAGGCGATTGGAACACCGATTACCACGTTCAGGTCTCCAAAATTTTACATCATTTACTTGCGATCGCTGAGTTTTGATTTGGTGCTCAGCATTATTTCTGACTGCCGGATATGTTGAACAACTGACCGATAAGATTAAGATCATCGGCGAAAGTTTTATCCGCGCTTAATCCGATCTATTACAGCGAGTATTATTAGCGATACTGTTTTGGGTTAAGGAGCTTATACGGTGATTTATATCCACGGAATAAAAGAATGGCTTCAGCTTATTACAAACGTAAGGCATGCAGGGGACGTGGACCGACGTTTAGTTAAATCAAGTGAAAGAAGGAAAAAATAGTTCTCTGTGTTTACTGTAGATCTGTTAAGAAGGTTTAAAAGAATGCGACAAGTTGAAACAAAACATTTACAGGTGTATTTAGTCCGACGTGGTTTTAAGTTATTTCCGAGTAAGTTATGGCCGAGTGGTTAGGGCGCCGGATTTCAATGCGGTAACCCGGGTTCAAATCCCTAGCTGGTGTTGTTCTGGGTAAGCGCTTGGTTCAACTCCTCGGTCATCCTTGTAAATAGCCAACTAGTCTGCCTCCTACCAGTTGGGATTCCTATGATGTTATGTTCATTTGAATATGTCAGTGTTTCTTGGAATTTAAGTGGAGTGCTTATAAACTACTGAGCTGCTAAGTGCACTTTCACTATAACCATGTTATTATTATCAACATTTGCGGTTGCCTATCTATTTATGAGTTGCAGACCTAGTAACGTGAGTTTGATTTAGCTGCGGAATGAAACCAAGCAAATAAATGTTTGAACCTACTTGACAGAGGAGAAAAAAATAGAAATGAGAAAAACTGAATAACCAGGCCATAAAGTAAAATAAAAGGACTAAACTGTGTTAAAATAAATTAAAGCTTTACGCAAATTAAAAAATTTATGTAAAATTTTAAATTATTTATGTGAAGCCCTTTAGTGTACGTTTATATTGACAGTAAGCTTAGTCGAATTTACATAACAAAGACGGTGAAATACTCCGGTTACCAGTTAAATGCTGAGAGAAGGCTCAGTTGAAGCAGAGCTTGTTTTGGGTAAAGTCTAGCCTTTATTATCACGTTGGCAAGTATATTGACTGCATGGTTTGAAACCGCGTTATGTGACTGAGAAAAATTAGAGTTGAATCAGTTTTTTGTTGAGCCATAGATGCTTTATTTCACCTGAAGCCAGTTGTCATCATCTAGTTCCTATTGTCAACTAACAGTGTCTAATGTACTGAATCAGTAATGGCGGAATCAAGTAACACGTTAGCGAAGAAATGGCAGCAGATAGCCTACGAAAAACATCGACAAAGAGTGAGTGGGTTGGAAGTCTCAGTTTTTGGTTAATTGCCGTATATTCATAAATATAAGTATGCCGCTTCCTACACTCCTAGAGAAGAAGTAGCTGCATTGCTAGATTGCGATACAGCCGGTTTCAACATATTTAATTCAATTAATTCGAATGGAAAAATATCGTCAGTGTAACTTTCCTGCGGCTCTGTTCTTTTCAGGAATTACCTATAGAGTATATTTATTGCAGAGATGTTTATGTTACGAGTTCTCGTGTTCTCTTGGCTGGCTAACACAGCGTTGTTGACAGCATGTCTCATTCAAACGTTTCAACTCCACCCTTACCGATGATCATTAACGCGGCTTTTTCAGGAACAAATGAAAAGCGTTAGGACAAGGCGGCTTGTTTCTCGGCGGGAACAGTTCGAGCCAAAAAATTAAGAAAAAAAAACTTGTTAATTGTGAAAACAAAGTGGGGTTGTCGATGCCAAATTCCGTGTTTACTTGGCTAATGCAGATTAGTGTGGATTCTTTGAGTAAAAGGTCGAAATGGATCCTTGATAAAACTTCGCACAAGATTGTAGTTTAAAGAAGTTTCAGGGAAGATGATCCTGCTTACATAGCTTATGGGTGTCTTTTTACATCTTACAGCCTTGTTTGTGTTTCACAGCTCTCAGTTATCCTTTTTTAATTAATCGAAAAAACTGTGTACCCATCAGCAAACTTTAATTAACACGATGACAGCATATTTGGGCAACAAGACATTTTGGTCACGGCACAAAGGATCTGTAACTACCCAAGATCCAGCTGTCATGATAACTGTTATGTCATGTAATTAGTGTGCAAGTAAGCAATGTAAGTAAGTGAATAGTAGTAAGTATGGTGAGTAAGTATTATGTAAACATTTTTGTGTCAGACATGTTAGCAATGGCACATAAGTTAGTTTGTTAGGAGTAATGTAACTCCATAAAATGCCAAAAAGTGAAAATAAACGTTCTGCTAGAAAGCAAAACAAAAAACAAAAAACATCCAGCTGTCAGGCACGTTCAATGGTTCAATGTGGTGTTTTGTTTTACGCTGGAGTTGACGAGCTAGAAAGTCAGTGGTGCATCTTATCGAAGCAGACGCCCTTTCAAAGTCTCCATCGATTTGAAAAGTTGATCATGCCTGAGAAAAGAAACAACATAAAAGGAAATTACGGATTAACATCGAGGCCTTACGCAGACTAGTCTCGTGCAGCTCTCGTTAAAATTGGACAGAATAACTAATAGTATTGCCGTCAGTCAGATCAGTACACACTCAAGTGATGTAATTATATAATCGGGAGAACATTTAGCATTGAGTCTAGAGATATTTATAAGGGTATGGGACGTATTCTTTACCACCACTCACTACAAACGTTTTTTTTAGCTCAAGGGAACCAAATCCAAGCTGAAAGGGGAAACTTCGCTACGATACAATGACGAGGAGGCCCAAGTACAAATGAGGTTCAGGAGAATTATGGTAAGAACTCGGACAGTGTTCTTCAGTAGTGAAAGTGACCACATTCAACTCTAAGAATAATTTAGGTTGATCATCATAGATTTAGCTGAAAGTTTTGTACACCTAATTAGATGTTTCTAAGGAATTTCAGTCCATCTTCGGTCTTGGGCTAGAAGCACAATAATCTGCAGTTGTCTTCATATGTGCAGGCTGAGGAAAAGCGCCAAGCTGAGATCGACAAACAAAATGCGAAGTTACTGCAAAGAATTGTGGACATCATGACTTCAAAGAAGAAAAGCTTTCCAGTCACAGACGTTAACGAGACGAGAAGAAAGGTGAACTGATTACGTATGGTGAACTGATTACGTATGAAAGGTGAACTGTTTACGTACAGGTCCGCTACTGCAATTCTTCTCCTAGCTAGTTGTGCGAATGATAAAAGATTACATGCAGTGTCAATATCTGAGTGGAATGCAATCGTTCCAAAATTTATTGGTTTTAGCCGAGCGGACGCGGGCAAGGTCACTGGGCTATGCAAGCCCGTAGCAGGGGATGGATAGGGGGGCTCAAGCCCTCCCGGCCTCCCCAGTCCCCTCGCTAGAATTTGTGGAAGTTAAAAACAATTTTACCAAAAAATACCAAAAGAGATCACGTCGTTGACGATAGCGAAAACATCACCTATAGATAAAGTGAATTCTCGTTCTTTCAAACTGTAAATCGTAGGTGAATTCTCCTGTGGTCAATGATTCTAAGGACCGGTTCAAACAGGAAAAATTGCCGTCAGGGGTTTACGTCCCCCATAAAACGTGAAATTATGAAGAAATACACCAAAAAGCATGATAAATGTGCAGAGTTTTTCTTTGAGTTTGCTTAGTTAACTTATTACTTTGATGCTCTCCTTGCCGTTGCCGTTGTGACACCTTAAACTCCTTAATGTCTACGATGGAAGAAGGGGGGAATAGCTTCGCTTGGTCATTTTGCTGAGCCCCCCCCCTCCCCCAGTTATGTGAGCCTGGTACGGGCTTGCTGTGTTTCTGTAGGAGGCTAGGTCGAGACAGACTGAACAAACGAGTCAATCTTATCGACTTGAAAGTAAGAAAAATTTCCCGGGTACAGTAGAAGATCTTACTTTCATTCATTCATTCTTTTTAATCGTGTGTTTTAAAGTTTTCCTATGTAACACCATCGTCACTGTAGTCGTAGCCGAATTGTCCTAATATTTAGCTTCAGGGTTTTAGCTTGTTGTAATTCCAGTTAGGTTAGAACTTACGATTAGATGGAATAATAGAAAGATAATTGCATTTTAACTCAATTTATAACGTTCTGCACCTTTCAGGTCAGTAAGTCAAGCGCTGTGGACAAGTCGACGACAAAGCCTCGGCAAAGCTGAGTGAAGCTGCCCGCAATAAACTCGAGTTCAGCTGGAACCAGGCGCGCATCAAAGTAAACCAACAATCCAAGTTTATCAGAACTCTAACGCTGCTTTAATTAAGTATGCAAATTATTGCCAGTCACTGCTCGACCATACAAAGAATGTAGCCCTGGAAAGGGAAGAGGTCGTCACATTAATCCTATATAGGGGTACCCAGATAAAACAAACTTTCGACTATCGACTCCATCTTTTGGTTTAGACCAAAGGAGTGGTCGTAATTCAACAAGGTGATGAAAATTACTGAATAGTAAATAATCGGGAGGTCAAGTCAGTTGTTGTATTGATATAGATGGATATTTTATTTACCTCGTTTTGACAAATAAACCGCAAAACTCGTTTCCATATAGTGAACAGTGGTTTTGTTTTCTACAGTGAGACTGTAAGCTAGAGCTGTATTAGAAGCCTATAAAAAATCGCTCTGACGAAGGGCTAACGCTCGAAACGTCAGCTTTTAGAATCCATGTACAATGGCCTATTTACATTATCAACTCCGTTGATAAAACCAAATTCTTGTGTACAACTTCCCCACCGACGCAGCACCACAGTTTCTTTAGAAGCTACTCCATTTATATAAAAATCGTTGAAGCTTGTCCTCCCCTTTTTAATCCATTCCATTTATCTCTGTTTAATGTTGGTATATCCATGACTGAGCCTGCGATCAGAATAGCCACCGTATTTTGAATGCGCTTGCTTAGCCAATCAGATTGCAAGTAAGCGAGTAAGCTTAACAAACGCAGTCAAGTTGTTATGCTAATTAGCAGGCGTTAAAGAACATAAGCACTAAAAAATTCCTTTAAGAATGGAAAACCCGTCCGCTCTTGTTTTATTGCTTAGTCTAAAACGTTGAAGGTGCCTCCTCCTTCTCGCACTCCATTCAACCTTTCTGCAATTCCTCGCTCAGAAAGGAAACAACTGCTAAGCTCTGACACTTAAAGTCCTGTGCTGTCGTTCTTTCAAACGCCCGTAGCAGTCCGCTCTGTTTACGACAATTTGTTGCCTTCTTTATTTGCTTCAGATAAACGCTGAGAGCACTTATACTTTATCGTGATTTCGGTTTACCGTTGGTTGACCAAAAAAAACTCATGTATACACTTGAAATACGCCAGGTGAATTCTTAATTAATGAATATAACTCTTCATGTCATCTCCTAATTGCATAAGTGCGTTCACGAAATGTTGTAAAATTATCAGCATGATACTTAAAAAAGAACTGATTGCAAAGAATGTGCGTGGGAAAGAAGTATTGAAAACAATCTACGAAACAGGTATCCGTTTGGCTATGTACAATTAACGAAATGGTACAGACTTACCTATTGTTAATTATGTATGTTTAATATGTAACAGTTGATGGTAATTTTCCCATCGAGTATCGTCAGTTGCAGATCCGGCAAAAACTATCGATTATTCTCTTCGTTTACTTGTTTGCAATACTTGGCCAATCTTAGAGCCTCAGAACCTTTAGTTTTGTTATTCAAAGCATTGGGTGCACCTTGGAAATTTTTTATCTGCATCATAAAATCAGAAAATATTGTCGTCCTCATTATTTGGTTGTTCATCAGGTTTGTATGCATTGGGTCAGTTTAACTGACACTTCATTTGTTCAGTTTACTACATGCTTGAGGTCGTTTGGAGCAGGTGGAAGCTAAGAAGATTGGTTTGAGGGCCTGAATGTCCGATAGTCGACGTTGAGTTCTATAATCGACAATACTCAAGTACTGCTTTAGGGCTTTCAATTAATTGAATTTGCTTAACGTTAGTAAACTAATCATTACAAGCTTTGCTTGCGCGAAGGTTAGCCTTGCAAATTCTATTTTATCTAAACCCCACCTATCCAAATAAATATTTTCAATTTCATGTAATTTAGTTTTTGACACGAACGTTCTACAATTTGTGCCACAAATTGTGACAATTGTGGGCCGACCAATGGAGAGGACCATGAATATTAATGCAATGTTGGACTAATGAACAAATTGTTATTTTAAGAACAGCTGGATTCTGTCAACATTTTCGAACTTTTCTTGCGGGGTTTATTAGTCATTTTAAGTATGTTTTCAAAGCGAGATCGCTTCCTCTTCTCCGGTCACCACTAAACAATCGACCGGGAATCAAATTGAAACCTCTCTCAAAGCCGTGTGACCTTCCTATACCACTCAAAACTGTTGAAAAGCTAAGGATGACCTCTAGCACTAAAGAAGACCTTTTTCCTTCTAATTTCACAAGTGATTCACCACCTCAAAGTTGGGTCGAACCCTCCCCAGACTGGTTCGAAGCCATCAAAGAATGGAAGTGGTTATGGGAAGTTCATGTTTATGGTTTTGCGACAATCTTTGCCTCAATTGCTTTTTTCGCATTCATTTGCCTGGTTGCCAGTCGAAAAGCAATCTTCATGAAGCAAAGAGCTCACATGACAGTCATGAACGTCGCTTTAGTTACTGCAGGAGCTTTCCGTTCGTTTATCCTTTTTTGGGATCCGTACGCCTCTAGCGGTGAAACCTCTGACGCTCAACTCCTGCTCTGCATCATTGTTTGGGGAATAGCGTCAGCTTGCATTACTTCAAGCTTCAGTATCATGCTTGTGATCTTCTTGGAGACGACAAAGATCTCACTGGGCCCTCCCCGTCTCAAAAATTTACCTTTCTTGGCGTCAATAACCTTAGCAAACATTTTATACTTGGTGGTGTCGGATTTAGTAGTTTGGTTCTATCCTGAAGCAAAAGCGATCATCTTTATTTGTCAGTTTGCATTCGCTACCTGGGGTCTAGCCATCTCCATCGGTTACTCTGTTGCTGGAGTGAGAATGTGGCGCAATTTGAAATCTTCTTTGGGTCGAACGTTCTTTAGTCGAATACAAGATCAAGACTACAGGCGACTGAACCGTTTGTTTGTTCTGCTGTGCTCAGCATCTTGTTTTGGAGTGATGAAGTTCTCCCTGTCAATATATACGGCCGTCGGAGAATATGGCGTTTTTGCCGACATCGGTTTCGTCAAAAACTGGCCTTGGTTTGTCATTCAATCTCTGCTAAGAGCTTTAGAATCACTTGTATGTGTTTTTATTTTTCTGATTGTTTTCAGAAATCGAAAAGGTATAAATACAGCTGAGCATGCTACTCCAAATACTATAGCTGCATCAGGGCGGTGAATTAGAAATAGGTTCAGCATTGGAAACTGCCGAGGGCTAGAAGACTGGAGGCCCCGGCGAAATGTGCTTCAAAATCCGACGGAGTTGATCAAACTGCGATATTGGGTATCACTGAACAATAGGACGAAAGCAAAGGACATTTAACTTGTGCCATTTAAATAAAGCAGAATAGTCTTAGCAGAAACAAGTGTAACTCTAATAATCAATCCGCAACACTTTAGGAGTATATCACGAGAGGGTTTCTTGATAATCCAACGCCTTTTACCCGTCATGTATGTATGTGCCTAAAATATGTTCACAGATACTCTCAGGTGCAACTCATGAGCAAAAATATGTTAACATTACTGTATTTTACGGTGTTAGGTGACTAAATGGGCCTGAGAAAGATGTCTAACTGACAGCGCGGTGTGATTATCCCCTAAATGCAGAAATTAAATCGGATTGTATATTTCCTTTAGTACTGTTCTTGATTTCCGACCACGTGTTCCTCGGCGAAACGGCTAATTATTTCATATATACTTCACATCACTTCACTGTGCGGGAAAGTATGAACTCAATAAATTGACCTCGCTCCCAATGTGTGGCTTCATAGCTCAGTTGGTAGAGCATTGCACCGGTATCGCGGAGGTCACGGGTTCGAATCCCGTTGAAGCCCTGATTTTTTCAGGCTTCTTCTTTCCAGTTGTTTAAATTGGAAAATTTACTGCGATGATCACTCTTCACTTGTATCTACAACCGCAGTACAAATATGAATTATTTCATATATACTTCACATCACTTCACTGTGCGGGAAAGTATGAACTCAATAAATTGACCTCGCTCCCAATGTGTGGCTTCATAGCTCAGTTGGTAGAGCATTGCACCGGTATCGCGGAGGTCACGGGTTCGAATCCCGTTGAAGCCCTGATTTTTTCAGGCTTCTTCTTTCCAGTTGTTTAAATTGGAAAATTTACTGCGATGATCACTCTTCACTTGTAATAGACATACTGTTCAGTAAAAGTCTAATTTTTTCACTTACTTCCACAAAATCGTTTTCCGATATTAGTAAGTCGTAGCAATTATACTGAGGCTAGAGATCTATTTGATTAACTTAATTGTGGAAAAACAGAGTATTTAAGACGGCTTCTTTGACGCTAAAACGAGATGAATTAAAACTATAGGTGCATGAAAAACATCTTATTCAGTTTATGCAAATAATTATTATGCCGGATTAACACAGAGGGCTCCAATTACCGTGTTGGACCGTAGGCGATGATTTCATGGGAAGTCAGAAAGAAACATTATTTATGCGACCAAAAACGCACATTATAAGACAGGGGGGTAGCTACCTCTACGCACGATACGCACGTGCGTACCTGAAAAAATCGAAAATAAAAAATGAAATAATAAAATTTAAAAAAGCAAATCCATTAAAGATAACTGTTAGAAAATTGTGCGTACCAGTGGAAAAATCCTGGCTACGCCCCCGCAAGAGCGGAGATACAAACTAGACGGCTATAGCAACACAAATCACGTTCTCTGTAAATTTATCCCCGATTAATTTCATGAAAACAAAAATGGTAACCGAGAAATAGATGTAAGTGGTGAAATCGGATTCATTTTGTCAGAAAAAGAACTTCGTAGTTCAGCTGCGCCGTGGGCTATTCAATCAGATCCATGAATTTGTGATTTGATCGTCGGGTGAGTGAAACGATTGATTTAATTAAACAGCTGGAAACTTGCAAATGGTTTCTCTCAATAGAAAAAATTGAATTTATTTCAAACTCGTCCCAAGTCTTCTCCTCCAGTTGCGCTAAAACTTATACTTATGCTTCGACACTCATGCTTCCCGACATCCAATTCAAAGGTGAGCATGTTATGATTTGAAAGGAAATGATAAGTTGTTGTTGTTTTAGTTGTTAACTCTTTTTCGACCTTTGGGCGTGAATGTTCAAGTCCGGTACTAATGAAGGTTACGGTGGCTTTGGCTTTGCCGTTAGAACAGGGTAGTAAATCACGGATTTACAGATCACGAGTCTATTTTCTCTCAAATCACGATTCACGCAGGTATTTTATGGCATTTCACGATGTATTTTCGTGACAACACATGTTATATCGTCGAACGGCTTCGTCAAACAAAATGGTGGATTATGAGTCTGCATTCTCATTTGTCAGCAGTCTTGTAATCACTAGTATCCAGTCTCCAATGATGTGCATTTTTGCAGTAAATTTTGCAGTTGTCGTTATCAATTTTGAATTCACGTCTGTGTTTCGCAAAAATACAGGAAGTTAGACTCTTAAATATACGGAAAATGGACACCAGAGGTCGTTCAGACAATGGCCCGGGTTTCGTTGGTATCAAATTCTGTCAGGAATGGTAAGTTCTGGATTTATACGGTGTGCATGGATGAAGCTTGTGTGAGCCAGGATAGTACATTGGTATGGTACTATGGTTTGAAAGCTTGACAAATGTGGTTGTGGATTATTTTCGCTATTGTAGCTCTTTATGGGTCCGAATTTTAATTCGTGTAACCTTTCTTCTGCAGTAACAATATGCTGTACCCTAAAGAGGACAAAGAAAACAAGATCTTATTATATGCAGTAAGTTACAACCGTGGTTAGAACTGGTTTGATTTGTTCATGTGAGCACTCGACTAGACACCGACTAAGACGCGGATATTTAGTGAACAGATTATTTTTGTTAAGCTTAACTACTGCTTAGAAGAAGAGGTACTCTTCCTTTTTTTCATTTGATGTTAAATCTGCAAACCTTGCTCTAGTTAGTCTCGTACAGCTGTCCTATAATTATCACCCCTTTTAGAAATGTTGTCACATGTCTAAAATCCCTGGCAAACGAGGACACATTGTTGCTGGCATAAATGTTTCCCCGTTTACCTGCGCACACAACATTTGTTGTGGACACAAATTTTGTGTCGACAACAAAATTAATGTTGCACAGCATGGAAACACAACATTTCATTTTGTGTCCCGCATATTTGCACACACAAAAAACAGTCATCATGAGCAACAATGTGTCAGTGTCCTTGTTTGCCAGGGCCTTAAGTTATGACCACAGACTAAATCCTTCGTCAACTGGAAAAATACATGTACAGTAGATGCTATCTTTGCAGTGAAATAACAGGAACTTACCATCGTGTTAACGACCACACACAAATTCTGTTTCTTTTACACGTAGTATTGTTACCAGATGCATCTCGTGAGTGGATCTGCAGTGTAAACGTGTTGCATTGACACAAATTGTCATTAATCTAATGGAAGAAACTGTAATGTTTTAGTGCAGGAACTGTGACTATCAGCAGGAAGCAGATAACAGCTGCATCTATGTGAACAAGATCACTCATGAAGTCAAGTGAGTTAGTTGATAATACTATATTGATACAAACACTTCCTGTTCAGTGGTTTACAGTGTAGGACCTCCCAGGTTTTGAATAACTGAGGAGAAAGTGCTTCCTTTGCAAGGACATCTGTAAATGGTTAGACTTTCTAGTCTTCTCGGATAAGGACAATAAAACCAGAGGTCCCGTCTCACAACTCTTCACAATTAACTGTGTGGGACGTTAAAGAACCACTAGGGATGTAACGAACCCTGGCTGTGAGCACTCCTAGTGCTTACCATGGGGCATCAATGATTTCTCTCATTGATTGTAAACTGCACCTTGCAGTCTGGCAAAAAGTTCCCAAAAAAGTGTTGTAAAGTACATGTAGTCTTGAAAAACCCCGTGGGGAAGACTAATAATAATGTATTGTATTGTATTGTATAATCCCAGCCAAATCACCAACCTAGAATGTCACAATGCATCTTCTACCCTTGCTATTTATAATTATTAGAATTTGTGATAGGAAGAGTTTGTACTGGCATTGGTGTAGTTTTTGGATACAAGGCCAGCACAAAAATATTTGAAATTTAAAGAAAAAGAAAATATCTTATTAGCTGTGTTTATGTTCATTGAAACACCAGTAATGGTAGCTAACATGGTTGTTTTACAGACATGAACTTAAACCTTAAAGGACGTTTGCTGCAAATAAAATGTTGTTTTAGTTGTATCTTTACTTTGACGGAAAAAGGTGTTGTAACTGAAATTGAAAAGAGGCTTATGGTACATGTACCTGTTTTAATTAATCATATTTTTAATGTTTCTTCACTGACAGTGAACTGACGCAGATTGTGACAGATGTTGTAGCTGATCCAACACTACCCAGAACAGAGGAACATGAATGCCCTAAGTAAGTTCAAAGTTCTTATTTTGCAACACCACAAAAAACCTTCAAAAGACTATGGAACAAGAAAATTAAAACTTGTACTGGAGTGAAGAATTACAAGTTCAGAAAGGCATCTGGTGGTTATGAGTGGACGTTCAAGAAAGCTTTTATGTACACTGAAATGTTGTGTTTCATGATTTTTGTTGAACTACATGTCATATGCTTGTTTTGCTGGCTGCTCTCAAGGTCTCACCACTGCCTTTAGAAAATTGCAGTGCTATCCTGTAGTGAAATAGCTACATGTACATTGTACAATGTTGTATATGAATTGTGTAGGTAATACCAGCCCAATCAATGACTCCACAGTAAACAATAGTGTTATGGCTAATACAGAAAGCATTATCCAGCAGCGGTGAAAAGTTTAGGTTTATCCAAGGCTGTACTCTAAGCAAAGTAGTTGGGCGTTCAAACTCTCTAAACCCTTGAAATCCAGGCTGCCCAGCATATAATTTCAGCGCAAAAACTAATACATGTACTTCCTGGTCGTCCAACCATCATCATCATTATCATTTATTTGCCTTTATAAAAGAAAAGAGGTAAATTACAGCTAAAGGTAATCGTGAGGGGACCTTAAAGGCCCGTTTACACAGACGATTTTTGTCGCGGCAACTCGATGCAATTTTTGTCACGCTGAAGTTGCATCAAATTTCAAACATGTTCGAAACCTCTGCGATATCGCGGCGACAAATTGCACGGAAAATCGCACCGGGTTTACACGTGCGATTTTGAAGTTGCAACTTTAGCGCAACAAAAATTGCATTGAGTTGCCGCGACAAAAATTGCCTGTGTAAATGGGCCTTAAGGAAACCACCAGGCTTATGAAAGGCAAAAGTAAGTCATTAGAGACGATCAGGTGCCACTAGAGCACAGCCCTGTTATCCATTTTTTAAAATGGACTGTGTCTACTCCACTGAACTCTTTCTTTAACAACTTAAGCCCTATTTTTACATGCAATTGTGGAAAACACATTGTTGGTATTTGTTGTGCTTGTACTCTACACCTGTAATGTGGCATTTCTGTTTTTACTACTCTGAGTTTAATGACCTTAGGAAAAAAGACAATGGCTAAAAGACAAAGAGAATGGGAGACTTTCTCTTAAGTGATTTGGTGCAAGCACCGTGTGCTTTCCTTGTGGAGTGAGCCCTTCACCAATGACCACCCCTTTTGTCACCCTAACTGCAAAACCACCTTCTTCAGCTTGCAAACAATCCTGTAAGCTGCATCTTTGTACTCCCACCTACATGGTAATTGATTTTTATCGATACAGTAGTTCTCCCCTATTCACCACTTTTTTACCCAGCATTATGTTTTTCATAACTTTTTTTCAGGTGTGGCCATAGAGAATCAGTGTTTTTCCAATCCCAGTCAAGCAAGGCTGATGTAAGTACAAGTATTTATAGTGGAGTTTTTGACTTAAGTTTGCACTTCAATAATTGGTCATATATTTGTACATGTCCAACTGGTTCTCCAGTAAGTTAGTAACTTTCATCACTCTTTACAGTTTCAAATCACACGTCTTGAGCCAGTTAAAAATTATTGCCTGCTCATCCACACAAGTGCAAAATTTGTCGGGGAGTGCAAGTGCTGCTCAAAATTTAAATTCTCATTAATGTTTTTTGCCGCTACACATTTCCTATAGAAGACAAGTAGTAGACAGAAATTGTTAAAATACAGTATCAAGCAAATTCATCTTAATTCATGCGAGCACTCTGTTTTATGAAGCGTTATTGCAAGGAGAAATTGGATGCTGATCAACATTATGTCAAATTTTTCTAGTCTCTACTAATTCTTTTTCTGAGTCCACTTTCACACTACGAAATCTTCAGCCAACCAAGCAATACCTTGAAATTTCTAGATTCATTAAAGAATATGGTTTCTGCTTGAACTAAACACTTATATAACACTCTGATTTTAGATTTACGGTGTAAAGTGAAAACCACCCCAGTGCAATTTTTTTTTGTTTTGTGTCTCGGCAGCAAATGAGACTGTATTATGTGTGTACAGCGGTAAACTGTGGCAACAGATGGACTGAATGAAATAAACTGCAGTTAACTTGACAGGCACCATTGAGCTGAGCTGCATTTGGTAACTCCCTACATACATAGATATTTAATAATCCTAAGCAGTCAAAAGACTGTTAAGGTACGGTGTACTTATGCCTAGACTACATTACATACAACAATTCAGAGAGAGAGAGAGAGAGAGAAACAACAACAACAGTTAAGGCTTCGTATCACTTGTCTTATAGTTGGTAAGGAGTTCTTTTGGAAAGTAGCAGTAGACTCGGTATTTACAGCAGACATAATGCTATTTCATAGGGGAATAATACGAGGATAAAAGGAGAACTTATATGGGCAGTCCTGTGACCCTCTGAAGCCTTACAGAATTACCCGAAACACATTTAGGGCTTAAACCCCATCATACGTGAACAATTTTCCCATCGCTACAATTTTTAATATTTAGTATTGTGAAAGGAAAAATAGAGGTACAAGATTTTAAAATGTATTGGGTTACTGTTGATTTATAACATAGATTTCGAGTGGTGTAACTCTACAGGAAATTCACCGCACCACGGCATGGATTCCGTCTCCTACGCAGACATTCTTTTGGCTCGTCACGCAACGATTGGCGTGACGAGCCAAAGGAATGTCTGCGTAGGAGTCTACGCGGATCCGGCATCGCTTAGGGAAAATCAAGTTCCACTGAAAATGTTAAAAAAACGCAGCTTCGTTTGCATGATGCCCTACATGTAGTTGAAAAGATACAGCTTTGTATCTTTTTCTGTGAGCAAGAGTCGCTCATGGTCATTTCACGCTTTCCTTTTTCTGTCGGTTACTGCCGTGTTATTTAAGTTGTAATTTTAAGTGACTTCAAGCGCAAAGTTACCACTGTATACAGAATTTACTTCGAGTGTGGTTCTTATCTGATGCTAGTTCGACACCTGCGCGACGTTCAGTTTTACACCTTGTAAGCTATACTATCTTATTCAGCTGAAATAAAGACCGCTTTTGTTTGTCCTCTTACTGATTACATGTTTGCCTTTATCCACTTACGCGCTGCCTGCGCGCGCGTTCGAACGAAAACGCCCCTTTAAACGGGGCTAGTTTGGCCATATTAAGGTCATTTCATGACAACGACTTCGCCAATACGTGTTTTCTTTCTTGATGTGAGTTCATTAAAAGAGCCACTGTTTGGCTTCATAGTCATCACTAAATAGTGGAATCGATTTATTTACTAGAAGTTCATAAGAACTGTCTACTGGAGTGTAGCCCATCACACGCATAACGCCTCGACAATAGTGCTCAATTATATCGATCATGTGTGGGTTTACCATCCATCTCCAGCGATTTGCCGCAGTCCTTGCATCATCCTTGGTGCAAGTTGCTGATTCTCCGTCCATCTCGTTGCAATCCCCCCTACTTTGCTTGGTGGTTTCGTTCAACCAAGTCCTCACGCTCTCCAGTTCCGATAGACCAGCAAACTCGTAGAGGCCTGAAAGTGTCTTTAACGGGTCATATGCTAGGTCCTCGTACCGCTGAATCTTGAGCCTGCGTCTTATAGAATGTGGTAGTTTCCTGACCAATTCCAAGTTATCCTCTGTTTCTTTACAACGCCAATAGCTGTAGAGACGAGTACCTTGCCTAGAATAATCGCCTCTTTCTTTGAAGAAGCCAAAACTCTTTGAGGAAGGGATCACGGCGCGGGGATCTCTTACAAGAAACAAAATCTTGCAATCGACATCCATCGGGCTACAAGCATTTAGGATTGTTTGGATAGTGTTTCCAGGAATGCGTGAAATGAGAACTTTTAGCACAGTCAAGTCGTAGTTGTCTTTACAGGCACTTCCCATAGACGCACCAGTCATCGGCGAGCAAAGCATTGGGTTCCACTCTGGGTCTGTCGGTTTGTACGGACAAAGTGGAGGTGAGGCAATCGCCTGACTCACGCGGGGATGGTGTTGTTTTCGATAGTATGTCTCCATATCGTCTAAGAACTGTCGGTTCTCGAACTTGCAGCGTAAAGTTCCGTCGAGAAACTCTTTTGCGAGGCTCAAATGGCTGATGTTGGCGCCGCTGCGTGTTAAACGGTTGTAAACACGGTCGACGGTTTGTAACGGTTCGTACATGTAAAACCGGTACTTTGACAAATGCAAAATTTGGATTTATTCTACTCTATAGATAGAAATTAAATTTCGCAACAAAGCCACTCAATATATTATATGGATAGAATATTTCGCAGTTATTGAAATTCCATTAACTGCGAAATAATAACCTTATGAATTATATGGAGAAAATATTTCGCAGTTATTGAAATTTCATTAACTGCGAAATAAACACTCATTACATTTTATGGAGAAACTATTTCGCAGTTATTGAAATTTCATTCACGGCGAAGTAATCACCCAACATATTATGTGGAGAAACGCCGGCAGTTATTGAAATTTCATTAACGGCGAAGTAATCACCCAACATATTATATGGAGAAAATATTTCGCAGTTATTGAAATTTCATTAACGGCGAAGTAATCACCCAACATATTATGTGGAGAAAATATTTCGCAGTTATTGAAATTTCATTAACGGCGAAGTAATCACCCAACATATTATGTGGAGAAACGCAGTTATTGAAATTTCATTAACGGCGAAGTAATCACCCAACATATTATATGGAGAAAATATTTCGCAGTTATTGAAATTTCATTAACTGCGAAATAAACACTCATTACATTTTATGGAGAAAATTTTTCGCAGTTATTGAAATTTCAATAACTGCGAAATAATAACCTTACATATAATATGGAGAAAACATTTCGCAGTTATTGAAATTTCATTAACGGCGAAGTAAACACCCAACACATTATGTGGAGAAAATATTTCGCAGTTATTGAAATTTCATTAACAGCGAAATAAACACTCATTACATTTTATGGAGAAAATATTTCGCAGTTATTGAAATTTCATTAACTGCGAAATAATACCCTTACATATTATATGGAGAAAACATTTCGCAGTTATTGAAATTTCATTAACGGCGAAGTAAACACCCAACACATTATGTGGAGAAAATATTTCGCAGTTATTGAAATTTCATTAACAGCGAAATAAACACTCATTACATTTTATGGAGAGAATATTTCGCAGTTATTGAAATTTCATTAACGGCGAAGTAAACACCCTATACATTATATGGAGAGAATATTTCGTAGTTATTGAAATTTCATTAACGGCTAAGTAGCCAATCATAATAATAGAATAAAGTGATCCGCAGTTAATGAAATGTCGTTAACGCCGAATTAGCCAGTGAGAATAATAGAACAGAGGGAATATTTTACAGTTGTTGAAATTTCATTAACGGCGAAGTAGCCAACCAATTGCAATCATAACAATAAAAAAGAGTCGGGGAATATATTTGCAGTTAATGAAATTTCATTTAACGACGAGGTAGCCGATAACATTAGTAGAATAGAGGGAGTATCTCGCAGTCAGTGCAGGAGTTACACTGACGACGAAGTAGTCGATCGTAATATCCCATATGGAGTACAATTCCTATTGAGTTTTATTTCCAGGTATTTAACTGTAATCGACAGTCTATAGACTGGTTAGCAATCCATATCTACTACAAAAACATAAATAACAGCTGCTAACGGCTTTTTTAGACAACCCGAACCATAAAACGTAACCATGAAAATGAAAGTGGTCTGTGACAGAATTTGAAATGCTTTTTTGGTAATTATTACAAGGTATACTCCACTTTTTTTCCTTTTGAAGAGATGATAAAATGAACGTTAATCTTACAAACAAAAACAACAGTCGTTTTTGATTCATAACATGTATGTTCCAGTGCCGTGGTTTTAGAAGGACGATTAGCTCCAATATCCAGGTTAACTACCGTTAGTAAGTATTGATTTTCGGCTTCGAACAACTCTCGCCCAGCGGTGTCTCTGTTTATGCCAAAATGTCATTAACTTGTTTTACGACCTCATGGTCTTGAGCCCAATTTTTTTAAAACTGCGTGTTTTGTCTCACAAGTAACACCAGTGGCTGGACGTCAATCCTCTCAAAATTATAGCTACAGCTGTGGCAGTTTCACATAACTGATTGATTTCTTTTTGGATGAAATGAATTTTCTTTTGCACAAATGTCTACTCGATTATTCTCACGTCTTTGCTGTTTAGAGGTTTAATCCAGTCTACATCATCTGGAAATTGAACAAGATACCCGTTCACTTTATCGTACTCCATGATCGTCCCCTTTATCCATCCAAGGTACTTTACGACACCGTCAACATTTTCTTCGTACTCTACTTCAACCCGTGTCCCAATCATCTTTTCTCCTACATCTGATTTCCGTTTTGATGGACGTTTGTCTAACCTCGCTCGCTTATCAGGAGGTGTTTGTTCCATTTGGGCTTCGCTTTCATTTGGCGAACTTTTTGTTCCTCTCAAACTTAATCTAGAACGCTTTCTCTTTTTTCTTTTCTTCTCCTTGGCGCCTTGGTGGTTATTCTCGTAACTTATATTAATGTTTTGCTCGCTTGCAACAATTTTGACAGCATGTAGCCTGTCTTCCATGTAAATATTCTTCATGAGCATCGCAATGTTACTACATCCTTCACCAATTGATTGGCGATTTAGGGACTCAACGGCATTGTTAGTATCGGGTGTCGCGTCCCACTCTTCGTTATCTCGTAAATCAAAAGTAACAGTAACAGCTAATCGCAAATCTACATGTACTCCTTAGCAGACAATGAAATAAGAGACTGAGAAATTAACAATGATAACGTGTAATTCGATAACAGCAAACCAGTTTCAAAAGGCGTTCTCCACGCCCATGACAAACCCGTTGATTTTTTCAAAAGAAATGACAAAGGCAATAGAGATATTACACAGCAAAGCACAGGGAGCAGAGGAATCCTCGGATTTCCAGTTAAAATCACCATACAGTTGTAGCGCAAATCGATCTGTTGATGATTCAAATCACTCTACGTGATAGAATTGAAAACATGGGATCCTGTTGAGCGTCTGTTGCAATCCTATCCGCTTAAATGGTCGGCGGCCAAATAGCCTACAGAACAGGCGTAATTTTTTTTGGCGTATTTTAGACGAACAGAGGCGATAGCGAGGCGAGCGCGAAGCGCAAGTCGTGCGCGATGGAAAGAACGCGAAAATTTCTTCACGCATTTTACCACTGACTTTTGCAGTCATTTTACACCGTGCCCTTACACCGATCGTCATGTTTTCGTGGCTGTTGAAAAAATTATTCACCAGAAAGGCTTGAGGACTAATGAAAGAAAGAAGTAAATAACTTACCAGTGGCTTTCGATACACGTCTCTGAAATAAAAGATATCACGCCCGACTAGTATGCGGGGAGTCGCGGGTTCGGATCCTGCTCGGGACACGAATTTTTCTTTCATTTCAGAGACGTGTATCGAAAGCCACTGGTAAGTTATATACATCTTTCTTGCATTGTTTCTAAGGCTTTTTTGGCTCAAATCATTCATATTCGGTTTGAGGACTCTGTACACCTTAATATTCCATTCTGAGGCCACCTAAATATTTATTTGTGTTTTTCCTTTCCATTTTAAGTCCCAAAGAAGTACTTTCTCCGTTTTAGAGATGAAAACAAGATCGACCTTTGAAATTTGTACATTTGGCCCACAACGCGCCATGATTGCCACTGTTGTTTAACGCTGTGATTAACTGGTGTTGTAGGGTGTGTCTAGGGGCGGAACAGCTTGAACAATGGTATACGTAAAGGCGTTATTTATTTTGCGCTCTTTCCTTTGCGCTCGCCTCGCTTTATCCTCTGTCCGCCTGAATACGCAAAAAATACGCCTGTTCTGCAGGCTAGCGCTCAAAGGGCGTACAAGGCTCTCTTCATATGGAGAAGAATACAGAGAAGCTAAAATCCACTGAAATCGCTCTGAAACCCCTCCAAACGTCATAAAAACGCAAGTTATACACACAACAGGACAGGGAAGTCTATTTTCTTATTTCGTTTTCCTTATTTTGAACTATTTTGTACGATCATTACATTCCCAAACAAATTCTTATAATAATGCTGTAACGCAATGTCATGTTGACGGTTCCCAAAGTAGCTTGGGCTACCTGTGGTGATTCTACTTTTTAGCGAGAGGGGAACTTTTCGCCGTTAATGACATTTCAATAACTGCGAAATTCTATGGTTCCAATTTTCTTTTGGACGGAAAAGTTTCGCAGTTAATAACATTTAAATAACTGCGAAATTCTAAGCTTCCAAGTTATATTTAGACGGAAACGTTTCGCCGTTTATGACATTGAACTAGCTGCGAAATTTGTGGTTCACACATATATTAGGACGGAAACATTTCGCCGTTAATGACATTTCAATAACTGCGAAATATTATGGTGGCCATACATATTTAGACAGAACTTTTCGCCGTTAATGACATTTAAATAACTGCGAAATTTGTGGTCTCAATATAAATTTATAAGGAAACATTTCGCAGTTAATGACATTTCAATAAATGCGAAATTTGTGTTTATACCATACATTTTCAGGGTAAAATATTTCGCAGTTAATGGAATTTCAATTACTGCGAAATTTACGTTCGGTATATAATAATAGTATACTGATAATGTTTTTTGCGAAATTTTATTGGCTATCTATAGATATATAAAACTGCAAAATTTTTATTTACATATATACCCATGTAAAACACGGATGGATGGTGGTTGAAAATGTCGCCTGTGATTGAAGAACCAGAGCGACCATGGGATACCACGATTAAAGTCTTCTTTGCGGTGGATGATTTTTTGTAAATATTCTTCGTTGTTAAGTCTGCCAGTTGAAGTTTCTCATAGTCGTTGAATCCTGGCATGGGCTGAAATTGTGATATTGTATCTGCATATGGTGGTGTGTTTGGTCCTACAAGATAAAAACCAATCCAAGACAAAGCTATAAAGCAAAGAAAAATAGACATCAATTTTAGAAGCCTCTTCTTCTTCATTCGCCTCATGACGGTTTTCACAACGCACAAGGAATAGAAATTAAGAAATTCGTAATTAAAGCAGCCAATCGTGAATTACAATATTAATTTGACGCTAAGGTTTCCACGGAAAAACGCTCGTTAATGGAAGCATGAAGTGTTTTCTGCTGTCGTTGTGGTAATATATTACACCTAATGGTAAGACGTTTAAGGCAATTTACAATTCTCCATCTATAACTATAATATACAGTAGAATTAGCGAGTATTAGTTTGGTGTATTTCTCTGTGCTTTACACTGAATAATTTTTGTATTAATTTTAGTGTTGAGGACACTGTTATTGTAACGCAATAAATGCGTTTTACCCCCTCCTTTTTGCAATATTCCATATTCATGAAATTTTCCACGAAACAACAGCCAGATCTGTTTTGCATTTCTTCTGGAAGTTCTTTTTTCGTTGAGTTTAGACTTTGTCTGGAGTTGAGTTATTAAGCCAGGCTATAGCACTCTACCCACGGAACTAAAAATAAGCACTAGTGAGTGCCAGCCGATATAATTTTCTGTAGTACGTCTATAGGTGGTTTTGAGGCAATCTCTAGAGGAACAGATAGCAAAGTCTTGAAACGAATAACATAATGCTTGTGGATAAACAAAGCGAGATAATGAGAGATCTATTGTTTAGCGTCCACCAGCGTAGCGGTGATAACGTAACGTGAAAACCAGCTATATATTTTAGTGCCCTACAACACTTAGCAAATAAAGCGAAATTCCAATTTTGAAATGTGCACTTTGTTCTCAAATATTCCTCAACGCAGCGAGTTTAGTTTCAGGAATGAGACTAAATCAGCACTTGTAAGATTGTTAAGATCGGTGAATTTTCGATATTATATTCTGATGTTGGAACCTTCGGACAGAAGACAAAGTACAATTTTATTTATATTTCATTTACAATATCACCATAGCGACCTTTTGTGAATGATGAAGACGTTAACACTAGAAATGTTACATGCTATCTTCCACGTTCTTTGTGGTTGAGATCCCGCGCCGATTTAAAAATATTGGCGAATTGAGCACGGTGCTATGGGCCAAGCAGGCAGACAGAACGGTGAATAACTCGTGGCCAAATGGAATTAAAATATAAGCTAGAATTATGTTTAATGAAACTCTGCGTAAAGCATCCTGCATCTTCCATGAGACGTCAAAATCCGCCGGAGGTTTTTTTTAAGGGGCTCAGTGGAGGACGTTGCTCAAAGAATGCCAGCTCGCCCTGAAAATGTTTTCGGTAACACGAATCTTGTGCGGAGAATTTAGTGCACACCTGAGATATCAGTAAAGATGGGAAGCTTGTATGTCTATAGCCTCCCACGCAGTCGTTTTTAGGGGAGTCGTATTTCACCTCCACTGGGGGTGAAATACGACTCCCCAAAAAACGACTGCGTGGGAGGCTAGTATGTCTATATCTTTTATTTGATCCGTTTGATTATGATCATCTTTTTTTAATTGCAATTTTCAGTTTTGTAATCCATCGAAGACATTCCTAGCAAGGCTATTTTCTACAAGAGTCCTGTCCAACCGGTTGGCTCAGTGGTAGAGCACCGGACTGCTGTGCGGGAGGTTGGGGGTTCAAGCCCAGGCCGGACCAACACTCAGGGTCTTTAAACAATTGAGGAGAAAATGCTACCTTTGTAATGACATCTGCAAATGGTTAGACTTTCTAGTCTCACAGTACCGGTGTGGGACGTTAAAGAACCCACACACTGATCGCAAAGAGTAGGGGACGTACTCTGGTTTTCTGGCTGCGATGATATGGTCGCACTGAATGGTCATGTCCAACAAGATCTTATAACTTTGGGTTTCCACGACCCTTTCTGGTTGGTGTTCATACCATATCTCACCGTTCTGTCTAGATCGTGGCAATATTGTTGTCTTCTCTTGTACTCTTTCTGCGCCAGTTTATTACATTCTGACTAATAATGTGGTTCATTGTTTCACCTTTCTCACCACACAATCTACAAAGTGGCGAATCCACTGACTTGTCGATGTTGAACTTGACACAATTCGTTCTCAGTGCCTGTATTATTATTATCATTATTAAAGTGTCATTTTGATTTAAATTGTTTTGGGAGTTAAGCCAAAGCTTTTTCAGTTAACGTCAGTACAGCTCTGATCTGCAAGATCATTGAATGACGCATCTAAAGAGTTTTCATCTGATGAATGAAACTGCCTACTGATTGAGTTCTTTTGTTTTGTCAGTTCATATGTTTATCTTTTACCCCCTTGTTCATAATGGTAACTAAATTCATGCGCTCTTCAGGGATGTAACCTGTTTCCTTTTGACTACAAACATTTCGATTAAGTCCGGACATTTTAATGTTGGGAGAACTCGACTGTGTGCTAAGACGAGTACAAAAAACTGAGTGACGAAAAAGCAACAACACATGAACAGAACGTTTCAGTCAAGGACACTAAAGACGATGGCACCTTTGGTCGGCCATCGTCTTCAGTGTCCACTTTGTTTTTCGTTGTAATCAGTTAGCCAAAAAATTGTATCAAATCACATCCTTCGTTATCATTTTTCTACCCATGCGACCTACAATCTTTTACGCACAAAAAATTTCAAAGGACACAAAATTGCACATGATCTACGTCCCTTAGGACGCACCGGCTGTGGTACACACGTACTTAGAAGCTTCCGCGTGGTAGAATCGTCTTCATTCTCCCCCACAGAAGCGTCATCCCAACCTCGTTCCCAGCGCTTTTCCATCGCTTGGGGGCGGGGTGAAGGAAAAGCGCTGGGAACGAGGTTGCCGCAATCCTAATGGCCAGCGTGCGTTTCTCTAAACTCCCGTAAACTTTTCCGGCCCGAAAAAGTATTGATTTTACGAGCATTAAGCTCATAACTACAAATTTGATTTGTTTCTATTAATTCGATTTGTTGTAATTTTTTTTTGTCAAGAGCCAGAAATAATGCTAAGTGGTTATAAATTTGTTTGCAGTTTGAACTCTTTTGCTCCTCAATCTTTTCCATGCGTCCAAACGTATTTTTATTTGACGATGAACTCCAATGACTGATGTTTTTGAAATATGAGTGGAGACAAGGAATAAAGCTTCAATTAAAAATGAAGTGATATAAATATCGGAAATAACAATTACCCGGTTTTAAAAGTGTACACCGGAAATAACTTTGTGTTGTGACTTCTGCAATGATAACATCTTGGAAATTAATTAATTACGGGAACTGTTATTCGACCAGTTTTCTCAGATGTTTACTGTTGATACTGGTTTGCTTCCTTTCGATTCTTGATCAGGGGATGTTCCTTGCAATCAAAACATTTTTTATCGCCGGGGCAAGAAGAGGCGGTTCTGTTTGATTTTCATTTCTAAATCTCACTGAATCCACCTTACTAACTCTGGAGTCTACTCATTCCCTAAAATTATCGAATACGAGATCAGTATATGTGCCTGACTCCCAGCAGAATTTGGCTGATGGAAGTTCTTTTCTTTTATGTTTTCTGAAGCACTTTGGCTAAAGGGGGAGAAACACAAAGATCCCCTGGCTTCGTACCTCACTTCCACAGCACCGCACTAGCTGCTGGTGCCGTCCATTTCAGGGGTAAACATTCAAGGGTGTAACTGACCAAAGGAGAGACCTTACCCGTTTACTATAGGGAGAAACCGTCGCAAAACAATAGGCCTAATGAGCAAAAGCAATCGCTCTGCACGTGCGTTTTACATTTTGGTACCGACATTTCTTTGCCGTCCTCTGCAAAACAACAACGTGAAATGACAAAATTTTAGGTTTTCTTGAGAACGTGAGCGCATGACGACAAGTTTTTCTTTGCTTTAACTCCGTTCACAGTAGTTTAGACCCTGGGCAGTTCGCCAGCATTTTTCATGTTTTAAAAGCAAATTGGAATAATCGCGATAGAGTTTCAAAAACGAGAAGTTGTATTTGGAAATGACGTTTTCGCTGCCGTCGCCGTCGTCGTTTCTTAAACTCCCTTATGTCACTCTTATCTGCACATAGAATCTTTCCTTTGATTACTATGTTGAGAGGGTCTGAAAGGGCACGCGCGTATCTGTGTAAACGAGCTTTCGCTAATCTGTCAATCATTCAGGAGTCTCGATGAGGCCTTTTTTTTGCAAATAAAGAGAAGAAACAGTCTGTCAACACGTTGACATTTCACATTAGCCAAGTTATTGAGACATGAAAGCAGCTTTCAATGGCCCAGTCAGATATTTGTTGGCATACTTTGCATTTTTAGTCTCCGAACACCCCGTTTACGATTTCAAAACGTTTTATAAAAGACATTTGCCAGATGCTTTTCTTTCGTGTGCGCGCTTAGGTTAAGCTCTTGAAGCAGTTCAACAGACCGGAAAAGGTGTGAACGAAATAGCTTTGTTGTTCTGTTTTACACCCACCCTGTTTTATGTCTACAATTCTCGTGAGTGTTAAAACCGACTCTCTCGCGATTAAAAGGGTCTGACTTGGCGATTGTTTGACAGTCGATTGGGAAGCGTGGAGTGACCCCGTGGGTTCATTTTCCCCAGCTGCAGAATTGCTTCTCTGTTGTTTGTCAAAAATAGATCGTGGAACACGAAGGTACGTATTTCAGTGTTGTAAATTTTGTGTTGTATTCTCTCCTTTAGGTGCGCTGTGTAATTGCATTTGTCGTTTATCACAAATGGTTTGTTTTCTCTCATGATAAAATCAGTTGATTTCACCGAAAGCTTTCAGCCTGAACAACATACTCATAACGATGCCGGCATTAGCACTTTCGCAGTCGGAAGTGAAAAGTTTATTGTCAAAATGCGTTATCTTGAAAGCAACATTCATTTGTTGTTGCAATCCTTGGTACGACGAAGTAAACTTCTATTTGACCCTAGATTCCCTAGGGCCCTGAACTTCAGAAATACTGGCAAATGAAAGAGTGTTGAGGTGCCGATCAGTGGTATATCATAGCGAACCTCGCACAACATCACCAGGCCAGTTGGCATACTACGGGTTTAAGCGTCTATTATTTGAGCTTCAATGTGGCTGATCTAAAGATCATCGCGGTAATTATTTGTTAAATGTATGTTTTGATAAGGACGTGAGAATAATGACAATCTTCTCGAGACTCACGCACGCATTCTGTTCGCTTCTTCTTCAGTAGCCTGCAACACGAAACAATGCAAGCTCATGTGCTTTTCATATTGACTGTCTTCCTCTGTTTCCTTTTGGCGCCATCGAGTTCAGAGGTGAGTCAGAAGACACAATCTCTATCTCAGCCAATTAATTAAATAATTCGTTAACGGTGTGATTGATCCGGCATTTTGAGTAAATAATTGGCTCTCATTTCGTCAGCTACGGTAAGCAAGACAATTTCACCATAAATCTGATAAATTCGTGGACTGGTCAAGGACAACCATCTAGCGCTCCCAGCTGAGTTGGTAGTATAAATAAAGAACTGAGTAAATAAGTTTTTAATGACTAGCCAGCCTTGCCAGTGTTACTTTGGCACCAGAATCAATGAGAAAATAAAACAAAACTGAAAGTAGTCACGCGAGAAAAGATAGAAGTCCATCTGAATGGCTCAAAGAATCACAATACGTTGTATCTCCACTAGGCGTTCTATCTGTAGCATCGGAGGAAGTAATCAAATTTCTTTCGTTTCCGGGACAATTGAAATACTTTGTTCTCGAGTACCCTAAGAATATCTCCAAACTGAAAACCTAGAATGCCATTAATTGTTACTTTACTGTAACTGATCCATGTTCCAGTAAAAATAAAGTTCGTCTGGGTGGCAAGCGTCACTCTGTTCTTCCGGTACAACCGAGAACAATTAGAACACGTGCTTAGCAATGCGCTGTATGTACGCTACGAGGAGTATTTCAAGACAACCAACGTGAACCAGAGCTCCAGTCACGCCAAGTTTAGTATGCCCCAGGGTTATTTATTTAAATTAAGCCATTTATTACGTGAATTTGTAACCGTGGCCACGGGGAACGTAAAAGATCAGGAATAGAAGAGGAGGGCCGGAAAGAAAGAGAAAAATAATGACGCTTAGACCTGAAGCACAAGCGTCTGTTGGTCATAATTAGCTGGAACCAACGGCTCTGTCTACATGTATTCTATGCTAGAAAGTAACAAGCGAAAAGGTGATCACTTGAAAACAGCAATGAAACGAATTTTTTCAAGTGGAATCGAGTAATTAAAGTTCTCTCAAAATGCCGATTCATTAGGTCATTCGTTTTCGATTTATCAGTATGACAGTTAACTGTCTCCTGACAAGTCTCAAGCTAGTAATCCTTTTGTTAGATGTCAACAGGCGATGGTGGAGGAAATTCGCACATTCTACTGAAAGGCCGCATTCTTGTTTCCATTTCATAACATGTTTTTAAACCAGCAAACGTTCATGGGATTATTTTGCGTCATTGTTAACAAAAATATAATTCCTGCAGTTGGAGGCCATGCATGTTTCTTCGATTAACTGCGCTTGGCGATGCACGGCTGACCTGACAACAGTTCCGTTGAAAGAGTGAATTACTAAGGCTCGGTTCAGACGCCGTACTTTTCATGAGCCGAACTTAATTCGAATTTGGACCGACCCAAATTGCTAAAAGTACCCCTGTTGATTCAGAAGTCGAACTTAATTAGCCGTTCCCCAGCGGTTCCTAATACAGTTGTAGGAAAACTAATCAATATTGTCAGTGGTTTTGAAAATATATACCAAATAATAATTTATGCATTCAGTTCGGCACATAAAAGTTCGACGTCTGAATCAAGGCCGTTCCAAAGTCGAAATTCCCGGCCAAGCCAGGCGAAAAGAACGCCTGAGCCGTGCCAAATTGCTTCAGACGCCGAACTTTTTTCATGTACTTAATTCTATGAATTAGGTTCGGCTCATGAAAAGTACGGCGTCTGAATCGGGCCTAAGATATCTTTGGCATGTATAAAGAAGTTAAATTAGTTACACTCAAAAGGTTGTTTTAACATTCTTCGATTCTTCAAATGCTTTAAAGGCGAGACCTAAAAGGTATAACGAGTTCACAACAGCCAGTAAAGACATTCCTTACAAACTGATGACATGCACGCCAGTGTCGATCCTCAAAAACTTCATGGAATCTGTAATCCGGTTGGATTATTTTTAACAAGTAGTATTTAATTTCTAGTGTGTAAGTGTCGATTTCCTGACCCTATTTTTCGTGGCGTATCCCAGCTGTGAGATTATTTTGGTTATTTTTCACTGAAAAGCTTTAAATTTCAAATCTACATGACATTGTATGTGACGAAAGGTGGAGATTCATTTCTTTTAGACTACAGGTACCCTCGTGTATGGCGAAATGCCACGGTTTTTATAGGTTTGAAAGCCAAGTTTCCACATGCTCTACCACAGGTCATCAGACGTTAAAAACTGAAAACTTCTCTAAGATTGCAAACATTTTATTTTCCCTCTTCTGTTGCAGACACTGAAAACAAAATTAGCTCTCACGCGCCGCACTGCGTTACTGAGAAATTTCTCGTCGACGGACTGGGTCAACAAGAAAGCGATTAGCCCCTGTGATTTTTTTTAATCCCCCACTCAAAGTGGCGTTGAGAATATACCAGATTCTTTGCTCGTCTAAACTCGGACAATATTCAATTTTTTGTTTTAATTGTTTTCCGAAACTGAAATACCGGCGTTGTTATGGACCGACAAAATGTGCTCGGACGAATCTAGATGAAGCTACATTGCCAAGTGTATCTTTGTGTTTGTAGTGCATGATCAAAAAGAGTGGAGCCATTCAAATGAAACTCCTCAAGCTGAATTTTCAATAATTTGGAAGAAATTGGAAAAATTCTGAAAAAAAATGGAATCATTTTATAAAATGACTGAGATTGGTATGTTTCTTTTTATGTTCAAACCTGCACTTTTTATATTTGCCTTTGCTTTCTTACTTATTTTCTTACCTCTATCTTGATCCCAAACTTAGATATGTCATTTCTGTGTATTTCGGAAGAGGCTTTGCCGGCAATGTGGGGGAGAATAGGAAAGTATGTTATCCCAGTTAACCGCACTGTTTTGTTTCCGGAGATAAAGCGTTTAAAAGCAAGAATAAATTATTTCATGATTTGAAAACCTCCTCCTGAGAACAGATGGGCTGTCTTAACACTGATCAAGCCACGATTAGCAGATGTTTTCGCTTCCACCGACAAAGTTGAACAAAAGGCAAAGGAAACTCCGGCAGACGCCAAATCTGATCCTCTTCGGCAACACGCGAGAAATTTCTTAAGTTATAATATTTACTTAAACTTTTTTGCTGGGGTATTATAATTTCACAGAGAAATGATAATGAACGGAAAGGGATCGGCACAATGTTTACAAATTATTATTTTTTTGTTTCATTCATCAGACGTTCAGTTTCGTTTCCCTTCTTTCTTTTCGCTACCATATTCTTATTTGTCAATTCATACTTATTTTTTTAAACCTATTCATGCTGGGTATTTCAGTACAATTTCCAGATGAATTCTTGAAATGGTTAAATACATTGTTGAACACACTTCTTTGGAAAGGTCATCTAGCCGGCGCCTTTTCAGCATTCGTAACATTTGCGGAAACTTCAGCTGGAATTAAAAAATCAGTACACCTGCACGGCAAATACCCAACAGTTGGGTCGGGTTTGATCATGTCTTCCTGCCATTAAATAAACAATGTCACTTACGATTTTTTAGGAGGTTAATTGTAGATAACCTTCGTACTTAAAAGAGCCTAACCGAGACCTCCTTCGAGATCTCTTTAAGTTTCTAATGACAGTCTTGAAGAGAAGGAGCTTTATCTTGAACGGCTTTACTATTTCAAAGAGGTTAATTAAGGGGACTAACCTGAAGGTTTGGCTCCCCTCTTGAACAAGGAAAATAAGAAGCTCTCGTACACGTTGATCACTTCGAATGAAACAGTTGCCGATTTTCAAAGGGGTTGTCGACATGTGGTATAGATATAAGATTTATCGATACCGATTGCTCATAACAAAGATAAGATACCAGGTCCAATTAATTAAGTGACGACACAACGTTATCTAGAGCCAGTTGGCATTATGAATGAATACTGATGGGAAACAACTATAATCTGTAATGAGCATCAGCTGGATCTAGCAAACGTTATTTAAGGCAAGCGGCCAACTGAACTACATACTTCACGGTGGAGAATTAATTTCGCTCACTGTCACAACGTCATTCCTTCCTCTGCAGGGTTGTAATTCCTGAATACGATCCCCGTGCAATTTTGGACATTACGGGTTATATAAGAGAGGCTTGATGAAACATTTATTTTAGATTTATCTTAGTTATACAGTCCCGTGTTTCAGACCCTTTGTGAGTTTAAACTGCATTCGTTTGTTGGAACCCCTTCGTGTTATTCGCATGTTGTATTCTGTTCATTATGTTTTGATAGGACAATAATACCAGTTTGTATCATGTATTCTCAGATTATCACAGCTGGTGTATCATAATGGAAATCATAACAGACTTCAAAATATTGTGATTGGCACTAACCGTACTTTTTTTTTAAAAACTGATAAATGTCTTGAACGGCTGCGCTTAAAAATTTCCAGCTTTTTCTTATTGAAATTGATTATCTACTGCTTCAAGCTATGGCCAGGTCGATAACGGGGTCGGGGTTATTTTACCACGTGAGGGTTTCTGACCTTAAATTCACGACTAAGCTTGTTAAAAAAAAATAACAGTGTCCGCTACCAATTATCCAGACATTCTGATAAAGGCTCGTGAAACTAAGTATAAGTTACTTTTCACGGCCAAATTTTGGATACTTTGTTCGAGTTAAGGTGACATTGTGAAGGACAGGTCGATCATTATGCCTTCCCTGGTTATTCTGTATTTCCAACAATTTAGATTTTTGGTTGATTGGGCGATTTCAAAAGCTGGTGTTGGTGTACCCCATTCAGTAAATATACCACTGTTTATGTAAGGCACGCAATTAGGTAAAAACACAATCCTCAAGGATTGTGGTTTATAATTGCAGTATTAGCACTAATCTGTCTGAAGATTTGGGGAAGCAAAGCCTGTCAACCATGCCAATTATTTCAAGCCTCTTCGGTATTTTTTATCTGAGCTAGGTCGTCTGTTTTTGCTGGGTAACCGCCCGTCTGTCGATCTCTACATTTGCTGCTTGTTTGTCTGTGTTTATTTTTTCATGGTCGGTAATTAACCTTGACGAAACTGTTTTTTAGGGAATCTATTTTATCATTACCCAGTTCTAGACCTCCTACCTCTTTATCATACATTTTATTGTTACGATGACTATGATTTTCTATCCTTGGTTTTTTAAAAGCATGACTCCATTCCACCTTTTCGCTCAGTCAACCTTATGCTCACGTGCCATTATTCTTTTTATCCCATGCCAAACAAAATACAGCCAATCAGAATGCAGGAAAGCCGTTGCATAATCTTCGGTATTCCACCAAACCTTCCCATCGATCAGTGCAATTCATCGGTATCACACCCGACCTTCCCATTGTGCACCGCATCGATTATGTAATGCCATGTGTCACGTGTATTTTCTGTGACACACTTGCCTAAAGCCTCGTGTGTGTATACGAAGAAAATACGAGTGACTCGTGGGATATTCCATGGTATACCACTCGAAAGCATTGCGTAATTAGTATGTGTACGTACAATGCAATGCAGGGTTTTGGTAACATGTTAAACTATCAGCATGGGTTAAACAAGCGGACGTCAGACTTAAAAAAATCAGTAATTATTTCGTGTGAACCATCGGACCTTACTACCGGACTTTTCATGTCAAACAACCGGACGTTACGTCCGGCGTCCCGCCTCAAACGAAACCCCTGGGAATTCAGGTGGTTTTATGGTCGGCGAGTGCTGTACTATGAGGTCGTTTGTCCATTGAGTAGTCTCACACGCAGCCGTTCGTTTTGTCGTCACGCAACGCTCCTCCCCGAGCGTCGGAGAAAAACGGCTGTGTAGGGACTATCCATTGAGCCGCTATCTTGGATATTCTTCTTCACGGCGTGAGAAGTTGGATTGAGTTGGGTCATTTAGTCGATCCTTTTTCAAGATGACGGCAAGACATTTTGTGACAAAAATAGCCCACCCTCGTTCGCCCCCAAAACGACTGCAATGCAGACTACCGTATTTCCAACATTCTGATTCTCGATGAACATTACATATAACTTATTCATCCCAACTTCTTCAGTCTTTCTTTATCTTGCTTCTTTTCTAGTACCAAACAACCTGCCAGTTTTGGTGGTATGACTTCATTTTTTCTACCAAGTTGTGTTTCAAAGGAAAGCAGTCGGTAAAGAGTTCTTTCTGGAAAGTTACTTTTCCATGCTTAGACCAAAACAACTAAAATCCTATGCCCTATTCAGTGGTGTCGTTGATTAAATAAGTGCTCAACAGTGGATGCATAGCATGTCTTCAAAAATTAAAGAGTCACTCGAAAATCGTGAAAATCATTGACTATTGGCCTCAAAATGATCTTATGTCCTGTATATCACCGGCGCGGGCTAATTATGTCTAATCCAGTAAACTCGTGGGATTAACTGCGTTTCTATCCATATTTCTTGAATCATGCATTACGCCGTTACTTTTCAGTTACGGAACATGTACCCTCGGCTGTAAACAGCCATAACTATAACCATTGAACGGACTTAACAACTTTCAAACGCGTATGTTGATAAAAGATAATTCGATTTGTTGTTTGAAACGAGGTACATTTTTGGACAGAAAGAGCAAACAGCAGACCTCTCGTCGTGCTAATTTCCGATACATATCCTGACCTGAATAACTTGCACTGTCAGTTTTTTTTTTTTTTGGCAAACGTAAGATACGGAGAAGAAGACATGTGATGGCATTTTTGCTATTGAATTTGCGGCTTTGTAGTCGGTGATTGGAAGGAAATTGCGTTTTGAAATTTATATCGTTATGTATTGACCACCAATTAGCTTGCAAAAATAATTGTGCAGATTACAGTGATGTTGTTCGATTTCAAGTGATTTTGATTTTAATCTGTCTGAGTGGAGATTTATTGAAAAACTCACGCCTAACAAATTTTAGAATATATAGTGAATGCTGCACAGTACTCAAACGTTATATGTTTGGCTATGTCACCATGCATAAACTCTTTCACCGACTGGCTCCATTGAGAGCCCTCCCTTTGTTTTATAAAAGCAGTCAAACGTGGAAGACATCTTCTGGTCCTAAGTCTTTTTGTACCGAGTTCATTGTTTTCGTTTGCTTGTTGTTTTACGATATTGACATTTCCTATCTCGTAGTTTAAAATCACTTGCCTATACATTCGATTTAGCTCTGCTTTCAGAGACAGCATTTATATCGGCGTGTGAACGAAGAGCCGCGACGTGCTGTGTCTAAATTCAATCTTTCGCCAACATTCAATATCTTTATCCTTTCTGCACTGAAAATGCAATTACTAAGGATAGTTTCGTCCCACAATGGGATTTCCAACCTATACTTAAGAATTTATAAAGCCAAATATTTTGACCTTTGCATTCTGATCCATTTATGAATGCACAAGAATTAACACTATGTTGTGTATGTACCCCTACAGATCAAACCACCGAAAGCATTCTTTGATTAAAGGATTTGAACCCAGACGTCAATGTCAGCAACACAAGAAAGAAACAGTACACATCGGTTCTTCTTAACAAAGCCAATTTTCGGGTAGTTTTACAACTCGTTAAGTGCCTTAGACACTAATTCTTTGGCGCTCCAGGTTATTCCACATAAAAGGGAAGATAATACTGTCTTTGTTTTTACAGGTGAGTGATACTTTATAACTCTTTTTTGTTCATGAAACTGGCCTTTATTTCTTGCAGGCTCAAGAAAACGATAAATGGGGGCCTTGGGGCGAGTGGAGTCCATGCTCTCGCACGTGTGGTGTAGGTGTGTCCTATCAGGAGAGAGAGTGTCTAGAGAAGGAAAAGTGAGTGAAAATCATTAAGACGGTTATTTTTCAAATGGCTCAGTCACCCGCATGAAAAATATTTCGATAATAAGTACGAATACAAGCACCACCAAGTCATGGCTTTTACTGATTTCACGCCCCTATCTTTATATGCCTGTTGTTCCGAACGCTTCCACTTTTCTTATAATAGTCTTGGTTTTGAACCCAACTAACCCTCACCGGACTCAGTCTTTATTTTCCCATTACATGTAAGTTGTAAAACCGCCTTGTGTTGTCTATTGAATTGATGTTCTATTCCTTTCTCATTTATTTGCTCACCTCAGACCGGAGGATCATTGCAAAGGAAGTAATCGAATCTATACAACATGTAATATTCAGGTTAGCAATGACCTATTTTATCTTTGTCAGTAGATTCAGGCGTGAGGCTGTACACGGAATTGTTTCTTTTTTTTTTTTTGATCAAACGACTCTTGGACCTAACCCTTTTCAATCCAGGAACTGACGCATCAGGGGTAAACTGCGAACTCAACAGTGGGTTGCCTTTCCAGTAGTTCGGTTGTGTTTTCAGTGTTTTCAATTTGTCAATTGTTAAAAGCATCTAAAGTGTGAATGAGAAAGTTGATGCAGCCTGATCGAAAAAAGCAGCACTCTTTATTTCCTTTATCGCATGCTTCTTTTTTGTTGATTGAATGTATTAAAATCATAAAAGTTAACCGCGGGTGCCAAAGACTAAAAATGCGATGGGTCCTCACAGTTGTGAGCGCAAGTTAAGCAGATGTAGAAAGAAAACTTATAAAAAAGAATCCAGGGTTGTCGGAGACTGGAACCTGTGGCATTGCGATACCTGTGCTGTGATCTGGGAGCTGGGAAAGGTGAATCATTGATCATTCACGGGTTTGTGACTGTTTGCCAATGCCCTCCCTTAACTTCAAGGGTTTTCTAGTTAGCCTTTTTTCTTTGATTTTAGGATTGCCCCGAAGGTTCAAGAGATTTCCGTCTTGAGCAGTGCGAGGCTTTCAACAACCGGACAACCACTGATGGACAAAAATACAGATGGGTGCCCTATATACCAAGTAAGGCTACTTATAAGTTATCAGACACTTTTCATACCTAAAAAGGGGGATTGTTTCCGTAAGCAACTGCTTCAGGTGGCTAGGACATCACTGTCCAGCGTCCAACCAACCCTGAGATGTGGTGTAATGTAATAAGTCTAAAAACACCGGAGACTACGTTCCTGGTTCTTTGCCGATAACGTGTGGGTTCCTTTTTTGTTCCCTGCGCGAGCTTTACGCGTGCGGATGAGGGAGACAAGGCCAAGGGCTTAACATCACTGCTCAAATACGTGATCATCCGAACTGAAGAAGTTGTCGTCACGCGACCAGCATCAGCTACCCATGGTCCTGTCTGAGGTTTGATTGCATAACCTTCCGCCCGGAACAATTCTTTTTTATTATTATTATTTTTATTTTTGTGGTTTGAATCCACCACCTTCCGTCCAGAGCAGTTATAACCAGCGAACCAAACCATTCTTTTTTTGTCAGTCATATCACCATATCACAAAGCGTCCCTAACGGAGGGTTGTATATCTTATAGAATATTTTTAGTATCTCACAGCTATTGTACGCAATTTAGCCAATGGCTACGATGTACATGCTTATAATCTATCTATCATATTTCGTCTCTTGTTGTCGTTGTAACTGAAGGGTCATGTGTTTTTTCTACCGAGGTAATGAGAGATGCGTGCTGAACTGCATGCCTAAAGGAAAATATTTCTTTTATCGATGGGCGGATAAAGTTGTGGATGGAACAAGATGCGGCATTGACACTTATGACATATGCGTGGATGGAAGATGCGAGGTATAAAAATGTTGGTGTTAACATTTTCTATCATTTGTCTTTTGTCGTGTGCACCAAAACCATGGTCAGTAATTAGGGTTCGAGGAGCCAGGTAAAGGTTGTGTGTGCAAATTAAACACCCTTAAGAAACGTGAAAAAATGGACCAGAATTTCATTTGGTAGGTTAAAGTCAACCGCAACAAACTACAAAGCTGTATGCAAGCTTATGTAGAACGAACAAAGACTACGGTCGTTTGGATCCGAAAGAATGTCAAGTTTCGCCTCAGGGAAAAAAGTTGCTATGAAAAGACACGGTCGAGGTAACAGGGTCAAAGCTGCAGGGGTAATCTCCAATTGTCGTCTCAAAAACTAACAAATCGAATAACTTAATTTAAACTGCTATCCCCTTTACCATTCTGAAAGAGTCGTGTCCTGAAAATAAAGGAAAATCAAGTGTCAGGTGAAAGGTGAGACACTGCGCTAAACGTTTTCTCTGCCATTTCGCAGAAACTTGGTTGTGATCTCATTTTGAATTCCAACGCAAAAGAAGATAAATGCCGTGTGTGTAACGGAAACGGAGAAAACTGTAAAACGTACAAAGGAGTCAACAATGAAAATGGAGACGGTGAGTTCCGCTTTTACTTTGATGAATGCCCTTACTACATCATACAATGACTGATCTAACGGGGCCTGTGGTAGGGAGAAAAAAGTCTGTAATACCAGAGATGTTGCCTCGACGCCCATCAGGCGACTATTTGAATTGTTAAACAAAGACGAGTCTGATTTTACCAATTTTTTTTTACCAATTTTATTTTCACACACCACAAAAAACACAGGTTAAGAAGAGAAAGAGAACGTTAAGATCTTGAGTAAAATGAAGTGAAGGAATACGGGGAAAAGAAAAACGATAATAGTACGACTATGACTGAGAAAAGGAAAAACGAGGCGATTTTTAGCTATTTAAACAGTCTTACTTTTTGCACTATTAAAAGTGTTTCAATGTAATCATTTTCCAAAATGTCAAAGAGAACGTGATTAATTTTCCTTTTGACTGCTTTCTTAGGATGTTTACGCAAATGGCCACAACCACCTGTTCTTTTTCTTGTAATTTGTTGGCCATACGCGCGTCGAGCTCGGGGCGGTGGGGAGGGGGGCACTCCCCGGAATTCGTGGTAGGGGTGTGCTGCCCAGTTGTGCAAATCTTGACCCTATTTCAGACTAAAACATGCCATTTTCACACCCGTTTTCAGACCAGGCCTGGCCGGTTACACCGGCTTTATTGTAGCGCAATTAAGCTTGGCATCGGTGCCGAAGTCAAGAATTAGTACAATTCAGCTCTACTATTCATTTGAAGTTAAAAAGAAAAATATAATTACACGCTCTCGCGGTTCTCTTGAAAACCATACCCTATTTCAGACCAAAATGGTCAAAATCTATACCCGTCTTCAGACCAAAACGGTTTAAAAACCATACCCTTTGGGTGGCACATACCTACATAGCTTATATAGGGGAGTAACCCCCGCCTTGACGAAGTTCTTTGAATTAACCCTCGTGGGCTTTAGAGGAGTGTGTGTGTGTCCGGGGGAGGGGATTTTCACCCTAACTTCATTTTTATTTGCATGCACGAACAGGAATTCTGTTTAACTCAATATAATTATCCAATAAGAGAACCTTAGTAGCATTGATCAACTGTAAAGTTGTTTTTGTTGCTGTCACAACTGATTTTGTTTCAGGATTCTCTTCTTCACTCGAGTGTGCGTGGAGTGACCATAAATAAATTGTGTTTAAGTTAATTTTCTTTGCCAATTTTCCTTTCAGGATATAAGGAAATTCTTGTGATTCCCGCCAGTGCGACTAATATTAACATACAAGAGTTAGCACCCACCTCGAATTTCCTAGGTACGTTTACTATCTTAAAACTAAATTACAATAGTTTTACATTTATTCGTCTAGCGCGCCAAATATATGTAGGATTATATAGGATACAGTGGTCTACAGAATACTTAGTACGAGACATTTATGTGGTATGGGAGAGAGATTGTTATATCTATCAGTTGGTACGCGCGCTGTGATTGGTCAGTTTTGCGGCCATATTTTACTGTATGGCCCGCTAAAGATATAATAAATATCTTACTAACCTCGTTTTCTCGGTCCGTACTACAAGTTATGCATCCTCGTTTTTTTCCCATTGATAAGTGAACGGGAAAAAACTTGGTCCATAACTTACAGTACGGACCTAGAACACGGTTAGTAAGAAGTACTTCGTAATTCGCCCCATCTTCTAGGAGCTCCAGCTATAGAAAATTGGCCGCAGCATGTACAGGTGATCCGAGATCGCATTAATAAAATGGATGCAAAAAAAGGAAGGAAAGAAAGTGAAGGAAACGTTGTATAATTATAATTTCTATTCCCATTGTTTCAGCTCTGGCCGATTCATCAGGAAGTTATTTTTTTAACGGTGACTACACCATTCAAAACCCAAGGAAGAATCGTATTGCTGGTACTGTGTTTAATTACGAGCGGTCCGCTTTTGGTCAGGAGAGGATCTTCTCTTTAGGACCCACTTCAATCCCCGTGCATGTAGAGGTATTTCATGTGGAAAATTTAATTCGCATTCCAGTATGAAATGGAAGTAAGCTAGAGTTTGGTAGATTAGCAAACAGTTGGGTAAATTTTCTGGTTTTGACTTGGACGCCCAACATACACGAATTTAACAAATTAATGATAACAAAGCTTTTTCGTAGTATACTGTGAAATATTCCACTTTTCACTTGGATATTATTGGCATTCACACTCCCCTAAAGATAGCTATGTATGTTAAGAATCGTGAATAACCTCTCGCAAGTGTTGCATGACTAAAATATATTTCTTTTAAGGTTCTGCATCTCGGCGGGAAAAATCCTGGCATCTCGTTCGAGTTTTCTGTGCCAAAGTCAATCACTAAACTCCCAAAACGGGCTCAGTTCTCGTGGCGGACCGACGAATTTGACAAATGCAGCGTAACCTGTGCCGGAGGTGAGTCGGTCTCGTGCAAAGGCGATGTTAAATCAAAAGTAATTAGGAAAACAAATCACGATTAAGTGAATGATGCATATGAAAGAAGTCATATATTTCACAGGAACATATGAACCCAAAATTGATCTGCTCCCAACGTCAGTGGCTTCAAAGCTCAGTTGGTAGAACATCGCACCGGAATCGCGAGGTCACGGGTTCAAGCCCCGTTGAAGTCCTGAATTTTTTTCAGGCTTCTTTGCGCAATTGTAAAAATTGCGATCATATTTGCGACGATCATTCTTCATTTGGAAATCATGATTAGCGAAACAACAGAATATGGAAGTGAGGCTAAAATATTGGTTTGGATAATCACCAGAGTTTTTGTTTGATTTTCTTTAGTAACGACGCAACGCATAATTCTGTCGCTTTTGTCCCATTCGTGCTTCCCCCCTTTTGCGTTGTCGAAGTGATTACCGTAATATCTTGCGCCGGAATAAGAGAATAAAAAATTGATTAGAACTATAATTTCAACCTAATTTAAAAGAACCACTATTTTATTTCAGGCGAACAGAAGAGGCGAGTTTTCTGTGTTCGTGACAACACTGGGGAGGAAGTACCCACGTCAAATTGTGATCTCGACAAGAAGCCATCACATAAACAGGAATGTAACTTTCAGCCCTGCCCTGCCAGGTCAGTCCCCGAGATGAATGGGTGGGGAGGGTGGGGCGGAGACAAGAATGCTGTGCACAAAGATACATCGCAGCTTTTTAATTGAGTTTATTTGTGTAGTTAAACTCACAGCCGCGTTTTTCGAGTTTGCTCTCATTCGATGACGGTTCATTAGCCTGTCTCAGGCTCTCAGCGCGCGAACGAGATCGTGAGCGAAGAAACTGGAGGTAGTGGGCGCTCTTTCCCTCCGCCCGTCCCAAACCTCCCTCCTTTTTCGTCCCTTTTTTCGCCTCGCTCTCCTGGTACTATCCCGCCTCGTTCTCTTGCACCGATTCTTTAATTGACAAAATATTCAAAAAGGGTAAAAAATAAAAACTGAACGTTTTCGATAGTGGGTGATCTTCAGGGATTATTTACTCCATTAAATAGTATTTTAATAAATCGTGTTGCAAGGGTCGATGAAAACTCGGACTTCTGAATGACTGTTGAGTGCTTCATGTCCCGAATTTTGACCTGGACTGCAAAAATTGGTGCTTAATACACCAGGGAGCTTAACTCCCAGGAACGATTAACATACAACCTCTCCTCTCAATTTCAATAAATTATAAACCAAACCTGAGGTAATGAGAATAGACAAATTTATCAGTTAGAGGGTAATACCTTAATACAACACCAAATTCAGTCATTTTCAAGGCATTTTGAAGGGAAAATTGCTAATCCAATTTTGAAAGTCAAAGGGTTAAGCAATGAACACACCAGCCGCGATCAGAACACCACAGAATATACCGTATTTATTCGATTAAGCACCCAGGGCTCTTATTTTAATTCTTGGACTTTCAGGGTGGGCGCTCATTCAATTTTCCCCATTTTCAGTAAGTAAAATGTTTATTTTGTAGCAAAACAATAAATAAGAACTAAATTGTAACTGTTTATGCCCAGGACTAACAACTCATTGTTCGGTCTTCGCAGAAGTCTCTTTAGCCATCATAATTCTCAATCAACTTCAATGTCATCGTCGCTCAGCTCAATAACTAAACTTTCTGGCGCTGCCTCCTCCTGTGCTTATTCGAATAAATACGGTAATCAGTGTAATCAGCAAAAATAATCACCTGCAAAATAAACAACAAATGACAAGATCCAAAACCTTGTGGCAAACTTCCTTTTTGCTAACTGCAACACCGTTTCCCCTAACCGGTTCCTGCATAGTTCATTGTACGTCAAAAGAGGTGAAATGATAGAGAAAATAGTCACGCTGACATCTTTTGTTAAAATAACGTTTTTGCCTAAGCTCTCTACCATCTCAGAGCTGAGAATTTGATGTTCATTTTTAGCTGGTTTGTGAGTGCGTGGAGCACTTGCTCAATGACATGCAGTCGAGGCAAACAGATTAGACGAGTTCACTGCCAACACATTGTGCAAGGAGGAGAGGCTGAAATGATCCCGGATGATCAGTGTCCAGATCCCAAACCTATTACGATGCGCCTCTGTCAGATGCAGCGAAACTGTCCTGCTTGGTCGGTGAGCCAGTGGTCAAAGGTAAGGAAGCGAAAAATGAACCTTTATTGGGAGATTAGTAACATACGAACTCAAAATGCGGAAATAGAGGTGGAGAGGATCGTAACCAGTGCTGGTTTGTTATTGCCAGTATAATCATGACTAAATGAAGTACGATCATCATCAGAGTCAAGTGATCACTTCCACTTACGAAACGTCAGTCAATAGAGAGATTAGGCATGACGTTTACGGCAAAAGGGAAAACGACAGGCTCCTGCTCATCATAAAAGCGTGAAAATTCTCGCATTTTAACTTGTCTCGTTCCTTTGAGAAGTTGCTTGATTTCTGGAGCTAACAGGGCAGAAATGAGTTAATTTCAAGCAGGGTTCTTACATTTTTGGCAAAACCTTAATTTCACTCCGACGTTTGCCGTTTGGCGTAAACGTCATGCTTAATCTTTCTAATGTCATCTCAAACACCTCAGGTCTACAATCACCCGGCCGATCGTACTTCCCTTAGTGATGACATGACCCCTGGTTCAAACCATTTACGTATAAGTATAATGATGTGATCGAGCAATTTGCATAATGCACTTTCCGAGTTCAGTGGCTCATATATCTTTGACTTTTGCTTCTCTCTGACGAGTTCTCTTTACCCCTGACAGTGCAATGTTACGTGCGGATTGGGATTTAAACATCGCAACGTCACATGCCAGTCTCTCGACGCAAAGAAAATTTTGCAGGCAGAGAGCTGCAACCTCGCTTTCAAACCAAACGAGAAAGAGCAATGCAACCCAGGCCCCTGCACTGTCACCTGGATGGCATCAAACTGGAGCGAGGTACGACTTTGGCGCTTGTATTCTTTCCTTTGGAGTTCCCTTTCAAATGCCGCTCTGCCAGCTCCCTTAGGAGTTTGGCCATTGACATCCTGATTGCTACTAGGATCTGGAAACTGAGGTGGTAAATTTGAAATGGAGTGGTAAATGAAAGAACCTCTTTTCTTTCTTTGTATTCAGACTTGATGGCAACTTCATTTTTTTTTCAAATATACACAGACCTAAGGAAAACCTATATACGATCATGATGAACAATCTGATCAAACAATGAACTAGCATGTCTCAATTTTGCAGTGTTATCCAAAATGTGGTAAAGGAATGAGTACAAGAATGGTGTATTGCGTCAGCATCTCAGACAGAAATCAAAAGTACCCGGATGGTCTGTGTGAGAAATCCTCTCGACCAATCAGCGAGAGGAACTGTTCCAGTGCCGACCTGTGTCCACCAATGTGGCACGCATCACAGTGGAGTACGGTGAGTGTAAGGCACGGGCGGATCCAGGGGGAGGGGGGTGGATTGGGTAGCTAGCCACCCCCCTTCGGAGAAGCCCATCATGAAAATCTAATACGTGAAAAAAAGGAAATACATGCATAGGTCCCAAAAAATATAGTATAGTTTGGTGGCCGACTGTGTCAGCCACCCCCCCCCCCCCCCCCCCATTAAAAAAATCCTGGATCCGCGCCTGTAAGGGAAGCTAAAGAGCTTGAAAGGGTGAAAATCGTCTGTTAGTGGATTAAGACAACTTATGTGTAGAATAGTAACAGGAACGACCGGATTCCAATTCGCTTTGTGATCATACGAATGAGACTCTTTCAAAGAAAGATGTGGGTTAGCTAAGACAAAATTTCACAAAAGAATACTGAGGAACTTTTCGGGAAAAGAAGAGGCAACATTTAAGAAACGGTTGTGAAAATCTAAAAATCCTATCTTTTTAGCTACACATTTGATCATTTTAAGAGTAATTGGGCATCTTCCCACGAACCATGAGCATTATCAACATTAAATTGTTGTTGTTATTATTATTATTATCTTTTGCGAGATGCGTACACAACTTCTTATTGAATTGCAAGTGCTACAATCATCTTTTATGGCACGAACTGTCCAACTATTGTCGTTTGTACGCTATCTTTTCTCTAATCATGGCCCAGTGGTAAACGAACTCGGGTTTTAGATGAACCCGCGCTAACAAGTGCGTCGATTTTCGTTCCTCAGTGTACCGCCACATGTGGTGTAGGTATGCAGATGCGAAATGTGTTGTGTGCCCAGAAAGAGAGACCAAATATGCTCAGGATTTTACCCAATGATCAATGCAGCCGAACAAAGAAGATGAACGGATTGCAGAAATGTTCTGTTAAACCCTGTCAGGCTGGGTGGTACATCTACCCTTGGGAACCGGTGAGTAATAATAAGATAGCTGAAAATGAGGCAAACTGATTGATAAAACATTTAAAATTTTCATGTTTGCCATACTACCACTAATACTACTGACACCACCACCACCACCACGCACGACTACGACTACGAGTGAGATTACTGCTTCTGCCTCTGCTGCTACTGCTACTATTACCATTGTTGGTTTCTCTAATTAAGGTATTTTTTAACTTTCATTTGCTTTCATAGTGTTCCAAGACCTGTGGTGAGGGTGTCAGGAGAAGAAGCGTAAAATGTTTTGCCGACTCAAAAGAAGATCCAGAAGAAAAATGGTGCAAAGCCGAGGACAAACCGGCCACAGAGGAACAATGCTTTGGGAAAGAATGCAAAGGTTTGTAGAAGAGATTTAGTTTTGGAAACTATTGGCTAACAAAGATTATAGGAAAAGTGAAGTTTCTATCAAGCACACGCGGAGAAAATTCCGTGGCGGTTCCTTATTGAAGTTTTAGACGCAACAAGACTCAGGGAGAGAACCATGCCCTTGCCGAACTACTAGTAGCTCCGACGAAAAAATGTTAAAAGTGATAACGAAGAAAGATGATCAGCCATCTTTCTCTCTTGATGATGCAGCTTAAAAGTTTATTAGTTGTAATAGTTTAACAAATAGTTTCATTCGCAGTTCCTTCAACCGCGCTGACTACACTAGCATCAACTACGATCGCAGCGACAACGACGGTGACTACAACTACCACAGCTGGAGTAACAACAACAACAACAACAACAACGGAAAAACCAACAACAGTAACAGATGAAGCAACAACAGATGAAGCAACAACAGATGAAGCAACAACAGATGAAGCAACAACAGAAGAAGCAACAACAGAAGAAGCAACAACAGAAGAAGCAACAACAGATGAAGTAACAACAGCAGCAACAGATGAAGCAACAACAGCAGCAACAACAGAAAAACCAACAACAGTAACAGATGAAACAACAACGGCAACAACAACAGAAAAACCAACAACAGTAACAGATGAAGCAACAACAGCAGCAACAACAGCAACAACAACAGAAAAACCAACAACAGTAACACATGAAACAACAACGGCAACAACAACAGAAAAACCAACAACAGCGACAACCACAAAAGAATTAACAACAGAAGCCACGGTAACAAGAGATTCAACGACAACAGAAGTAACAACGGAACCAGTTGAAAAAGAAACGACTACAGCAGAAATAAGGACGACCCAAGAAACAATAACGGTAGCAGAGGAAGAAAAAACGACCGAAGTAGCAACAACAACAAAACAACAAGAAAGGACCACGACAGCAGTCGCAGAAACAACGACAACAACAGCGGAGGAAACTACATCACAGCCGTCCACTACAGAGAGCAGAATTATCTCTACTTCACCGCGTGCCACACTGTCTTCCTCTGGCACTTCTACTCCATCTTCTTCTGCTAGTACCACCCCAGAAACGACGACTGAGCGACCAACAACTGCCCGAAGAATCAAACCAGCGAAGATCACAGAACGTCCAACGGATACAAGTAAGTTACGGTCTTTTTCTTTCATTTTACCTTTCAAATGACGTTTATTGCTGAGTTCCCGTCGTGCTGTTGAAAATCATCTGGGCAAATTTAGTATTCAAAAGTCAAGACTGTTTCAAAGGTTAAGGCTGTGGTTTCCTCCTTTACTCTTTTGCTCACAGATATATTTTTGCTTTCGGTTTTCAGTGGCATACGTAGGTGCCGAAATGATATTTCGTTGCCGAGCAACAGGATACCCAATCCCCGTCATCACTTGGCGAAAGGGCTCAGTACCAGTGTCGAGTTTGGATTCATCACGGATACAAATCCTTTATAGCGGTGATTTGAGAATAACTAACGTCACAGAGCACGACGACGACACTTACACTTGCACAGCAACCAACTTCTTTGGTCCTATGGACAACGCAGAAGCACATTTGGATGTAATAGTCCCAGTCTCCGCGTCCGTGTCACCTAAAAACCTAACCGCATATCCTGGGGACGATGTTAAGATCACTTGTACTTCAGTTGGTGTACCGGAACCCGCCGTGGAGTGGTATAAACAAAGGAATTTATTAATTACTCAAGGAAGAGTTAGTGTTTCCAGGACTAACCTGATGATAACACAAGTACAGGATTCAGACAGTGGGAAATATGAATGCTTAGCTCGCCATAACTACGGTCTTGCTAGCGATTGGACGTACTTGAGTGTCGTCAAGAAAGAAGGTGATTTTTACTGAATATACGCTGATTTGAGAAATGGGATGAAATTCAATCTTGTTTATCCGGTTTGAAATTGCTATCAAGTGAAAAATGTTTGATTGAAATGTCTGTAGAGAATATTTGTATTTACTGTTACTTATACCCGATTCTTTCTTCCGCAGAACCTACGACTCCTCCTAAAGCCAAATGTGAAGACAATCCTGCTATCGCTCACTGTGCTGTTGTCAGACGAGTAAATTACTGCTGTATTAATTATTACCAGAAAGCTTGTTGTAAGACTTGCGAGGATATTCTTCCTTGGTGCACATAGTATGGCAAATACCACAAACGACATGGTGTTTTCCAGTTGAGTCCCATAAATCCAAACCAAGTAATTACTCTTGCTAATCCCAACAGATGTAAACATGACATCAGCCAATCAAAATTTGTCAGAATCACAGACAACCAATATCAAAAACTGGGAAATTGCATTCAAGAAAGTTGCCATTCTTGTTGGCTTTGCCTCTCATTGGCTGAGAAAGTGGCGCGAAATTTTGTAGCTAATCAACAAGAATTGCTTTCTTCACTCAACTGGAAATCGCTCTATCGAGGAAGGTTCGAGCCTATTTGCTGCTGTTCGGTTTGGAAACATTGTTTGCTTGAGGTGACGTGGCCATTTTCAGCAGTTGGTTGCACAGGACACCCAAATAAACAGAATGACCAGTAAACTGAAAGGAAAATAAAGGCGAAAAGAGAAAAAACGTATTAAAATCAGATTGCTCTTCCAGAACTAGAATATTTCAGTCATTGTACATTTCAGTCTAACAATACGATGCGTTTAGTTACTGTACGTTTTTCTTTGGTATTTTGAACCAAACGTAAAAATGGTAGCCATGTCCAAAGAGTTTAACAACCACATTTCAACTTTGTTGTCTCTGAGTGTTTTTTAGATTTGGATTTAACGCGAAATATATTTGTCTTGCTGTACACGAGGGGGACTTTAGCTCTTAGAGGGAATGGATATGCTCTTAATTATGTAACAAAGTCTTTTCCACAACGTGTGCACGTTATTTACTGCTGTACTGAGTCTCTTTCTTCTCCCAGGCTTAGTAATAGAACTGGGGATCGAGCGGTGAACGAGGATCCGCGTTCTCTTCTTAATTTGTGTAATTTGACCTTGCCCGCGAGCGATCTCAGGGAAAGAAAAGACCACTCGCAGTCTAATAGTGAGACTTCTACTGTATCTTTTATGTAGGCTATGCCCACGGCCGACTACGGATTATGCAATAACAAGACAAAACTTTTCGCTGTTTTTAAAGCCACATAATAAACATCTTATTAACCTCGAACGTTCAGTCTTTACTGGAAAATGTCAATCCTCGGCCTCGCTCGTTCAACATGGCAAGGCTCAATTTGAGATTTTCCCGTAAAGACCTCACTCTCGGTTAATCAGTATACGGTCAGCTTTCAGTGCTGGAAACCGGTGTGCACCACCTCAAATTCTTTATATATTACTAAATGTATGGAAATCTATGCGAGCTAAAAATTGAGACATTTAAATAAAATATTCCGGCGCGATCCATTTCGGAAAAAACTCCGGAATTTCGGTTCAGAAGATATTTCCGGAACGTCATTTCGAAAAATTTTGGTCAACCTCTCGAAGTTGTCCATTTTCCCGACATACCGTAAAATTCCGAAAATAAGCCCCGGGGCTTATATTTTTCAAAGGCCCTTTTTGAGGGGCTTATATACGGAGGGGAATTTGCGTTTCAAAATCGGCTAGGCTTATACTTGGAAGGAAATTTTTACTGAAACTCGTGTGATGTCTGCTTCATGACGCGGACGTAGCCAAGCAAACTTAAAAACACAACCGCAAATTACTTTATTGAAAACGCAATACTCAGTTCAAAGGTAAGTTAACGTCAGCAATAACTGGTCACACAAAAAAAATGAATCTTAACAAAAAGTCCAGACTTGTCGCCACTGAACAGTTTGGAATCTATGGGCTTAAAACATCCAAGCAAAGAGTGAAGCATGAACTTTATTGACATTTCGTATACGTAGTAATTTTTTTGGTATATAAATAAAATTTTGTTCCTGTAGCGTTTTTGCTTTGTTTAATTTTGCATTTGAGGGCAATTTGCAAGTATAAGCCCCTGGAGGCTTATATTCGGAGGGGCTATTCAACGGAGGGGTTTTTGTGTTTCAAGTTTGGGGGGCTTGTGTTTGGAGAGGCTTATTTTCGGAAATTTACGGTATTGGAACAACTGGAAATTTTGTTTCATTTCGCTTTTCATTTTAGTGAGACACTCGGATGAATCCGGAGAAAAACCCCTCGGAGAAGAGTAGAGAACCAACAAACTCAGCCCACAGTCCGAGAATAGACTCCCGGAACACGGGACATGGAAGGCGAGCGCTCTCACACTGGGCCAACCCTGCCCCCTCCCCTGTGGTTTAAGGGGCTGACAGTGCTAAATATAACATTATATAACAACCAAATCAATGTGCACGCTCTGATTGGTCAATCAGCTATGGTTTATTGTGCCAGTAAACTCATGGAAATTTCGCGGGTTTTCTGAATTATTATATAAAGACAACAGACCACGATTTTCTATGGTATAGAGGCCGGGAATGATAAACAACTTGAGATGTTGGAAGAACACGAGGAGAATTCATAAATCACTCGCCTGCGGTTCGTGATTTACGAATTCGTCTCGTGTTCTTCCAACATCTCGCGTTTATCACACTATAAACTATCACTTTCTAAAATCCAAAACTAAAGAGCCACTAAAGCTTTTATCCTCATCAGGCTCAAGAGGTAGTAAATTTATATCTGTGTACAATTTTACAGCTCAATAGTGTGCTTCGTTTCGAAACTAGAGCATTTTGAATTTCGGAGTTGTGGCGGTGCGTGACACAAGGCTACGATCGAAATTTTTGAAAAATATATACTTATCTCATGATTTTGAGCCTTTTTAGAAATTAAAACATTAGGAAAAGTGCTTATGCAAATACCTGTTTGTTCAGTACAGATGATAAGTCGCCTAGATAGCTAAAGTAAGTTCCAGATGTTGACACTATTTTCCGGCTGCCATATTGGTGCACAACAGATGTGCACCAACGTGGCGTTTCCATACTGGGCTCTGTAAATTTCTGCGACACATTTCGACGAATATCTGAAGTTTGATAAAGGGCAAATACCTAAAACTTGGAGAAGTCTCTTCTTTATATATCTTCTATAACATCCCAATTTCTTGACTTTTTCCACTGGATAGTTTTCGATTTATTTATTTGTTGCGTGACAGTGAAAACGATCTATATAAATCCGTGGTCTATTGCTTAAATTGTCGTTTGTCCTCTACAATTTCTGGCAGTTCGAAATCTTCTGCCGTGTCCAAAACAATCAACAAGGCGAGCAAAATCCTTTCCCGTTCCGAGCGAGAATCGTACCAGACCGCAAAAATCCATTCCACTAGCTTGACACCTGCTTAAACTGCTTAGCTAAGCACGCTGAAAAGCTGAGCTCAACACGTCTAGAAATTGTGTAAGCTCTAAAACATTTCCGGTTTTCGAAGGGCATTCGTTGTTACTACCGCAGAGAAGGAAAACACCTTTAGCTAATAGTAAATTTCTTTTACGTTCTGGATTAAACTGACTGAGAAACATGTGACCATGAAAAGAACTGAGAAGCCCATATTGCTGGTTATAAGTGACGTCATGGCGGCCATGTTGGGAACTAAAAAAGAAGTTTCTATTGTTTTGACCACCAATGGCCGCCCTGTCACGTGGTTGAAAACCAAGATTCATAATCAAGAGGCGTTGTCACGTAAAGAAACTAGAAGAAGTTTAATCATGGCTGGAAGGTTCGGACTTGTGCAGAAACAGAATGGTTCGCAAATCCCTTTGGAGAGCATCAACATTCGTGTCGATGTGCAGGGATTCACGGCACATGTTGTCGCTTCCATGAAATACATCAACAAGGAAGAAAACCCCATCGAAGCCATTTATATTTTTCCGCTCGATGAACAAGCAGCTGTGTGCGGATTCCAAGCGACAATCGATGGCCGAACCATTGTGGCTGAAGTACAAGAGAAGCAAGAAGCTCGAGACACTTACGATGATGCTATAAGCTGCGGTCAGAGCGCGTTTCTGCTGGAAGAGAGCGATGAAAGCTCGGACATCTTTCAGATAAACGTCGGGAATCTACCTCCACAGACAGATGCTCTTGTCGAGGTACGCTTTGTGACAGAACTTTCTGTAGAAGCCGAGGGACGAGTTGTGTTTGTGTTGCCTACGGTTCTGAACCCCAGATATTCCCCGGCCGACAGCGCAGCGAGTCTCAGCACTCAAATTCCCCGAGCTGCTTCCGTTGATTCGCCTTACTCCTTCGAGTTTGCGATGACTGTGAAAGCGATCTCGGCGATAAGCGAAATTACTTCCCCATCCAACTCGCTCAGAGTTGAAGTTGACAAAACCGATGAAAGTCAAGCCCAAGTGTCGCTGGCCAAAGCTCACGATTTCGATAACGATGTTGTGGTTCAAATTTTAACGCGGGAACCATTCAAACCACTATCGATCGTGGAAAAGGGAATCAAACTGAAGGACAGAGAAGACAAAGAGGGTTTTATGGCGAACCCTGTGGTCATGCTGAATTTCTTCCCTGAATTTAAAAGTCCCGAGGCGTCGGATGAAGGTGAGTTTGTGTTTGTGGTCGATCGCAGTGGAAGCATGGGCGGTAGCCGGAACAACAGTGCCAAAGAGACACTGCTTTTGTTTCTAAAGAGCTTGCCAGACGGTTGTTACTTTAATGTTGTGGGGTTCGGAAGCAGGTACACGACCCTGTTCAACAAGAGTCAACTCTACAACGATAAAAACTTAAAGGCAGCCACTGCTTTGGCCCAATCCATGCAAGCTGATCTCGGAGGCACAGAGATCCTGGAACCGTTGAAGTGGGTGTTCTCCCAGCCTTCCCTGAAAGGTCGCCCAAGACAGCTGTTCCTTTTAACTGACGGCGAAGTTGGAAACACGGAGCAAGTTATTAGTCTGGTGCAAAAGAACTGCAGTACCACAAGGTAAGCTGCCTCACTTCAGTCCATGAAGGAGGGTGGGTCTGGGTTTAGGGAGAGGAGAGGAGAGGGGAGAGTGGGGCCATGGTTTGGGGGAGAGGGGAGGGTGGGGACATAGTTTGGGGGAGAGGGAAGGGTGCAGTCAAGATGTGAGGGACAGCAGAGTGAATCATTAGCTAAGATTGTAGTTTCTTCTCAGAACTAGAGGCCGTAATGGCCTTCACTCGGGCTTTTCGAGTGGCAAATGGATGTTGTGGATGATTTCCGCACAGCCTAATATATAAAATTATACATGTGTTTTGTGACTCAAACTCGATTCGTTAAAGCATTGGGTGGCCTGTGTGAGTGTGCGTGCCAGCGGAAATAAACACGACAGGACCGTGGGAACACAAACAAGCTTAGTTTTCTGCTTTTCTGTGACAGACTTTTTAGCTTTTTCACTGGTATCCTACTGGGCTCGCGATCACAACGTCTTGATGGCACATGGCATTCACGGTTGTCGTTAAAATACACAAACTTAGCATAACGAGATCTGAATTCCTTTCTATATTTTATTTTCACTAAGGCATCACGTTGAGCATGTACAGATAACTGCATTGCCTTCTCAAATACCTCGCATTTTTCAAGTACATCCGACAGTTGTGTTGATAAAACTGATAAACTTACACATTCATGTAGAACACGCGAACGTACAAGATTACACATAAAACTAACATACTACACAGCCTTGAATTGATACAGCTGATAATCCACAATCTAAAGTATACAAAAGAAATGAAATACTGGTGACAATAGCCATAAAAGTAAAAACGTTACTTGTATCTTCGCTTCGATGCATGGGTTCTTCATCACCCAACATGGACGCTCTCCTGTTGCTGTTGTTACTACTGCTGTTCGTCTTTGTACCTCTAATCTCATCATCAACGGGTATCTTGTATTCGCCAGCACCTAAACTGTTCGTGTCAAAGTTTCCACTCAACTTCTTCAAGGAACATTTCTCATCGGTAGTCAGAGCCTTTGTGCACTTTTTGTACTCATTGATAGCTCATTCAGCTCATTTGATCTCATAATATTTTTCACGTTTGCTTCGAGTTCGCGGAGCGATCCGTTTCGAAATGTACGCTCACCATCATCATTTAAGTGGGTCTACCGCGAATGGCGTGTGCGTTTGTAAGTGGTTTGAGCGTATTGGATACGACACCATTTGCCATAGCTGTAGACAGGTCAACTTTTTCCTTTGAAAATCCGTCGAGGGATCCACAGTTGCTTTGTGCCTTGCTTTTCAACACACAAGACAAGCGTAAACAAAACATAAACAGGTTTTTACCGGGTTTTACCGGTTCATCGTTAGCGCCTGCGCAAATACGCCGGAAATGAGGTTTGTGGAAAACAACGAAAAAAAAAAACGAAGAACGGACGACAGATTTAGACTCGGGCCTTCCACAGGAAGGCCGAGTAATTAGTGGTACAAATGTAAATACTATCTTCAATTCAATGGTGATCGCTGGTAATTTCTTCGGACACTTCAGTTCAAAGGTACAAATTTTACCTTTCCTAAAATGTTACTGAAGGATCAGGTGTGATACCTTATACTTGTGCTGGCTTAGGCTCAGAAATAAGATGTACATGCACTTGATGGAAAAGCACCATAGTTAATACAGGCTTGTACAGGGTTCCAAACCATGAGTTTTCTGACACCAAGGTCCATAGTTCTGCAGGGTCGAGTTTAGATCCCACACTCCAGCTATGGCCTGACATTCATGTTTTTAGCAATGGCCAAACCAGCATAATGATTACTGTGATGATGTTCATTTTCAAATGTTGGCAATTGCAGTCTGTCAACATGAATTTGGTCATGTTTTATATACTGACAGTTAATCAGCACACCCCAAGCCATGCAAGAATGTAAAACATTATTAAATAAATTTTGTTACAGGTCTTAGAAGTTGCTACAACAATTTCTGGTGCTTTTAATCAATGCTTACAGAAAACTTCCTGGAAGTGTTGAGGTAGTTTTAAAAGTTCAGCAACATAAAGTTACATAAAGTGTTAGTAACAGCTATTATGCTCTGAATAGTCATACTAACTTGAAGATCTTTTGTGACCCTCTCCCAGATGTTTCACTTTTGGGATTGGGTCAGGAGTATCTACTGCACTGATTAAGGGTGTAGCCAGAGCTGGGAAAGGTACTGCTGAATTTGTCAACAGTGAGGAGGATCGCCTGCAGACAAAGGTAGCAATTGATTATCATTTCTTGCAGCATGCATGTACACTGCTGCAATGGGTAAAATGTTCTACCTAATGCACTCACTGCTGGTCATGTTTTGGGAAGTCACATTGTCAAGTGACAAATAGCCCTTGCTGCATGCCGTCAATGTAAAATTGTAGTTAAACAATCAAAACCATATTTTTTGTTATGCAGGCTTTTTGATCTGTTTCGAGACCGTTTCTACAAAATTTAAATAACCCTAACTAGAAATCCTTCTGGACTTCATCTCATGCAATGTAGAAAAAATTGTTACTACATGTTGTTGATTTCAAAGACACGAGATAATTCCACTCAGAAATTGGACCACAGACTTACATGGATTTTATAAGAATGTTGTAGCTGTAATAAGTGAAAATAAAAAAATGAGTTATGATCAACATGAACTACTAGTAACCAGCCCAAATAAAGAATCTCTTTATGGTGATCAGCTGACATTTAAACTAAAATTCCTTGCTTCTCTTTCATGAAACTGTGGTTATTTTTAGTCATCCTGATCTACAATCCTGGACAAAAGTGTTGGGAAGGTAGCATCACTTTAAAGGTAACCCCCTTCCCCCTTATCAATGTTGGATTTTCCAGGAACAAAATGGTGACTTCTCTTGCATCAAGAACCTCATGAAGAACCGAACATTGAATATGGGGGAGGGGGGGTCACAAAAGCATGTCATTTCCCAAATAGTACAGCTAATAGTTCGAACAACCGAAATAGGTACGAAGTGAAGTAATGCGCGCAACTTTCCCAACAACTTTTGACCACGATTGTAGGTTCAAACAGCTGTAGTGGTTAAAGCTGCTGGCGGTGTAACTAATGGTGCAAGAAGCCTGGTTCCTTATAGGTGGCTAAGCTGGGTTTAAGTGTCACATGAGTGTTAATGCTGATTTTGATGATGATGATGATGATGATTACAGTCCACAAAATGGTGAAATACCCCACATCTCCATAAAGTCTCCTTCCCTTAAAGCACATTAGTGATACAGGTGCATCATATTTGTGTTCCATTTTGCTGCCTCATATTTCGAGGAGAGGAAAGCAGGATTTCTACTTTTTGTAGAACTGTGGATTGGGCAGTGTAAGTTGTTAATAAACATATATACAGTTAGACAATCAGTACAATACAGTAAAGTGTTTATGTATATTGAATTTAGTTAGTTGTGGTGGCATCAGATGGCTAAGAGTGAATGGGGTTGTTAGTTGCAGGCATAGCAATGTTCCAACTTCCAAACTAAAACTAGTAAACTGGTGATATGTAATTTCTGGGAAAATTTGCATAATTACAGTATCCCTGTGTTTTGAAAAGTTATAGTATAATTATTGTTTCCCTCACTTTGTTGACATGTTGGCACATTAAGAAATAATATAGCACTACACTTTTCTTCAGGTTATTAAGACATTAAAACGAGCTCTTCAGCCAGTTATCTCAGATGTGAGCATAGCCTGGGACCTAGCACAAGGCTGGACTGTGCAGCAGATCCCCTCATCTCTCCCACCGCTGTTCAGTGGAGACAGATTAGTGGTGTATGGTCTCCTCAAGCCTTCCGAGAAAGCAAGCCAGGTTGGACAAAATGAAGTAAGACTACAAGGTACCCTGGGCAAAGATGAAAAAATGGAACATTTGATCACATTCCCAACTCCATCTACAGCACAAGGTGCAGATAGTGATCCCCATTCAAGTGACTTTATTCATTGCCTAGCAGCAAAAACTTTCATTCAAACGGAACAAGAAGACCTCCCTGACAAGTATGGTAGAGAATTGGAAGAAGCCAGGTCTTCCATAATCAGCATTAGCAAGTCAGCTAATGTGGTGTCAAAGCTCACATCATTTGTGGCTGTTGACATCAATAACCACCAGCCTGTATCAGGACCTTTGACAAAACAGGTTGTTCCTTCATTTACTAGCTTTGATTGTGGTTACTCAAACTTGTGTTCAAGAAATAAGGCTTTATATGTGTCACCACCCTCTGGAGCAATTGCATACTGCAAAGGACCACTGCTGCGTGCTGAAAAGACAAGGAAAAAGTCAAAAGGAATGTCTTTGTTTTCAGCACCACTGCCCAGAGCCAAAGGGGAACCAAGAGAATATGATGGCATAAGTATAGAAGATGTAACAGACAGTGCTTTCGATGCAGGGAAGCACACGTATGCTGCAGAGCTAAATACTGCTCTTGTATCTGCATCTCAGCAAAAGAAAGAAGGCTCCGCAGTCTTATCACTGATATCATTACAGAAAGCCTCAGGTGCTTGGAAATTCACAGACCAGCTGGTGTCACTGTGCAGTACAGGCAAAGATGCTCTGATCACAGGATGTCCAACAGAGATTGCAGTTAGTACAAAAGAAGGGAAGTTGTTATGGGCCACTGCCCTGGCTTTGGTGCTGCTGATGTACAAGTACTTGGATCAGAAAGATGAATGGGAAATGATTGCTGAAAAAGGAAAAAAGTGGTTGAAGAAGAAACTACCAGGTGTTGTGAAGTATGATACTGTGTTGCAGTCTGCAGCTGCTGCCATGGGCATTCACATATAACTTTGGATGACATAAAAATTACAATAATTATTTCAATAATTTTGTTCATAGACTGTAATGACTTTGCCAACGTGAAGAAGGGAGCACTCAGAATTTCTGGAGGAAATTGGTGATTATAATACTCCTGGAAGACTGTCAATATCAAAATGTGCGAAAATGTAGAAGATAAAACTTAAATAATTATAGAAGTACAATTTTGCAGGGCACTATATTTATAATTTCATGGAATGAAGGTGGCCACTTTCAAGTTGCTTTAAATTTGTTGCATTTTTTTTCGCTGCAAAAAGGGAAAACATGAAAAACCTTGCATCAGGTCTCAGTTTGGAGAAGAGGCTGGAATGAGTTTGGAAGTGGCCTATTTATATTCACATTTTAAAATAGGTTTTTTCAGCACTTTATACTTATAAACGTTTATTCTCGGTGTCCCAAACTTTCGGTGACTCTTACTAACCGAGTTCGAGGTCCGTACTGTAAGTTACGGACCGAGTTTTTTCCTGTTCACTTATGGCCCCAGCGCGAAGCGCGCGGGCCACAAATAAACAGGAAAAAACGTGGACCCGTAACTTACATTACGGACTGAGAAAACGAGATAAGTAATATATTTATTATATCTCTGAGGTTAACCAGGCGCGCGGAAAAGGAACTTTTCGCGTTTAGCGGGCCGTACAGTAGAGCACGGCCGGCAAAACTGACCAATCACAGCGCGCGTACTGAGAGATATAACAACGCGCGATAGACACTGCGAACAAAGTGGGTGTCGCCTGTAATCTGTCATGTCACGCATCTTAGCTGCAGTGAAGACTAAGGAATATTCAGTAATTAATAATTCATGAGAAACAAATATCAAAAGGGATGGAAAGCTCCACCAGATCGATTTAATAATGGCTGATTATACAGTGTGTAATACAGCGAGTGAAACAAGCAAGTGAGAATAGCCCTCTGTCTCCGTGACCCACGACGCCATTCTGTCCTGTGCTTGCGTGTTTCCACCGCTTAGCTTTCCCTTAGAAAAGTGCAGAACTACTAGCAGTCTAATTCATAATTATTATAAGTCAAGGGACCGATTACTCATATTAAAGAGAAAATCAGCCGACAGAAGCTTCTGTTGCTTGACCAACAAAGGATAGCCGGTTGAACAGCAGCATAATCTACTATTTGAAACCCCACCCCAGTCCTCAATATTCTCCTTCAACCCTGACCCCCTAGAAAATGGTATGAGGGACTTGTGCTAGCTTCGTATGCGTCCTGCTCCCACTGCTGTGCAGTTTGCATATAAATCTCCGCTGAAAAAAACATGCATCAATAAAATTGTCAGTAATTTTTTCGAGAGATAAGAAAACGCCCTTAACTTGCTGCAACAGAAAAAATCACTTTTGCAATACCGATCTCTGGAGTGAGAGTATTTTGAATTTGAATTTCGAATTGGTCTTCTGCACTGAAATTTCAGGAAGCTATTTCTTACAAATCCTCTCGTGACCTTCCGTTGTGTTTGATTGAACAACGGCACAAGAGAGAGCATTCTTCTTCACCATCCTCAACAAGTTTTTCTCTTCGTATTCAGTAACGTTTTCAAATAAACAACAAAAAATAATTGATTATTGTCACACATCAGCCACACGTCGCCAATCCCGTGGTTAATTTTAACACCTTAAATAATTTATTCTTCGTTCCCCCGGTAGTGTTTTTGTACCGGTCTTCACGTAACAGTAGGGTTTGTTGGCCCCTTAAACAGTCAAATTTCCTTTTAATTCAAATAAGATCGTGCAGCTTTAAATGTCTTCTATCTCATGATTTGTCAGACACGTAAGCTGGAAAGAGGAAAAGCGCTGTACTAAAGAATTACGGTAAGTGAAACTATTGAATATGATCCACTGATCCAAGGAAACCTTTTGATTGTTGAAAGGGAAGTAAGTGTTTGAAGTCGTTTTTGAACGGCGAAAAGAATGAATTTACAGATTCACAGTACCCCTGGAAAAATTATATCCTTCGTTAAGACATGTACTGGATACCGCGAATGGAAAGAAAGACGTGAAGTCGAGAGAAGACAAGACATGTTTTCGACCCTGACAATCACAAAGGATATGTGGTTTATAACTGGTGTTTAAATTTTACCAACTGGTACAAAGCAACGACTTCCAATGGCATTTTCGTGATGAGCCAACGCGTTTAAATTTTTGTAGAAGAATTTCAACGTAGGCCAGCTAAAACTGAAAGAGGCGTTGCTATGAACTGAACGTTCATTATCGTCTGAACGTTAAGAAAACTGAAAGATTTTTACTTAATTGTAAACAACTTAGCGCCTTTCAAATGGCTAATTGCAAGGTGGTCAAAGCAGGTATTTGTATCGGACTAGCTGTTAAGCTATAACACTGAACTACTTCTCTCCCTTCTCCTGTGGATGCAAAAAACCTAAACCACTCGCCAAGGTTCAAAACGTTTGGAAATATAACGAATTTTTAATTGCCAGTCTACTTAAAACCTTAATAAAAAGACCTTCTCACCTCTTTTCCCTTTTCTGTTGGTTTCAAGCCTCTGAAAGTAGGAAACAGTGTAAATATCCCGTCTTTATCGTTTCACAATTTTAAAATTCATTTTACGACGGTTTAATAGTTTTGCTGCCCTTATAGCGCACGTATTTACCTTTTTTTTTTAATTTGGATAGAGAAAGGGTTTTACTTCAGTGCCATTGACACTTGTACCCTGATTTTTAGAAATCTATCAGCCAGGACATTCGAGTTGTTTAGCAGACATAGCAAAGCTCGCATTGTCGTGTTTACGGAGTTTTTCTTGTTCACGTGGCATTTTCCAAAACTACCTCATTAAAAAGCTGACAGAACTTTGGGAATAATTTTCAAAACAATCCACAACAAAAATATTGATTAATTCTGGAAGCACATCAATGTATGTGTTCGGATAAACATTGGTTGGCAGCATTTTACTTTGTACATCAATTGCGTTTATTTGCAGTAATTGTACCGCACTAAGGACGGACATAATGTGATCTTAGAGAGAAAATGGCAAAACACTTGAACGACTTTCTTCGTCGGTCACGAACTCCGGGGCCTTGGACGTGAATCTTTAAAACACTCAGCTATACATGGTTTGCATTGAAGCCACTCACAACAGAGAAGGGACGCATCAGATATGAGCAAAGGAAAAGGTGAGTTGTAACCTCTATTTAGTCTGTTTCGCCGTCATTCAACTTATGGTATGATGAAACTGACATCGTTGCATCATTGACTCGGAATCTTGGCGTTGTGTTGCTCTTTGCTCGATTTTGCACGTACTTGTCCAGAACCAGTCCAATTTCGCTGTAAAATGGTATCGTGCCAGAGGCAATTTTTCGTTTCGAGTAGTGGCAATGCCACGACCGCGATGAGGAATTCATACCTCTGGCCGCACGAAAACTGCAGCTCATGCTGTGCCGTCGGGAAACCACGCTTTTCATCCTAAGCCAATCAAAGTTGTTGTTTCATCATCGGCTGGGAAAACACGCTCCGTTTCCTAAACCAACCAGAAGTCTGTTTCATTTGAAGAACTCTATCAGCGAACCAGGACAAATTCTGTCCCAATTTGATGACATGGTAATGAATGTCTCGGCTCCTGCGATAGGCCTGTCTCTTGCCTTCTATTTTGGTCAACCAGAAGTCTGTTTCATTTGAAGAACTCTATCAGCGAACCAGGGCAAATTCTGTCCCAATTTGATGACATGGTAATGAATGTCTCGGCTCCTGCGATAGGCCCGTCTCTTGCCTTCTATTTTGGTCAACCAGAAGTCTGTTTCATTTGAAGAACTCTATCAGCGAACCAGGACAAATTCTGTCCCAATTTGATGACATGGTAATGAATGTCTCGGCTCCTGCGATAGGCCCGTCTCTTGCCTTCTATTTTGGTCAACCAGAAGTCTGTTTCATTTGAATAACTCTATCAGCGAACCAGGACAAATTCTGTCCCAATTTGATGACATGGTAATGAATGTCTCGGCTCCTGCGATAGGCCCGTCTCTTGCCTTCTATTTTGGTTTTTCAGGGTTCCAGCGGGTCCATAGAGCCACGGTACGCATGCGCAATCTTTGCAGTGCAATAGGTGATACTTAAGCTCTAAGCTCAGTATTACATAAACTAATGCTTGTCACAGCACCCAAGGAATATGTTTTCCTGGTTGTTCCATTTTAGTAATGGGCCCCTATAATTGCTGTAGAGAATTCTTTGTGGTTGTCTAACCTTTAACAGGGAATATTTAAGAAGCTTGGTTTGCTGTTTAACAGAATTTGTAGTCTTTGCAATGAGTAGTGTTTTTACAGAGGCAAAAACCTTATTCAGCAGTTAGGAGTTCTTGCCGATTGGTGATACATCCAGGAAACGATTTCCCGTCTTTAACTAAGTCATGTTTTTCGGTTCTTGTTTCCTTTTCCTAATCAGAAGCTGGAAAAATCCAAGTTTACGTTCGAGTGCGTCCATTCACAGAAAGAGAGAAGGAGAAACGAGAGGCAAATGCGATCGAAATTCACCAAGAACACTCCCTTGTAAGTTGTGATTTAGACAGTAACGAAAAACCATCCACTGCCATGTGGCAGTGGTATCTGCCGCGTACCACCTACATACGAAGTACATGTAAAAGGTTTCACAAACCACGTCTTGCTTTTCTAACTAATTGTTTTGTATGAAGCCAACACCATCACCCAGTTAAAAAAAAAAAGTAAAAACAAACAAACAAATGAAACCAGATGATGACTCAGCAACAGCGCATAATTGCCTGGCATGCTACGCTCGTGAAGTTGCATCTGCGAAGTTGCGCATGCATTTCTTTTAAAAACGTTCAGTTGAAAATAGTGCAAAAGAAAGCCTGTAGATACATCTCCAATATTCTGTCATTTTCTACAATACTGTGGCTAATTTCATACGTTACGCATAAACAGATACGTGTTTTGGATCCCAGAAGTCGGACAAACTACTTCTTTGATGGCGTCTTCAGCCCAGAAGCCACAAATCAAGAGGTAAGAAATAATTATACCGATAATCTTTGCCTTCGTCAGTCTTTTTCTGCGGGTTGTTAGCCTGAAACTCTCAGGATTCGCTCTCGGCTCTCTTGGCCCATGTGCGGACAGTTGAGCAAAACTCGCGCGCAACTTTCTTAATAGTCAACTCTCGGCAACTCTCATCCTCGTTTTACCCAGACTTAATTGCTGTATCAATGTTAACAGTAAATAAACCTTACATCAATTACATCTGGATTGTTTTACTTTAATAGCTGTATCTCAAGGTCGGAAAACCGCTGGTCTATGCTGCACTTAATGGCTACAAAGGGACTCTCCTGACTTATGGACAGACTGGGACAGGTTGGGAATAATTACATGAAGCTAAAAATAAGACGCCATTTGTTTTAAGCCAGAACCACAAGTGATAAATAACAAACGAGAACTTAACTCAAAGCCAGATAAACAGCTTGAATGAGCTGAATGATTAACTTAAGTGCTTTTGACAAGATTTCGTGAGATTGCTAAGATGGGTATGTTCGTGTTTGACCGCTACGCCTTACTTAATTCCGAAGACTGCACTTGAGTGGGGAGACAGTATAAATGACAATTTTCCTCTCTTGACATTAGAGCGGTTTTTAATTGATTGTCGGAAGTAATTATCGTTCGCTTTGGTGATTGCTAATGCTAGCGCCATTTTCTCGGCGAATGAAAACCAAACCTGTCTTACACTCGCTCACATTCCCGCCCTTGGTTCTGGCTACATGTAACTGTTTTGAATTCTGATTGACTCAATTGTGGTGTTTATGTCTGCTGTGATTGGCTAGAGTAATTACGTTGGGTTTGGTTTTACGACTCTCGATTGAATCGCTTCATGGGATGTCTTGTCATTTTAGGGAAAACATTTACACTGCTGTCAGACGATGGTATTACTACAAGAGTCGTTCAACACTGCTTTGAAAAAATTGACAACGATGAGATTCACACCTACAAGGTGAGCTTGTACGGAACGTCCCTCATAGAATCTTGAATTTTATAAAACCGCAAGCACTGGTTGAATACGGTCATCACAAATTGATGGCTATGGCGTTATCATAGAGCGTCTTAAGTATTTATACTCCTCATGAAATTGTCAAAACATTTCTTACACAGGCAACTTTCTTTAAAAAAAATATGCTGTAAAACAGATTCATGTACCATCCGGCATGTCTTCGTAAGGATTTTTTAGTCGACTTGATGCAATGACCTTTCACATTAGCTGGTAGTCATCCAATGGGAATGCATTATTAACTACTTAATAACCGAGAGTGAGGTCGTTACGGGAAAATCTCAAACTGAGGCCTTGCCGTATTGACCGAGCGGTAGCGAGGTCAATACAGCTAGGCCGAGGTTTGAGATTTTCCCGTAACGACCGAACGGTCGAGGTTATTAAGTTGTTTATTATATGGCTAACATAACGGTTCTAAGGGAAAAAAAATAGTTCAAGCACAAGTCGTCGCTTCACGGTAATCTATTCATTAATTTTTTCCAAACTCAGGTCAAACGTTTCGCTAACAGTTTTCCTGATCGTCTTTTCAGTTTTTTGCTCTAGAGGCACCAATTTTCAATGTAAATAAAACAAATGTGGCCTTTGGATGACTTTTTGTTGTTTTTGTTCCTAATTTGCATCATCCGTAATCGGCCCGTGGGCATTACGGGAGAATAATGCCCTAGCGCTTCGCATCGCTTAGCCAATCAGAGCGCGCGTTATATCGTATACAAACACTAGCCATATAATAAACTATATTATTATATGGCTAGTGTTTGTATACGATATAACGCGCGTTCTGATTGGCTAAGCGAAGCGAAGCGCTAGGGCATTATTCTCCCGTAATGCCCACGGGCCGAATACGGATGATGCAAATTAGGAACAAAAACAACAAAAAGTCATCCAAAGGCCACATTTGTTTTATTTACATTGAAAATTGGTGCCTCAAGAGCAAAAAACTGAAAACACGACCAGGAAAACTGTTGGTGAAACGTTTGACCTGAGTTTCGAAAAAATTAATGAATAGATTACCGTGAAGCGACGACTTGGGCTTGAACTAAATTTTTTTTCCCTTAGAACGGTTATGTTAGCCATATAATAAACAACTTAATAACCTCGACCGTTCGGTCGTTACGGGAAAATCTCAAACCTCGGCCTAGCTGTATTGACCTCGCTAACGCTCGGTCAATACGGCAAGGCCTCAGTTTGAGATTTTCCCGTAACGACCTCACTCTCGGTTATTAAGTAGTTCATATACTATTTTACTACAATTGCGTTTAAACTTTGCGATCAAATCACTATTCTAGGTGGCTTTGTTTCAGGTTAAATAGGTGTAGATGACAGAAGAATTGTGCAGATAACATCAGTTACCTGCGAAGACGGTTTGTTGTTTCCGCAGGTTATGTGTTCATTCTTGCAAGTCTATCAAGAAAAAGTTTACGATCTATTGAATCCTCGGTTTATTGTGGACCTACCAGTTAGAGAGCATCCAAAGAAAGGTATATGCGCGCGATTTTATACATAAATCTCTCTGTATAATAAAATAGACTCAGAAATGGCTAGAAGAATTGGAAGATCTTGCCAAATGCTGTTGAGCAAAACCCAGTCATTCAATAGCGTTAACTATCTTGACTAGCTATTTACTAATTTGTTTTGAAAATCATTGCTTGTACCATGTTAAAAACGGTTAACACTCCTGACCGTAAGTCTTGGCAACAAAACGGTTTAACATCCACTGATTTTTAAAATTCTTACTTATTACAGGCGTTTATGTTGCCAACTTAACCCAGCACGAAGTTAAAAGCGCTGGAGATGTTTTTGCACTTTTGGAGATAGGAAAGCAACATCTTGTTATAGCAGAGACAAAAATGGTCCGACATTCAAGCAGGTAATACCCCAAGTCTTCTCCAACACCGTTTTCCGTTCGCTAAACTTTGGTAGTTTGTGCATTTGTTTCTTTTGCTACTTTCTTAAGTTAGTTTAAAGCGTTAGGTCTGGAGATGAAAAGGCATCGCGCACCCAAAGTTAAAATTGCTGCTACCAACAAGCCCCTCCCCCCTCCCCCGAGTCTGCTCCTATTTCAGACTTCTGTTTCTACGGGTACCTAAGCAAGGTTTGGCTAAATGTTTGGGTACTCCTTTTTTGTTTCGTGAGCCAATGGTAGGACTTCTTGCAAATATTTTAGGGTCACCGCCAACACGGAGAAGAACACCTAGTTGGGAAGAACAGCGTTTCGTTTCCGTTTACGCAGCGCTTGAACTGATCTAAGTAGCAATGCTTGGAACACGCTTATGACTTGTAGTCTCGCCGGTTAAATTGTCAGAAAGAACCTTGAACCATTTTCTTTCGCAGGTCACACTCAATCATGCAGTTAATTGTAGAGAGAAGACTCAAGGCACATATTGCTAATGGTAAGAAAGTGATTGATCTCGACTATTTACTACAGTTCTTGTGAAAATGAGTGCCATGACAACTACCCATCATAAACCAGCTCATGAACCAACCAGGCCTTGAGATAAGTATATCATGGAAACTATGCACTATAAATTCCAGATTATTATTATTATTATTATGCGAATCGAAATGGTGTCAAGAACTGGAAAACGCGTTCGAAGAAGTCGCCAATGAAACTGACTTAGCGACAGTCGCACTGATGAGTTTCCTAAACGAAAACCGAAGAAAGCGCAAAATCTCTTGAGACACTTTGTTGAAAGCCATTTTCTTATTTTAACACCTCAGGCGTTTAATATTTTAACTTTACCTTCTTGTTTTTATTTGTTTATTTACAAAGAAAAACCACCGAGTCAAACTGAAACAGCCGTATCCCATGAGGCTGTTCAGGAGTCCATTATGGCGGTGGACGAAACCATTAACAACCTCATAAAAGAATTAAAGCAGGAAAGAAAGAGTCATCATAAGGTGTGCTATTTCTCCCTTCTTTACAGATGAAAAATCATAGACAGAACACGAGTAAGCTTTCATTTACTGAAGTCGAACTGGTTTAATCGTTATCTCGCGCACTGGATGTGAAACGGTGGATGGCGTCCCAAGTGGGCTATATTCAGCTCAGTCCAACAAATTGTTTTGTTAAAAAGGAAAAGTGTTGTCGAATTTGATGCTTTCATTTTGTAAGAACGACCTGAAAACGGTCGCTTGTTATTGTGTATGGTACAATGGCCAATATCCCATGGCCTCTAAGTCTGTACTTTATAATCAAATTATCCACCAATCCAGTTTTTAACAATATAGTGTTCAGGCAATAGCCCGGCACGCCAGCTTTGTCCTTTAAAGCAATGAAATCACTTCAGTCGAACTTCTTTCCCACGACGGCAACAGTTTTTACTGGGCACCAAACTGCAATGATTCTGTTGACCATTTGGTAACACGTTAATATCATACCAAGAGTAACTTTCTTGTTTACTTAATCCTAGCATGAAAGAGAATGCTTAAAAGAGCTAATGGAGAAAGAGGTGGGTACAGATTTTACGTGTTACATAGTTCGTATGTTTCCGCAAACTTAAGATCGTCATCATTATCGTCACCATCACCATCACCATCATCTCATCTGCGCCTATCTGGCACACGAAGCTTCACAAACTGATCTCCCCTCTTCCCCGCAGGAAGTAAGTAAGTAAGCGACTTTATTTATAGACGGTAACACTTGACAGTAACATATAACTGATTAACTAGTGGCCCTCGAAACTTCCACTGGCTTCAACTTCGCTAGCTTCGTGCCGGAACCTGCAAACCAAATAGTTAGACCCTCCTTTACAGGCATTCTACGCCAGATGAATCACAAGGTGTGTCATAAATAGGGTGCCCTTGTGTTTGACACTGGATGGTAAGAAGATAAAGTCAGGTGGAATGCTCTCAACGATAGCTATAATGCAACTCGACGGTTAAATTATTCTTTGATTGTCGACTTGGCCCCGCTTGTTCAAACGTTGGATAGCGCTATCCAGCGGATAAATCATTATCCAGCGGATAAGTATTGGGAAAGTTAATTGCACTATCCACTGGATAGATATTTATCCGGCGGATAGCGCTATTCAGCCTTTGAACAACCAGAGCTTGGTGTGTCGCACTCGTGCGCCAACCATAACTACTTAAACAGAACAGTCCGTCGCGCAAACAATAAAGCCGCGTTTAGTGTCTACTCATCTTTCTGATATTATTTTCCCTTCGAACTGTTTTGCAGCTTAACAACGGAAACAACTTTGAAGGTGATCTCATTGTGAAAGGAAAAATTAACCTGTAAGTTCCACTAAACTTTGACTTGATGGGAATTGTAATGAGTCTTGGTCATGTTTCCGCATTATAATTATGCAGTTGCTTAATTACAGTGTGTTATCTTGGGCCCTCATAAAGAACCTCTCTCTGTATCCCCATATAAGGGGTTGTAAGATTGTTTGGGGAAGGGGGCGAACTGAGAAAACGCGAAAACATGTAAGCTGTTTTGTGTCCCTTTTCGTGCAAATGATTGCAATTTCAGAAACACCTCAGAGTTAACATTTTACAGAAAGCAATTTAAGGGCAAAATGTGTGGTGGTGTTAGCTTACTTTACTGTCCTCCAGCGGTGCTATCACTGCCAGTGAGCCTTTTCCTAAGCGAGCCATATTAGGTCGAATAAAACTCCACATCGGCGGCATTGGAATTAGCCAACACTTGGCAAAGAAATGGACTAAATTAGGAATCCAGATGGTAAGAGGCAAAATAGCTGACCATTTGAAAACGTAATCGAGGAGTAGAACTCTTGGCTCTTGAGAAACAAGCCCTCTCCACGACATTCAGGTTCCAAGGCTTAGTTACTCGGCGGCACCACCTCCTATTTTGAGGAGTGAACACATGTAGCAATGGGATTCCTGCAGTATCTGATTGTACTGCATTTCTGGGCCGACAGTTCTTCTCTTCGATAGCCCAATACTAGCGAGAGGTAGCTTCACCACTTGTAGCTAGGCACTAACGCTAGCTTCCCGGATTGTTTTAAGGTGCGACTTAGCTGGAAGTGAGCGTCTCACTAAAACGAAAGCTGAAGGTGTGCGACTGACGGAGGCAAAATACTTAAACACATCACTGCTTGAGCTTGGGTAGGTACACACTGAAACACTAGACATTAGGCGATCAGACATCGCTCTGTCCTGTTTCACAAGATATTAGACAAATCAATCAATCAATCAATCAATCATTAGCGCTGTTAGTGTTATTACTCTGCGTATGTAGCGTCGAGAGGAGGCCTTGGTGCTTTTTATCCTAGTGTGGATGAGCCGTAAGAGAGAGACAATTTTAAATGTTTTGCCTTCATTTCAACAGCACGTGTGCTCGCATTTTTAGCGCGACTGCAAGCAACTGACAAAACTCTACCTGTAGATTCTGGGTCAATTTCAACAGTTCTTTTTTATCTTATCTTTTGTTATATCATCGCTCTCTTACTTTTCGATTGTGCTAGGCAAGACAAACCCATATATACTTACAATATCCTACTCACTCCACTCCCCAGGAATGTTATATACGCCCTCGCTCGAGGACACAAGCGTCACGTGCCATACAGAAACTCCACTCTCACCAGGCTCCTACAGGACTGCCTCGGCGACAATGGGAAAACTAATTTTATCGTAAGGAGACTCTTAGTTTTAGCTTCTCTGTCATCGCGGTTATGCAGTAATGAAATGATGACTTTGCAGGAGTCACGAAGAGTTGTAGTGCTCTTAATGATCGTTGGCAACGATGATCGGCTTTTCTTTAAAGAGCTTCGGGTTAGCTTGGGGTGGGAATGAAACAGTTCTTATTTAAGGGTGGTAGAAAAGAGCACGTCCTCTATGGGAGGCTTATGTGCGCCACTAGCCTGCGTGTCAGGCGTTCGAAGGGGAGGATGCGAGAGCGCCCAAACCTCCCATCCCCCCCCCCCCACCCGCCACTTGCCAATATACCTACGGCTTCCAAATCAAATATGATCTAACAGTAACGTCTATTTAAAAATGCACATGTTTCTCCCCAGATTTGTATCGCACCGTCCCTCAGTGAGGTGAATGAAACGAAGTGCAGTTTGAACTTTGGTCTGCGTGCTATGAGAATAACTAACGTCGCTAGGCTCAACGTTGAGGTAAGGAGCTCGAAACAGTCCACGCAACAGAACTTTATTCAGTTAAACGGTCGAGCGACTGTGGTTAATACTAGTATCAGGGCAAAGAAAAAAATTGAGACCGTGCTCTTCTTTACAGCGGTCGGATTAAAGTAAATAAAATTTTTTCACATTATTCATGTGACACAAATTATCAACTCCGTTGATAAAACCAAATTTTCGTGTACCACTCTTCCACCGAAGCAGTTTTTTTAATTCTCGCGACAGCTCAGTGTATTCGGCTATTAGTGTCAGTTGGGGACACTTTCCTGATCAAATTAGAAATCGAAAATGTTAGTTTTTGAGAAGCGGGTAAAACCGGAGCCTCTCGGATTATCAGTAAGGGATAACCCTCTGGCCCCGGTTGTTCAAAGGCTGGATAGCGCTATCTACCGGATAAATATCTATCCAGTGGATAGTGCAATTAGCTTTCCCAATACTTATCCGCTGGATAGTGATTTATCCGGTGGATAGCGTTATCCAACGTTTGAACAACCGGGGCCGCTGGATTCCAACCCGGGCCACATTGCCGGGACTGAGGAGGCTCTAACCACTACTTCATGTAACGAGTAAGCTACAGAGATTTGTGGTGACCTAAGGCACTGATATGTGGGTCAATATGTGACTACATCCAACATTCTCTTGGGACCAACGCCTTAAGCGCTCTTTGATGATAAAAAAGATGGCCAGTAATTTTACACGTGGCTCGTGAAACCTTGTAAGAAACAGTTAATCCATCTCTTTGTTACCAAGAATGAATCTGAGGACCTTACTAAACAGTGACTAAAACTGTGGTACCCAATTGAGAACGACACGCTAACTAGCTTTTACAATTTGAAAATTGTCTAAGCCTGAGTACTTAATTTAGTTAACCAAGAAACTGATTATTTAAAAAAAAAAAAAAAGGTGCGTAAAAGAATTTTCTCTTAAAAAAAGGAGATTTAGTTTTGCGGTCAATCGCATTTTCCACAGGTGGACTACAAAGTACTGGCCGAACGTTTGGCAAAGAAACTTGAGGACCATGGTAAGAACCAACGAAACTGAAATGTTTGTCTGTGGGAAGGCATTAGTTCTAAACTGGTGCAAATGTAACCATGTGTGTGTTCAATGTACGCAGATATTAAATACAAATTCGAGAAGCTGGAATACCTTAGAGAAATACAACGGCTCAAGTCGGCGATCAGCTGTTACCAGGAGAGTGAGAATTTTGCCGGGAAAGATGTAAGTCTTCTTTTCACAAGAAACGAAATCATTATGCCCTCCTCCATTCCGTGCTGCCTGTACTCTTATAACATTGTTTTTTTCTGATTTGTCCGATTTCGTGGTAGTTCAGTAGAGAAAAAAAAACAAAAGAAAATATTTTTCACTATTTAGGGGTTAGAATCTTTTTGTAGTAGGTCTTAGAGAAGCTCGAAGAAAGATTGCTGTGAATGAAAACTCTTCTCAGTTAAACTTGACAAGAAGGGAAATAATGGAAGCAACAAAATGTTTTTAAATTAAGTTAAAACACGTTCCGCCAAATCATGTTTGGCTTCCCAAACATCAAACCACGGAGGAAGAATCAGAAACACGGTTTACCCTTCTTCTTCCAACAGCACGAGAAGCTGGTGTCTGTGATTGCTAACCTTTCTAAAAGCGTCCAGCGCGAAAAAGAGGAGAAGAACAATCTCCAGACAGAGCTGGTCTGCCTAAAGAAACAAGTTTCTCAGCCATCAGGAAACAACACCCCTGATGTGGAGGCTGTACTACTGGCGGAACTCATGTCCATGGAGCTTTTGGCAAATTTACAAACCCCGGATGTAACTAAAAGCATTCTGACAGACAGTTCGTTGCAAGCCAAGATCAAAAGTCACCTGGCATTAGCCGACACTCAGGAAGCGCTTTTAAACAACGCTGGTTGTTTCCTGCAGCTGTTGGACTTGCATCTAGACTCTGAACAGGATAAAAACGGACGAAACCTTGCAACGACTGATGGTAAAGATTACGTACAGTTTAATTTTTCCAGGGCGGGTTCTGTGGAGTTGTTTTCCAAAGACTGTTCGATCAAAATCTCCCCTAGGGGAGCCCCGCAAGAGCCGTGCCTTAGCCTACCCATGTGCGGTCCTTCCAGTGACGAATCTGCCGCTGGATTAGCGGGGGGAGTACGTAGGATGCTGGGAAAACTCATCGGCAGAGACACTAAAGACAGGACAGCAGTGTCTCCTGATGCTCACTCCACAATCCGCACAAGCTCAAACGAGCCATCGACTGCTCCTGGAAAGGACAAGGCACGCATGCGTGATCAGGAAGATGCTATGGCAAAAACCAAAGCGCTGTTGAAACAGCTAACAAATTCTAAGGAGAAAGTGGAACAGCAAGTGCTGAACCTGATGTCCTCACTGTTTGAAGAACAAATTGACAGGGATGAAGGTTAGTGATGATCAACTTAATTGCGTTTACGTAGTTTTGCTTAATTGTGTTTACGTAGAGTATTGATTACTGTATTGACTATTTAAACAAACGTCCCTGCTTTTGCTGCACATTGTCGACGTTTGGCCTCACCTGAAAGCAGATGAGCTACTTAGGAGTTGCTTAGTTGTGTAAGGATTGACACAATATCGAATCAACTTCACAGAATTGGCTTTTCTCAAGCTAAGCGATGAGAGATCTTCGGAAATTGCAGATTATGTTTTCTTTGAATGGGAGCTATATTTTTTGGATACGTAGTTGCATTTGATAGAGTGCCAATGAAATGCAAGTTCGTCTAGTACTTAGAAAGAAGCAAACTTCATAAGCTTTATTTTCTTTGTATCGCTTGTCTCAGGTCAATCACCACAGTGGAATGAGCTGGGGAAGAAGCTGAGTAGACTTATACTGTTCCGACGAAACAATATGCCCGGTAAGATAGAAAAAGTAAAAACGAACTTGGATGATTTATACTTTGATGTTGTTGGCGAATGTTATCGTTGTACCCCGTTGGGGAAACGCCCGTTCTCCACACACGTCACAGATGCTTCGTTCTATTAATGTACTGCAGGACAAGGGTGAGCTTAGGATATACTGTAGCTTCACAGGACGAATCCTCTTATAGGTGTTACTAGCTGAAACACAGGAATATAGTGATACCAGTCCTGTTTTATACAGTGGAAGCTTCAGTAAGAGGTCACCCCTGGGACAAGGGCAAGAGTCCCTTAAATAGAGGTTGGCGTTGGGTAGTTTATAAGTCGGTAACTCGGTTATTTTCAAGCAGTGCCACATGTGGTCACAGAATAGAGTGTATTAGGTATTCTAGAAACGTGAATAAAGTGTTATCACATACAGAACTATATTCAACGCTGTAATCACTGTGATTAGTATGCACTAATCTTATCGATCACCTTTGGCAGAATAAGAGGCCCCAAAGGAGAGGACCCACTGTACATTGAATAGGTCGACCTTATCATCTTCTGTCTTTTCTAGGTTTAAGTGACGCGGACTTGTGGACCAACTCTGAGGATTTAAACTCAGTTCTGGAGAACTGCCTTCGGTTTGTGATCATTGATAAAGCTCTTCTGGCTTGTCTACTAGTCATAGAGCTCTTGGATCTACGACAAGCGTGTGGAAAACTTGAGGACAGAAGACAGTTTCCTAGCGCCCTGACAGGGGTGAATGGTATGGCTAAAGAACGTCCGTCCTCGGCAGATAAATCACAGGAGGAGAAATCGAGCGTAAAAGGAAACACAAAACCAAGCGGCGGAACCAATGGAAACAAGAAAATCACACTCAGTGGCCAGGAAATCATGATGAACTCGTCCAAAGGGGCCGCATCACCACGGCGAGAGAAACTGACAAGTTTAAAGCACACTAAAACAGAGCTAGAAAAGGAAATCAATGAGATGCACGAAGACACCACAAAGCTTGAGACAGAATTGTTCTCCACCATTGAAGAGAAAACCAAGGTTGAGGAGGAACTATTTGGAATGAAACACCAGGTAACTAAACTACGTTCTGAATTGTTTCATCTTAAACTGGAGAAATCCAACCTAGAAAAAGATGTGAAAAAGTCCAAAAGCCAAGAGAACTTACAACAATGCCAAGATACAGACGAGACAAAGTTAAATGTTGAGTCGCCAAAAGAGGCGCTGAGAGGGTATCCCGAACTTTCTGACGTCATGGAAGCTTCACACGAAAGCAATGACAGTGAGAACAGTTCTCAAATGTCAGACGGGAACGACAACAGAGAGGCGTTCCTGAAAACATGTATGGAGAACATCTCGAAGATTTACTCGTTTATACCCAACCCTGACGAAATTGCGAGTGAAGACGAACTATCCGACGACCAAGAACCGACGCTTTCCGATGCAAATATCGATGACAGCGACGAGGAGATAATTATCACGAAGCTTGCCCGAAGCCTGCGCTCGCCTAGTACAAGTCCAGTGAAAGAAAAGTCATTTGAAGCGACGTCACCAAACAGGAGTGCCAATAAAGAGGATTTCAGTGGTCTGAAAGCCCTTATGGGCAACGAAAATGGTGATGATTTGGGAAGTAAGTCAAAAGAAGCACTTATCAAGCAGATACAAGAGCTAAAGAGAAAGTTGCACAAAGTTGAACAACAATTAGCAGAGACCCAAGAAACTTGCGAAGATTTAGAGGAAGAGCTTGACCACAAGAAAGGGCAGTTAGCAGAAGCACAAGAAACGATAACAAATTTGGAAAACCAGGTGGTAGAGGAAAAGGAAACTTGCGAACAGGTTCGGCATGAGTATTTTAACGTCAAGAATCACAATGAAATACTCGAAGAAAAGATCAAGGCTGTAAGGGCAGAATTAGAAAAGGTTTTGGTGAGAGAGAACAATATCCTCACTGAAAGCGCCAGGAAGGATCATCCTCCGCCATCACCAACAAAGACTTCAGTGAAATCTCCACTGAAGTCGCCTGGAAAATCAAAAGTCGGTAAAATTGACCTTCGATTTCCCCCTCCTAAGCAGGTTACTTCAAACGAAATGGAGGTAGTTGGCCTCATAGAGGAGAATGCGGAATTAAAGGTAAAATTTGAAAAGGCAACACAGGAGAAAGCTAGACTAGAGAAGTCACAGAAGCTTGTGGAAGACAAGGCAACGAAGACTAAAGCTGCTTTGCAAGCGAGCGAAGATTCTTGCAGCAGATTAAAGAACGATGTTACCGTTTTGACGAAAGAAAAGATTAAGCTGACAGAAGAAATGACTGAATTAAGAAACAACAACTCGACGATTACAGAGGAACTTCAGAGATATAGAGAAAAGTCAACGCGACTTGAAAAGGACATCGAGGCCATCGCTTACATGAGCACGAGACTTGAGAAAGATAACAAAACTCTAGAGATGGAGATATCTAAGATGGAGTCAGAATTGTCCTCTTGGAAGAGCAAGCATGAAGCAGTGACACAAGAACTTCAGAGTCTCAATCAAGAGAGAATTCAGTTAGATAAAGAGTACGAGAAAGCCCTACATGGGTTAGATGCCCTCAGGAAAGAGAAGGATCAGCTGTTGGAACAACGATTTTCAAATGATAAGGAAAATAAAAGAAGGAACGAAGAGCTAAAGAATAAGGAAGAAAGATTCTATGAGTTAGAATCAGAAGTTTCTGAGCAAAAACGTCTTAATTCGAATTTACACAAAGAGCTTGCGGGAATGGCAGAATACCAAGAGGCCTTGGAAAAAGAATACTCCAAGGCAAAGAACGAGGAGGACAGACTTAAACAAGCACTGGACAAAGTAAGTTCTCGTGCTGTTGAAGTAGAAACTGAGCTTGCCATAGTTACACAGAATAGCCATGACGAAGCAGTGTTGAAAAAGGCCGTGAAAACCTTCAAAGGAACACCAAGTAAGAAATTTTACACCATTACACACACAAGCGAAGACGAAATAGGTGACACATCGTCTTCAATAGCAGAGTCTCCTGCCGACGAAAGCAAGCAGGTAGAGCACGAAAATCAACTTCTGAAGCTTGAAAATAGTTACCTACAACAGCAGTTGGCGGAAAGCGAACATGTTCTTGCCATGTACAGACAGGACTTGGAAATGGCTCATGATCTCATTGACAAACTACGAGGGGACATCAAGGTAAAAGATGTGGATGCGAAAAATACCGTTGTTGAGGAAGACTGTAGAACTCCTTCGGACAAAGACGACACCATCAAGGAAATTGGTGACTGTTTGGAAAACGCGAGCGATGAATATAAGTTACTGGAAGAAAAACACGCCGAGTTGACTAGAGAATACGAACTTCTTAGGGCACAATATCAAGATGCCTTGACTGAAAGAGTGTCAAGCGACAAGACCAAAGAAAATAAACGTTTGAATCAAGGTTCAGTTACCGAAGACAAAATCGATGAGGAAGTTTCGAATTCTAGGGAAGCCGTCTCTCACCTGCAGGAGCGAATACAACAATTAGAAATTGAAAAATCACAACTCAAAAAGACATCAGATGAACTCACGCAAAACGCCGAAACGGCCACGAATGCACTTTTGAAGTCACTGGAAGACGAAAAGCGAGTAAAACTAACACTTGAAGAAAAAATTAACAAGTTAGAAAGTGAAAAAGAAATGTTGAGAAAGAAGGGTGAGGTGACAGGTTTGCCCAAAGGAAGAAAGTTTGTAAGGCGCCTATCTTTGGATGATGAGTCAACTAGTTCGAAGGACGAAATTGAAGCATTAAAACCTCAAATGCCACAATGTACAGGTGTTAGTCACAGCCATCCAGTACAACTACAAAAGACTTGCAAAGGACATGACTCTGGCAAAATCACAGGTGACTATGAAGTCAAGATGCAACAGCTTGAAGAGGACCTCTTGAAAGTTACAAGCGAGAAATTAAAGCTTGAATTTGAATTACGAACTGCAAAAAGCGACTGCGAAAGGCTTAGAAGCGATCTCCATCACAGTGAATCCGAGAGAACTTTGCTGAACACTCAGTTAGATGACAACATTGAGAAAGCTGCAAACTTGGAGATACGTCTTATGGAGATGCGCTGTTCATGCGAGACTATTAAAGACGAGATCAACACACTTAAGAACGAGAAGCGCCAAGAAAGCTTCCACCTGCACGAAGCGAGTGTATGCAAAGAAATCTTGGAGAAACGTCTGGAAGATGCACTTAAAGAAAACAACGTCTTGCGTCACGAGCTTGATACCCTTCGGGAAGAGCGAAAGGAAAACGAAAAGAAGAGTGCCAAGTTAGAAAAAGACAAAGACCAACTCGCAAAGGAAATAGAAGATGTAAAAACACAGATTCGAAAGCTAGAACAAGATTTTGAGGAGAATCAAGACAGATCTGTTGAAACAGAAGTGCATGAGGACAGGATGAGGAAGGAAAATTATTTTCTTGACAATGCGTCGGAGTACAAGAAGCTGCATGAACAGGACCAGGAGCAACTGAAAATTCTTCAGGAGGAGGTACAAAATTTAACCGTCCAACATGACCAGATAACAACTGAATTAGAAGAGACAAAAAATGTCAAGGCAAACCTTGAGAAGCAGTTAGAAGATTTAAAGAACAGAACAGAGGAAAGTTGCGGGAGGACTGGTCCGGCGACGAATGAGGAGACCAGCGGTGTTCAAAACGAAAATATGCCCGAATGTGAAAGAACCACATTTGATACATTAGAAATCCAAAAGCACACCAGATTACTAGAGAAGGAGAAGGGATTTCTCGAGAAAGAACTAACTAGGGTGCAAGAAGAATGCAACAACCTGAAGGATAAACTCGAAGTTATCAAGCAAGCTTCAGAAAACGTACAAACTCAAGAGGCAAGAAGAATGGAACTGGAGGACAAACAAGAACAGTTGGAGAGGGAGCTTCAAGAACTTCGGGAATTAAACCAGAAACTTGAAAGCGAGTGCGACGACTCTCATAAATTAATCAATCAGCTTGAAATAAAGACCAAGGCTTTGGAAAGTTTGCAAAAAGAACTTCGCTGTTTCCACGAAGAGAATGATCGTCTGACACACGAGGTGGATATAATTCACCACACTAGTAAAGCTATGAGCGATCACCAGCGCACCAAGGAATCACTGGAGAAAGAAAACTGTTCGCTCAAACAAGAACTCGATTGTATTAAACACAGCAACAGAAAGCTACAACTACAGACTGAAGACCTTAGCAGGGAACTGGCGACATTTAAAGACAAGTCGCAGAGTGTTAGCTCGACAGAGAGGATAAGTACTTCGTTACAAAGTGAAGTCGAAAAGCTTCAAAAGATACAGCAACATCTTGAGGGTGAACTGGCATCGACTCGAGAGAAGACTAAAGAACTGGAAAATGTAAACGAGTCTTTAAAGAAAGAGAACAAAGCTGTTAAGGGTAGAATAAAGAGCCTAGAACAACGCAACGAAGAGCTACGTCGGAAGGACGAGAAGAAGAAGGCATCCATTGTGGAAAATAAATTAAAAGGAAAGCCCAAGCAAGGACAAAATGTTGTAAAGGAAAGTAAAGAAATCCAAACCGTGGAGAGCAACTGTGTTAAAGAAACGGAGAAATATTTGCAAGACACAGTTGGGCAACTCAAAAACGAAAAGATCCAGCTTGAGAAACAACTTAACAATTTAAAAGAAAAGGTTAACGGCGAGTGTGCAGCAGTCCAAACAGCTCCAGGAGTAACTATAGGAACGCAAACGACTGAGCTTCCAAAAGAGGAAAAAGCAGTGAAGACGATGGAGGAGGCGTCATCTTCGATCACAATCGACCAAGATCAAGAAATAAATATGGAACAAAAAAGGGAGGACGAAAGTACACCCTTGGAGGAAGACATCAAAATAGGGTTTTCGATTATGGCAAAAGAAAAACTTTTGCTGGAAAGGAAGGCAGCGCATTTCAATAGAGCTCAGATGCAGCTAGAGCAATCCTTTGCAAAGGCCATGAGAGAAAATGCAGCTTTGAAGATGAAAGTGGACGAGGCAGAAAATGTCCTTGGGGTTCTCCGTGAGAAACTGCAAGAGCTCGAGAAAAAGAATTCAACTTTCTTGCCTATTGCAGACCTAAAACAAAATGTTGTTCTGTCTAGCGACAGCGAAAACGACTCGGAGGAAGAAGTAGCGACAACCAGTGCCTTAAAGGAAATCCAGAAAGAAAACAAAGATATAGATTATCCATCAAACGCAAAAGAATCGACAATTTCAAGTTCGAGTAGCGATGATAACTGCCATTCAAGTCCAACCCAACACAAGAGTGAACATTTACGGAACGAAAAAGAGCAGCCACTTAAGGACATGACATCTCAAAAGAAAGAAGTGGATTCGCCACAGAGCACTGGCGTTTCAGGAACCTCCCACGAGCAAATATCAACTAAGAGTGACACGAATGACAATCTGAAATCTGGAAAGGCAGACTCAGAAAGGGAGTGGAAGCTCACAAAGGAAAACGTGGAAGCCCCAGAGGAAACGGAGGAAGGAGAGCAACTTTTAAACAACGATGTCGTCAGTGGGTTAAACCCAACCATATCAGAAGTGGACCAACCACGAAATGAAAAGGAGCAACAAGTCCGGGAAGTAGAAGGCGATAAATCTGACGAGGGTAAGATAGAGATTGACATAAAACAGCAAAGGGATAGTCGTGGGCTCATCAATAAATCACAGACAGAACTACACCCGTCAGCCACGACCAACATGTCTACCCCGATACAATATGAAATTCATCAGTTAGCAATTGAAAAGGAGAGGTTACTGAAAGAGTTGGAGGAGCTGAGATCTCAAACGTTACAGCTTGAAAGTGAGTTGAAGCAGAAAGAGGATAATCTCGACATTTCCAAAGATGACACAGAGCGACTTTTTGCCAAACACGAAGAAGAAATTACACTATTGAAACAAGAAAGGAAGACTCTACTTGAAGAACTTGAAGAAGCAAGAAATCAAAGAAATTTGACAGAAAATGAGCTGCGACACAATAAGGAGTCATGCTTGAAACAGGAACAAGAGATTAAACTCTTGCTTTCTTCCTACACCCAAGAAAAGGAGAGCTTGCTAAGAGAACTTGAAAACACAAAGTCTGATTGTCGCCAAGCAAAAGAAAAGATTCGAGAGTTGCAGCGTATTGAGTTGGAATTTGAGGACATTCAGAAAAAGAGCAAAGAAGCTGAAAAACTTATTATCGAACTGGAAAAAGATTTACTTTCTCAAACAGAAATGAAGAATGAACTAAGACGAGAACTTCAAACCTGCAAGAGCAAACTCCAAGAGATTGAGCAGCTGGAAACGCAGTTACGAGCCTGTAGAACAGAAAATGAAGATCTCTTGGAAACAAATACGCACCTGATGGAGGAAATTAGAAAATGGAAAGATGACCCTGATGTTAAAACTACCACACTCCAATCCCCAAAACTGGGAAAGCAGAGGATGAGTTTTTTGAATGTTAATCCAAGTATGAAACGTCTAGTAAATGATCAGCACGTCCAAACAGAGTCAGCCATTGAACACTACGTTGACAGAAATGAAAAATGTTCTGAAGAAAACGCGCCGCCAAACCTACAGGATTCGTTTAATGTAGATTTACGACAAGAAAATAAAACCGATGATGTTTCGCGAACGCCAGACGACAGAGAAGCGCGAACAGCGTTCCACAAAACATATAAATATGAAACAAAGGGGCCCGCAGTAAAACCAGAGCAAACTGAATCTGAACAAACCATTCACAAAAACGATGAAGTTGAGGTGACGACGACAATCAGGAGGGAGGGCACTTTGGGAGGAGTTCACATTCCAGTAATTATCGTCTCACATGTTGACGACGTCGAAACAATCATTCAGAAAGATAGAGCTGCGTCATTAAGTCTCTGTATTCAAGATTTTGAAAGAGACTCGCCGAATGATCAGAGTACCCCAGATCAAGAAACAATGGCAATTAAGACTTCCATCGAAAACGAAAACACAACCAACATTCCCATATCAGGGCAAAAGGAAAAAGTACCTTTGGCTACTGGCTTGTCCCATACTACAGTAGGCATTGAAAACGTACATCAACCAAGCCAAAAGGCATTAGAAGTCCGGCTTAGTCAAGATGCGGGAGTTGAAAACCCTAACTTAGAATCTAAAAAACACCACAATTTACATCTGGAATCTCCGGTACATCTGGCCGCAGAGATAGGTCCACTCAAGCAAATCTTTAACAGTGACATGGAAGCTCGTCTCATTGACATAGAAGAGGATGTCTTAAAGTCCAGACGTGAATTAGAATGGACTATCTCCAGATTGAAGTCTGAGTTGCTACAACGTTCCGAGGAGAATGAAAAAAGCCAGCATGAAATTAGCTCACTTGTGGAAGAGCAACTTTCTATGAAAAGGGAAATTAGCTCACTGTTAAACGAATGCGAGTCCCTTCGAGGAAATGTTGCCATATTGCAAACACAGAATGAAGCCGTCTTAAAGGAACAGATCCTAAATGACGAAGAAAATGAAGAGCTCCAACAAAACTTACAAGATTTAGTAAAAGAAAGGAACGCAATCGAGGAAGCTAAGAGAAATCTCGAAAGTCAGAAAGCAAGACTTGAGATTGAGCTATCAGACGCGATTGAAACAAGAGAAGCGATGGAAAGAGAATTACTTCGCATCAGATCTGAAGACAGAGATGTGTCGAGACAAAGGCTGGAGCAACAACTTCATGATACTAGCGAAAGATACGCCAAATTAGAAACTGTACTCTCGTGCGTGCTCGATGAGAATTCTAAAATGAATGCGGAGATTTCAGTTTTACACGCTGAAAATAGCATGCTGAAAAGCTTCAAGATAATGGAAATCACTGACAACTGCACTCAGATCTCACCAAATAACACGGAAGATGAAGGCGATGAAAAAGAAAAACAACCCGTTAGTAGCGGCAACTCAACGCCAAGACATCCTTTGTCTCTTGGTGACGAGGGTGACTGCGAGAACTCAGTTACCCTAGGCCAAGTCCAAGATGAAGAGCGAATCAACAAAGATGAGCTATCAGTGACTCCGATTGCCTCCAACCCAACCAGCACAGATCCGACCGTTACCCCGATTGAAAACGGATTTGACGACGGGACGAAAACTAAAAGAGGCCGAGTTATTTCCACTGATCACGGGAACATAAAAGAACGACAAAAAGCAAGTAGAGTTGGAACACCGTTATCATCCGCTGGGTCCATGGCAAACAAGCAACAAAGGAAACACCAAAGGAATCACTCCAGGGATAACTCAAGCTTGCGACACCAACGCAGTGCACCAGAAGAGGCTTCAAGGTGGGATTCGGAAGATAACGACTCCAGCATGGAGGTACACACAGACAGCTCATTGGTGTCAGCCACTGATCTGGACATGAGCATCTCGTCTGATCAGATTTCTTCAGAGGACAGCTCAGTGGTGGGTACCGAAATCAGAGTGCTACAAAAGATGCAAAAAGAGCTCGCCGAGACGAAATGCAGCAATGTTCTTATCAAAAACGAGTTGTCCATCGTGAGGAAGCACAATTCGGATCTTCAGAATCAAGTACAGAAATTACTGAGCAGAAATAATCACCTTAAAACTAAAATGTGTGACAGAACATTGTCTGTGAAGCGAATGGAGAAGGAAATGTCCAGTATCAAAGAAGAGAATAACAGACTACAGCAGCAGGCGCTAGTCCTTCAAGAGGAAATGGCGCGACTTGAGAAGGACAAAGCCAAATTGGAGCGCAATGTGTCCTCGACAAAATCAGAAAACAAGCGGCTTAAGTCCGACCTATCGAACGTCAAGGCAGAGAGCTACAGAACTATGAAAGAGTTGGTGAACTTGCAGAGTGAAAACAGGAGACTGCAACTGGAAATCGAGAGGTTTAGGGATGAGGCACGAAGTTTTAAGAGCGGGTTTAGTGATGAATCTATCTCCCAGGAATTGTCCTCATGGGGATCTATGTCCCACGGAGATTTCCGCGGCACTTCTAGGAGAAGCTTACAGGAAAGACCAACTAAACCAGAACCAGCGTATTTCCAACAAAGAGCTGCTAGTGACCTTAATTTCAGTCCGCGCCAACGACAGGCTGAAAGTCTGGAAACCCCGGTAAGTATAAGACCTTGATGTTATTTACTGTTCTTTTCCAGACCTCCTGGGAAAACTCTGCATCATTTACTGGAGTTTGAACCCTCTCAAATTGTTGCGAAATGTTAATGCGAACAAACTATTTTAATTTGGAACTCTTACAAGGTGGACGGAATCCCCAGTCTCAGCGGTATAATATCACTGGGTAAGACTGGGAACGACACTGTTGCTTTGAAAATGAACCTGACGTGGGCATCGATATTTTGCAGGAATTGTCCCCTTTAAATCTTTCCAAAGAGCTGCACAATCAACATGCAGATGGAGAGGACTATGGTAAAAGATTAACTACACCCGGTAGGCTTAGATAGTGCCAATTTAAAGCGGTATTTTCCTGTTCTTTTTTTTTTTACTTTCTGGTGAGCGCGGTCCGACAATAAGGTTTAGCAGTAACGTTTCATGTCCGTATTTTATTCTATTTACTTACTTTTTCATTCAGATTCCTTGTGATTAGTGTTTTATATAATCTCGCCTTTCTTTCTTTGAATGTAAATTTTAGTTTGTAATCACCATGGATGTCTTTTCATTGTATTCTGTATACCAATTATTTTCCACTCCACCACCCATGGCTCACTGCGGGTCGTGTGAATTCTCTTCACTTCAATTTGCTTGCTTGTATTGCTTTACATTGACAAGTTCTTAGTTTTGTGTCTAAGTGAATAAATTATTGTTGTTGCTGATATGACGAGGAAATAGGGGGGATATTTGAATAGAATAACAACGGGAACATTTGAAACTATAAAGGTATGTTTCCCAATTACCAGACACAATCAGTGTGAATAGCGCAGGTGGGTCCAGACGGGAAGACCCCGTATCAAGGCGAGGAAGCCCGCTGTCCTTCACGAGTGAAGCCAGTCTCCCAAGCGAAACAGATGAAAATGACCATAACAGCGAAAAGGCTGAACAACAGCACGACCAGGACGAAGAGGAAGGGAAAGGGAAAAACAAGAAAAAGATTAAAACGATTTTAAGAAAACTGCAGCACAGTAAGAAGAGCAAATCTTCAAAATGATGGGCTTCATATTTAGCCTGGTCGCATAAGATGATTACAATGCTCAGATGTTTGAACCTGAAACGGCAGGTTCAGAAAAACAAGAAAAAACAGAGAAGATAGCTTGTATTTCATACCAATCATCGGCAATGCATTTATCGCATTCTAACAGAGGAAACTAGTTCAACTTAACGATCATTTGCCAGCTGTCTCAAGTACTTGGATGTTGACTATTACTAATTACATAAGTTTTGTAAATATCGCGATAATTGCCAACACTGGATTTGTTGACGATGCAACATCAGCAGAATTAAAGTAAATGTAAATTAAATTAAACGCGCTATTTGTAACAGACGACAAATCGTTTATTTATTACGAGAGGTCTTACCAAAGAGGATAAAACTATGAATTTCAATCCCCTGAATTCGTGGATTGTCTTGCAGGTTTTCTCCGACGTTAGTTCATATATTTATCTTCTTCAGAGTTTTGTCTTATTTTTTCATAAAAGCTTCGCTTGCTCAAATGGAAATAATAATTGCTTGGTTGGGTGAACACACTGAACGAAAATACATCTTGTAACTTACACGATGTTTTGTTAAGAAGACATCCATATACATTAACATACGTTTGCTTAAAGGGAACCTCCACTCCTACCAAAGAATCACTTTAAACCGCAGGATATAGTATTTGCAACAACGTTAGTTTTCTTTTTTTCCAGAAGAGTATCTATAGTGGAGAAAAACGAATTTCAGAATCGCGTATTTTTGTTTTCAAATTTCCTGGGCGCCGCCATCTTGAATAATTGTGACGTGTTTCGGTTGCTCTATTGTTCTGACACAAAGAGCTTTTGTCTAATAACAAAAGGACAACCATTTTACGTCACAATTATTCAAGATGGCGGCGCCCGGGAACTTTGAAAACAAAAATAAACGATTCTATAATTCATGTATTTAAGGTAAACGGGCTTTGTTAGTTAAAACTTCAAACAAATTTGATTCTAAAAATTATTTCGTGTGATTTAAAGTGAACTTTTTGTCAGAGTGGAGGTTCCCTTTAAAACCTCGTAGCAAATAATAAAGACTAACATTTACCCTTTCAAAGTGGCCTGTCCTTTTACTCAATTCAGCTATAGCTTATGGCATAACCTAACAGTACCAGAGCCGACGAAACATCACAAATCGTCACACTTAAATGTTGTTGGCTAACGAATAGACAATGGCACAAAACCATCAGAGCAAGGAATACGTGTACTCCCAAAGAATTTCTTATCACTTTTATTGGACGAAATAACCAAACCTACGTTATCTTTGTTAAGACGTCTCTAAAGAAAATGAGAGATCCAAGGTCGGTGACTATATGCAATACAACTCGTGGCCGTGTGCGAGGCAAACGATTTGAAGGCCACACAGATTCCTGTTGGCTTTTACTTGAAGGTCGCGATACCCATATTCGTTAACAAACATAAGCACTTCACACAAAACTACAATCAAAACACACACTTCCTAAAGACGATTGTGGAGTTTGCTCCGCACTGAAACGTGTAGTGTACGTAGATGGACACTGAGAACCCAACATGTGAACTGGAAAATGCTGCTCATTATAACCTGCATTACTTCCGCTTTTACTTTAACTCAAGAATGAATCTGCAGTGATAGTTTGCTATTACTCAGGAGCAGCAATACTTAATTTTTAAGCCACCCGTACAGTACACCATAAACCCAATATTTTTTACTACAGGTGTTCCCTCAAAGCTTTTACCGTGTAGACCAGCACAAAGATCCGTGCAAACTCTCGCTAACAATATCCAACAGAGTCGGTTCAACATGCTGGTGTATGTGAACACCCTGCTTGTTGTTCGTGCGTGTTGTCAGCAGTTCAGTGTTAAATGTTGATGTTTCAACCGCTGATGGGTGCCAATAGCTCCTAACAACATCCCCCACAGCAAGTAATTGAATACACTCAACATATTGCCCCAACAACATTGTATGTTGTCGGTCAACGATGCAGAGACCGTTTGCACGAGCTTTAAGTCAGTTTTGGAAGCTTGTTTTTCCGAGCTTCCCAAAGTGTCCTCGTCTTTGACTGAAGGTAACACCAAAACCCTAAATCCAGCATTTGAATTTAAAAAACTGCTTCAAATCTGGATCATCCACGCTTTTCCCATGAACTCCAGCATACACCTGCATTAACAGTTTACTATACTTGAAGGTCTTGTCCAGCGTGTCCACATACTTCTCAAGCACAGTAAGACCCATTACTCTGCCCAGTGAAATCATACTCGGACCCAGTCTAGGATCATCATACTTCTCATTCTTCATCACCAAGCGAACCATCTCGCCATGAATGTATGCATCATCAAAAGTCAACGGCTCCTAGAATTACCACAGGTTGTTAACCATTAATTAAAAATTCCGGAGACTTCAGCAGGAAGGTAATAGGAAATGAAGATTGTTGAAAATGTCAAGGAAAGGAAAAGGTACGCGCCTATTTAATTCGTCAACCCCTAATAGTGGCCGATGTTTAATTAATTTTGTCCTTGTAGTAACATTTGTCAATAAAACAAAGATGATGAGAAAAAAGGAAGTGATCAACCAGTAACAAAGGTCTTGATTGTTTAACAAATTCTCCTTATCATTACCATAGAAAATGAATAGAAAACAGTACGGAGAATATACATTCTGATATTAGGACATGACAGGCTTGACAAGATCATTTATACCTCTCACTAACCGAGTTCGAGGTCCGTACTGTAAGTTACGGACCGAGAAAACGAGGTTAGTAACATATTTATTATATCTCTGAGGTTAATCAGGCTCGCGGAAAAGGGAACTTTCAAATTTAGCGGGCCATACAGTAGAGTACGGCCCGCAAAATTGACCAATCACAGTGCGCGTACTAACTGAGAGACTACAAACTCAGGTTGAGCCACTTAGGATCTTAAAGAGCTGACGAAAATGTACATGTATCTTTGCTATGGTATCTCTGAAAGATAAGAGCTTCGTGTGCCACGCAAGCCATATAACCGCAGAGGTCAAACGTCCTGAAAGGACGCGATAGAACAACTATAAAAGACGCTGAGCCTCACGATAATGGCTTCACGCGTAAATTGAGGCTGCCAGAGACGACTTCACCTCTGGACTCATTCCGCTCAACAAGCAAAGCATGATTCATTACTATTCTACAATTGTACGAAGAGGTTATGACCCGTTACCATGTATAACAAATTGACAGCAACAGTTAGTCGGCAGAATAACAGCTTTGGAGTTACCAGAATTTAAAATATTTACGAGAAGAAAGGCACTTAATCCTTTTAATACCTCGAGAATACATTCGAGAACCGCAATATGGTCTGGACACAACTAAAGCAATTAAGCCGGCTCCGAAACTATACAAGCCTTGTTGTATAAAGCCTACCTTGAACGGATATTTACTGTAGATGTCCACAGCTTTCATGGGGTCCGACTTGACTAACGAATCTGCTAATTCAATGTACGCATCATGGACAGCAGGCGCCATAGAGATCACCTCTTCATAGAGACCATGGGCTTCATTTACACTGTCACCACCTTTTCGCATCAAGACTCGCGCCAATCCCAGGCGTGCCTGGTGGGACGGTTTGTTGGGTGGACCTCTTGCCATTGGCTTAGCTCTAGAGCTTGGCTCTGTCAGTTTGTCTGGAGTTGGAGTGGCTGCAGGTCTTGCACCTGTTTTCGCTGGTGACACTTGTTTGGTTGAAGCTGTTTGCTTTGTGGGAGAACACGCCTTGTGAGAAGATGCTGTAGATCCTGGCTTTGATACCGATGCTGTGAAACACAAACACCACTTTATACTACTTTTACAATACAGCCTCAACTTTGCTAATACTTTGACTACTAATTGTTCTCTTTTTCAATATTTCTAAGGGCCGATTTACAAGGTACGATTTGTCGCGCGCATCTTGGCGTATAAAAGTCGTACCGTGTAAATCGCCCTTAAGAGAAATGATGGATAGCAACAGCACTACAGTAAACCAAATGTTCTGATTTTAAAATGTCTTGTAATAATTATTTTCCAACAATTAAATTAATGTCACTATCAATTAATTCAACTGCTCCCTTCACCCCTCCTAAAAAAGGTGCTCCACCTTTCAAGTTTACAGTGATATAACATACTTTTCCCTCACCACACCCTAAAGTAACAGTCAATAGTACCTCCAGTCCTACCAGCTGGTGCTTTACTGCCTCCTCTAGTACCTCCCCTAGCTGATGCTCCCACAGGCTTTGTAGGTGACACTTTACCTCGTGCCCCCCCAGCAGGTGCCTTGGATGTAGCAGTGGTTGTACCACGTACAGGGGGGTTGCTGCCTCTGCCTCTTGTTGCTGCACCACGACCTGGCAAAAAGAGATAGCACCCACTTTAATCTTTATTACAAACACATACGGCAATGGTAAGGTGTTTTGGAATGTCATAAACAAATGAAGAGGAAACTGCAGTAACTATTGGGTTACCAATTTATTGTGCTGATTGTCAGATTCAGCAGCAGAGCCTTTCACAGACACAAGTAGACATCATGCCCCCTCTGCATACCCATAACAACTTCAATGCTAGTTTTTAAAGCTTAGCTACTCAACGTTTGCCACTACATGAGCAGTAACATCAGCCACATATGCAGGCTTTTAGCCAGACACTGGAAACTGGCTGTCCAGGAGGCATCCTATAACAGTATAAGAGATTAAATGAATTTTCTTTGAATTTCACAGAATGCCTGGATGCCCTCCTGGCTAAAACCCTGCACATTATGTTGTCATGTAGTCAAGGAACAGTGTAAGGTGCCTCCAAACCTCTTGTCACTGCTGTAGCCCCTCGTCCAGCTGGTGTTGCAGCTGTCTTTTTTGGAGTTCCACCTGCAGCTTGTTTCTTTTCAGCCTCTTTCTGTGCCCTTTGCTCTTTGAACCACTGTTGTTCAGTGACCTTAGGGGAAGCCTCACCACCAACTGATGGGGATCCCTCTTGTTCAATACTAGCTTGATAACTCTGCTCAGCATCTTGGAGAATCTGCTTGGCTTTAGCTGAGGCAGGGTCGTCATTGTCATGGCAACTTAACTGTGCATCACCCAATCTATAAAGAGCACGGCTGTTGCATGGTTGAAGAATTACAGCTTGCTGGCAAGTCTGAGAATAATACAAACAAGAGGCTAAAATTAGCCTTAACTTGGGCTTACAAAAATAATGCATCTCTCATTTAGTTCTAAAAAAAAGAAGGAGTGTGAAAGGGCTGTCCTTGTTAAATGATGTTACATGCATTACAGTGTTTGAGTCTGTTTGCTTTCACCGAAAATAGTGTCACTGTGCATATGCCTTTAAGTTAAATGTTCTGATTCCTGCAACTTTGTCTCACAGGGTTGTCAAAAAGATTTTAAGTAGAAGGAGAATCTATGCAAGTACCGGTAGATGGAACTGCGGCACCTACATTTTCTCTTTTTACCAGCAAATTGTAGCCAGCAAAACTAGGAAAGTAGCCTGCGATATCGCCAGTCGCCAGCGCTTTTTGACAAGCCTGGTCTCATCTTCCAAATGAATAACTGCTACATAAAATAATTATGTTGAATCATTATTTAAACCCACTCGCTGTATTTCAGCTCATTGTTCTCACCTTTTCTTGTAATTCAAGAATTTGCTTCCCAGGAGGAATGTTTGAGCAGTTGAGCAAACTGGACAAATTTTCACAGAAACGAGAAATCACAGCACTCTGTCCAGTCTCTTTATCCTTTGATCCATCCAGCATCATTTGCAGAAGCTGAAAATGACTCTCAAACAGAACCCACTCTACCTGGTGATATGTGTCTCCCCTTGCTACAAGATGTGATAATACATAGGAGGCTAACATGGATGACAAATGCAGGGCATTATGGGTGGACATCACACCAGACGGTACTTTCAACATGTTTTTACAAGTGCTCCCTAGCAAGCCACACCCCTGAAGCCAGTGGACGTTGTCAGATCTCACCAAGTTGTTAGAAGAAAGAGTTGTTTGTTGCCATGTTTCAGAATCAGTGTTTGTATTTTCTAAATCTGCAGTCATTTGGTTCAACAAGTATTCTACTCCCTCAGACAAATATTTGACTGCTTCCTCCTTTCTTTTTCCAGGGCCGTCTTTCTGATGGCAAAGAGCCAATCCAAGATAAAATCTACAAACACAAAACAAATTTAATAGCACATGAGTAAAAGAATGCTCAATGCTTGTGCTTGGAAAGGATATTCCCTGATGATTAGGTAATTGTACTTGACACTTTTCTGTGTACCCTTCAGGGTTTTCAATAAGAATCAGGGTAGGTGGCAAAAGTTTAGGAGTACGCGGAGAAGGTACAACTTTGTTCCATGCTATTCACAACATTTGATGCAAGTTTTTAATCAAAGTAGGCGGCGAAATCATGCGAAGTAGACGGCGCACTGACCCTTATTTCTTCTTCAAGAAGATACACCAATAATTATTGCTTACCACATCACACTCTTTCTTTTTGAGCTAGTTTCAGTATTATGAATAAGTATCATAGTTATAAAACATCATCCAATAAAAACAAAAATTAATTGTAGCTAATTATAAAAACTTCAGGTCAATGACAGTCAATCAGGTTTAGTCAGACAGACAAAACAATGTGAACTTAGGGTTACCTAGCTTCTACATTAGTTGGCTTCAATCCCACAGCAACATGAAGGAGCATCAAGGCCTCATCTGGCTTATTTTGCAAATAGAGCATTCTGCCAACATGCAAGTTGTACAGGTGATTATCTGCTCCCAGAGACAGAGCATCTAAATATTTCATGAATGCTTTCCCAAGCAGCTCCTCTTCATTGGTGGCTAACCGGGCTGTTTTATTCTGTGGACAAGATCAAGATTTTGAAATTTATTAATAACAGCAATTCTTTGGTGCACCCAAAAGGAAAACCCTGTACAAGTATATGACAGCCCATCTAGAATATGTAGCAGTTACCACAAATCAATATTCTTGAAATTTACTCCCAAAAATAACAGTTTGCAGGAGTGAAGGATGGTCTATAAATACAGTGTATGTTGCCCCTGCAATATTGACAAAAGAGTACATATACATAAATGGGTTATGGAAAAATGCGTAAACCATTTCATACAACCAAAACTAAAACCAGTGCCCATTAAATTATGAATCATTTTTCAACAAACAACTAGTTAGATGGTTTATCTGTAACAGCAACCACAGACTCCTTTCATCGCAAGTCATGTACAGGGGGGGGGGGGTATATTAACCTTCCAACAATAGCTCCCTACCTGAGTTGCCTGTTTAGATTTCCATGCATACAACTTTTGCACATAGTCAGCTCTATCTGACTGTCCTTGGTCCAAAAGATAGTGGTATTCTTCATCAATGGCCTTTAGCTGCAAAGCCAGAGGAGCATTCCTTCCTGCACCCCGCAGCTCACAGATTGCTTGAATATCATCCTCCTTTGAACTTTCTTTGGACTTCATGTTGAAGTCCATTTCTTCATCGTCAGAGGATTTCTAAAACACACAAACACTTTTAGTACACCATAACATCATATTCCAAAACAAATTGAATTTAACATTCCAAAGACAAGTAGTATGATAACCTGTTGTATGAGCTGCTAGACTATGGTATGGGGAACATAAAAACTGTCAACACCAAAAAATGACTAGAAAACTCACAAGTGGTTTGATTCCATACAAATCCTGCACATAATGCTGTTCCTCAAAAACCTGCCCCAACTGAAAGTGAAGATCAGCTTTCTTGGGAGACAGCTTGATAGCTGTGGCAAACCACTCGGCAGCCATCTCAAGGTATCTCAGGGGTGAAACATCTCCATCAAAATGCCCTGCATTCCCTAAAAAGTTGAACATTTTTAAAGATTGTAAAAAAAAATGTTATGTGGTTAAATGAATCATTAAGAAAAATCATCACTTTGGTTCCCAAAAGATTCTAAAGACTTGTACTAACCATGTTGAGGAAGGATCTTGAGGCATTCTTTAACTTGCTCATTAGCTGCCATCACCAACTTATCCAAAGTCTTTTCATTTGTCTCTTGTTGTAATTTCCTTTCCCATGCTCTAATATCAGACTTGTGCTTTAACGGTGTGCTGGAGTGTTTAGCTGTGCAAAAGTAGGTTTTGTGCTCCTCTAATTCGGAAGCCCTGACAGCTCGATTACAATCTGGACACCCTTTACACGGCTCCTGCAAAATGAAGTTAATACAAACTGTTATTAATCGCCCTTTAAGCATAACTGATCTCACTAAAGCCAGAGAGCTAAGACCTCCAAGCTCTTCACCAAAAGGAAAGGAGAAAAGTTTGTTACTTGTCCATTTGGGGGCCGTCAACATATTCACTTCTTTCCAACTTAACATCAACTGGACATTTAGGGGGGACGGGTGTAAGGAAAATCCATTTTTGGACATTAGTGTGGGGCATTTCTGACCAAAAGCAAACTCACAGAGCCATTTTAATAAAGTTGACATCATGAAAACAGTTACAAATACTGGTTGCTGTTATAATGTCTTAAACCTAAGATAAATCCAGCTAACCTTTGATTTTTCTTCTAATTCCTTTGCTGGGACCAGCTCCCCACATTTCTCCACTACCACAGGTCTGAACTCACACTGCTTGACATGGGACCCAAGGTCACACAACTTCATTGTCACGCAACATCCCCAGTGCTTATAGACACAACAAACCGTTTGAGAAGATAACTCCTTCTCCAGGTCATATTCATCTGTGCGCCAGTCATCAACCAGAGGCGACCCGTCTAATGGATCTTGCTTCGAAGTTCGAGTTAGTTCATCGATGCAACTCTTACAAAACACATGTTTGGGATCACTGTTTTTGATCGATTTAGGGCGGTAAAGTAGGCCTAGACAAACAGGGCAGGTAAATTTTGGCTGCTCTTTTTCGTCTGAAAAATTTATTGGTCTTGGAAGCTTGAGTCGTGAGATTAGCAGCGTGTAGGTTTGTTTGTTGCTTCCGTCGGGTGATGTGACCTCCACTTCCACGACCGTTTCTCCAAAGTTTAAAACCACCGTTTCTTTCGATTCTCCATCGTTTACCTTCACCGCAGTCTTTTTATCAGCAACAACAGGTGTCACCTCAACAGAGGAACAACTGAATGGAACGTTAGTTGAATAGCTAGTGACGTTGGAAGAAAAGTTTGGGCAAAGATTTGCGAAGACAGATAGCCTTAGGTCGGAGAGCGATGCGTCGCTTGCAGAAAGTCGCGTAACTTGAATGAAATAATTCTTAATTGTACTGCCATCTTCTGCTGTAACTTCTACTTTTACCAACGTTACTTCGCCTTCTTTCAGAGGAACTGTTTTTCCACCACCGCTACCCTTTATAAACACAGTACACAATTGACCCGGTCACAATATTAAGTCGTGACTGCATACCTTCAAAACGTAGATTCGGCGGGAAGAGAGTAAGCTTAATATTTAATGACTTTTATACTTACGGAAATCGAGTACGAAGCACCTGAATCACTTGTTAGTGGGTTGATTTTAATTTGTTTGACATCACTTCCGAGTGTGACTGAGTATTCAGTGGTGTTGGGGTGGAATTTCGGCGTGAGTTTTCCAGGAGAAATTGAGAGCTTTTCCAAGTCAGCGTTGTCCATCATGCAATCAAACGAGATTCAGAAGGGGCCTGGGAAAGGGATTATCAACGTGTTTTGCGTGACATCCCGGGAAAATGCTCCTGCGTTTTTTTCCCGTTCTTTTTCTTTCTTTCTAATTTTTGTAGGGGAAGTGGGAGGTACTGCGGGCAGGGAAGAGGGGGTGGAAGCGGGGCGGAAAGCGACGGGGCTGGAGAAAGATGGGGACGAAAAAGCAAGTGTGATGTCAAGGTCGAGTCACGGTCGAAAGGCACAACATCTCTTCCTCGGGATCTCAAAACGTAAGGGAAGTATTGCCGCACTTATGTTGCTAAAGGGCAATGGTGGATAAAATAGGGCAAGATTTCTGCACAGCCCCATACATTTATTATACATGAATTTTGTGACTCAAACTTTATTCATTTTTCTAACAGGGTAATTAGTATGACAGTGATGCATGTATAATTAATGTATGGGGCTGTGCGAAAGTCTTTCCGAAAACGGTGCACATGCTGGTCCGTTGCAAAGCATTTGGAGCGCTAACATACCGTTTGTTCGGCCTGCACAGTACTGTAGCAGCTCACGTAAGGCTCTAAATTTCATTGGCAGGCATAGTGTAGCACCTCTATTGTTTTAGGGATAGGGTCCATTGTTTGTGTTGTTTGTTCTTTTGTTCACCAGAAGGGTAGCAAGCCAATCTCGTGAGACCTTACGAGAGCTGCTACACCGCGGCCTGCATGTCGTCATTTACGGCTTAAAGCTGTAGTTATGTTGTTTTATTTTTAATTTGCCAGTTTTTTTTTTTAATATTCTGATCAGAATGGGAAAAAGTCACAGCTTAGGAGCAAAGTCCTTTATCCTTGAGTTTATCGATCAGTTTCTTCACAGCGTGTTCAATGGCCCCATGTTTGCTCTTATAGTGCTTTGCTTCGATGCTTATTCCACTCTCCACATCCCACGCTCTTCCGTCGTACACCCACTCCATTAACGTGTGGAGTCTGCCCTGTGCCTTGTAGCTGATCACACGCCCCTGATAATTCAGCTAAAACAGGGAAAATGGAACAAAAACATGAAATGACCACATAAGTTGTCGACGACCCATTTCTTTGTCCTTTCTCACCCAACGCCGAGGGGTATAACTTCCGCGCGTTGTGCAAAGGTCCGGGGGAAGGTGAGCTGTTGTGCAGCTACGATCTGTGTTTCATACCCATTTTTATTAATTTAAATGTCTATTCAGTGCCGACTGATTCACAGTCTTCCTAAAAAGTACAGTCTCCGGTTGTGACTTTGTGATAGATGGTCACTAGTACGTAAGGGAGGGGATACTATATTGAACAAATTCAGCCGTTAATAAGCAGTTATATCAAGTGTTCTGTGAATTGCATAGGAGAAATTTAGTAGTCAAGTGACGGCTTCATTTGTGCTATGTATAACACGCTTATATTACCAAGAAAACATTGCGTATAACTTCTGTTTTATCAAGATGTATCCGTTAGTCAATGCTGCGATAGCCCAATTAGTCTTAGCATTCTTCATGGCTTTACAGTGACATCACTTCTAAAGTGAAAGTGTATTACTCAGCAGAACGGTTGTTGCTTGGAGCCGGCCGAAAGTGAAACGTTCATCTCCTTTTCATAGACCGCTTTTAGCTGGAAACTAATACAATGCAAACCCCCTTTTCCAACTCTTAAGAGATATTCTTGCAGATATAGAATTAGGTCTAAACCTAAAACGTGGATAAACACAAATTAAAGTTCAAGTCGATTTGCTATATTCCTTGTCATATTCATACCTGTCCTGATTCACCGCTTATCAACAGCAGGGCAGAGTATAAAGCTGTCAAATCCTGAATAATATTCATATCGCCTACAATAAAGTCAAAAGTGATGTTTCTTCTATTTATTTATTTATACACTCAAAATTCATTTCGGTAAAACACGTTATCTGTATATGCACCTTACCTCGTGTAGCAAGTAAGCACAATCTTTGCTCAAAGTCGAATCGTTGACGTTGCAGTTCATTGACTTGTACTTCCGGTTTTATTTTTGCTTGCTTTTAGAGCCCAGACTACTCAAGGTCATTTTTAAAAGACATATTCCCAGGACTCGGGGGTGGCTTTAAAATGGTAGAGACCCCATATGATGTCATGCATCATAATCCATCTCAATGCATTCGAGCGAAAAATTGCACTGCGATTCAGTCAGCCTGTGGGCCGCAATGACCCAGAAAATAGAGTTGTTGAGCGCACATGCTAGTTAGAATAGTGAATACAACTGTCAGTTGAGGCCCACACGAATTTAACTTTTGTTGATTTCTTAAAAGATTCGATCCGATCATTTTCCGAAAACCCACTAGGATGATGGAACATGAGAAAAGATATCTGAGAAGTTCTTTTGCGCGCGCATGAATGATAAATTCATTTTAACTTTGACAGTTTCTTTGCCTTAATTGTGATGCTGATTTGCTGTTATAAGGCAGAAAACTGTGTTCAAATTAACTTTACCGCGCTTATTTTCTCAGTTTTTTCTTAAACTATTTATCATTTAGATCGTTCAAGTACCGATCATATTAATTAATTATTTCATTGAATTATTATTATGCCATTGTGACGTCAATTAGTCAAACCGCTTTCGTCGATTTACGGTTGGCAAAAAGCACAACACCCGTTCGTACTTTACAGAGGAAAATCCGCAAGCTCGGTTTTAGCTGAAATCAGGAATTGTAAAAAAATATGGAGGTACGTTGTTCTTGCTTTGTTTTATTTTGCTTAAATTCATCAAATGAAAGTCGAGCTACTTTTTTTAGTTTCAGTTGGAAAACATGGAGAGTCAACAATCAAGCTCTCGTGCTTCAGTTGATCATGTCGACTCTTGGGTTCACTCCTCAATTCTCATGTATTTCATCGATTGTCATCCTTCCTGTCAGCTCTCAGCCATGATCAAGGGCTTTCATCAACTTCGGTCTTAGGGAGTCCCCATCAACCCCCGTGCCTTCTCATGGCATTATCTCTGAGAAGCTCCCATCTACTTTCAATGAACTCTCACAAACTCCCATGCGCTCTCACCAATTCTTGAGTCTTTATCAACAACCCTCATGTACTCTCTATCTGTTATTCATTCATTTAACTGTTTGTTTCTCCAATTAACTTGTTCTTGTCTCTTTTACCGGATATGAATAACAACAGCAATTCGAAAGAGCAATGAAGAATTATTCGCTAACAAACGAAAATACACGGACATGAAATATTAATGGAAGCACCATTTTTTCTTAGTCGTCTGGTTCAAGTCAAGAAGGCAGAGTAAATCATATTGTCGATGAAGCTCAATCTGAGGAAAGAGCAGCCGTATCGAACGCTTCAATTGCAAGCGTTGAAATTGAGACAAGGGAAAAGCAGTTGACATTAAAACCCTCAGTAAGTTGATATTTGCATTTTACTATCTTAAAATTTAGCCCGGACATGCAGGGTATATCGAAACATTCATCGTTCTCCATTTAAGATTGAAAGCCAGCCAGAACAATATGGTGTAAGTGGGAAACAATTTGCCGCAGAAATAATGCTGATTACTTGTTACCGTGGTCAGTTTCCTAACGATTTGGTTTATGTTAAGGAGACAAAAAAAAAAGGTTTCAACACAAAACATGTTTGAAATCGGAAGATTGTATACAATTGATTTACGGGATGGGTTTCATTTCTTCATTCATTGCTATATATACTCGCACAATGGAGAATGGGCTTCCGTTTTCAACGCTTTATTTAAGACCCTAGTAGTCTTCTAAAGAAACCGATCTCTTATTGAATTGAAATACTGAAATCCTTTTACGTCTGAGGAGGAGGATGACGATGATGATGACGATTAATATTATTTTCGTAGGAACAACACCATAATAAGAAAAGACGAGGAAAAGTATTTCCGTTAGAAACTAATCGACGTAAGTTAATTTACAAGTATAACATCAATTAAGTTTTAGTTTTTTCATCCATTCTTCCATCCATCCATCCATACAACCGTGACTAAGTCAGTTGAATTCAGTCTCTTTCAGTTTGTCATTAGCTCAGTGATTTACAGGGACCGCGCAGGGGGAGGGACTGGGGGGTGCAAGGACCACCCACTTTTGTGGAAAAAATAATAAATTTACTAAAATACATTTCCAAAACTGAAAAGTACTTTCATGAAATAATAGCCTGACGGAATGAGTCTTATGAATTAAGCTGAGGTAGATGCATTTTAACCATTCTTAGAGTCAGCCCCCTCCCCTTACTTGAAGAGGCTGGAGCGCCCCCGCAATTTAAAAATCCCTCCGCGGGCCCTGATTTATCATGAATGTTTACTACACTATTCCAGTATATGATCTTAGTATACTTTTCTAATCAGCAATGTCATTATTATCGATTGGTGAAGAAAAAGGTGGAACAAACGATAAGTGATATGTCCTTCACGCGGATAACCCTATCATTCTACCAGCGGACTGAAATTTCAAATGAGTACTTCGTTTTTAAGCTGTTACTGTCATCAGAATTTATGGGCAAACTGAGGTTAACATGTTGTGGTAACCTTTTCTAGCTTTCAACGGTAAACAACTCAAACAAAAGTCTTTGACGGACCTGAAGAACGCCAGCTTAATTCTCGAGATGACGAACGCGTCGAAATACAAGGAAGTTTTCTTTTTCCCAGGTAAACAAGATGCGTAGTGTTGTACAAAACATAACCTTTGTTACATTTACAAAACGGGTACTAGTTTATAAGAGGAGAAGAAGATGAGATGAAAAGCTACAAGGAGATCACTGGAAGCCACTTTTCCCGCGCTTAGCAAAATTTCAGCAGGAAGACATAGCCTATACGGTGTCGTATCTAATGTATGTTTATTTAACTCTGAATCTTTACGTCTAAAGTAATTAGTTTTCCGATCGTTAGGTCTTCAGGATGTCAACGGCAATGACTTAATTATTATGGACTCTTCAAAACTTCCAAATAAGGCAGACTTCCGGGACAGAAAGGTCTTTAAAGAGACGAACAGCGCCCTGAATCTGTAAGTATCAAAATGACAAAATTTTTATCCCAGAAGAGTAATGTATGAAGCAGTGACTGATTTCGCCGAATGTCGTAGGCGACAGAGGCAATATCTCAGTTAGTTATTTGTAGTGTGATGTCCTCAAATGTGTAATTATTAGTATTTCCATCTATTTATTATATTTCTCTTTGTTCACAGGTATGCTAAGGCCTTTATCACTGCTAATGTTACCAGTGACCACTTCGTCCTTATCATTCACGGACTAACAAGTATGCCCCCTTCGTCGACTGCAAGAAAACTGTACAAAATGTTGAAGGAAAAGTAAGCGATAAATCAAGTTTGTGTTTCTTAAATCCGCTTGCGAATCTTGTGATCTGACCATTCAACCAACCTTTCTTCTGTAGCTTCAGTGATCGTTTACACAGCTACATTATTCACAAGCCCGACCTAAAACTGAAGGTGTTTATCAACGTCTGCCGTCCTTTCTTACAGTAAGTGTTTCAACTCCACTAGGGTGTTCACACTTGATTGTTTTATACTTATCTTTTGTTCACACTTGACTGCGTTTTATCAGTTTTATGCCTGTCTACTACTGTTTACATTTGATTGCGTTTTATATCCATTATGGAACCCAGTTATGTCCTCCAATATAGTTTTTTTGTGTTCGATAGAAGGTTTTTGGTTGGTATAATTTGCATCCTTTTTTACAGGAACAAAATGAAGAGGAAACTTTTTACCACAAAAACAGAACTTGATTTCCTCAAACAACACGGTAAAAAATTGTCGATATTTTATATTTCCAGAGGTTTCAGAACACGAACCAAACGAAAAAACTAGTCTTACTGTAGAAATATTACATATTGTTTATCACTTCTTTACGCTTTCGTTCACGGTAACTGATGATAACCGATGCCGACTAAATCCACAGGCTCCTTTTCCCGTTGCAACTTTTCTTTGAACATGGAAAGAGGTGCCTGCGATAGTTTTGATCTTCAGTTACCTAAATATCGAACTCTGTTACGTGTCATGGGCTCCTGGCTTCCTCATACACTCCACCTGTTTTAATCTCTCTTCTTCAGAAATCTCTTGAGGAATCTTACAAATCTTCCGTTTTCTTTATTTACAGGTATTGCAGAGAGTATTCTCGACTATCCAGTAAAACAAATTCAGTAACATCTGTTGAAGTACTATTTACATTTAAACTTACTATTTTCCACAACATTTTCTCTTTTCCGAACCCTCTTAATACGCAGTTTTTCAGCTCTTTTTAAACTGAAGATAAGTTGGTTCCAGGCAAAAATTTGTTACGAGATATTTTCCATTCAAATTGTTTTGACGGATGCAGAAAAGTTTGTATTGATTTCTTTTCTTGTTGTTTTTTCATTTTTAAAACTAGAATTAAATATATATATTTTAAAAAAAATTAAAAAAGCGAAGGACAAGGTGATGAACGTATGAAAAATATAAATATAAAAACAAAACAAAAAAATTCTTAATCATTTGCTCTCATTTTTCCTGGATGAAAATGAACCACCAATTTTGTTGACCAGTTACAATATTTAGTGAAACACAGCCAAAGCAAAGGTGAATTACTTTGAAAACTCAAGAGAGAATGAAAAGTGATATTTTCCTAAGACAAGTTGGGTTAACCTGTAGTCCAATGCAAGTTAATTTTATCATTGAAATGATTGAATAACTGGAAAATATTGAAGAATTAAAAGTGAAATGGAAAAATGAAAGACAAAAAAGCAAAAACAAAACACACAAAATACAAAAACTAAAACTATAAAATACAAAAAAAAAAAAAACGAAAGGAAGAAAATGGAAAAAAAAACAAATAAAAAACACAAAAACAGAAAAAAAACGAAACTATGGAAAAAAACAAAAATAAACACAAAATAAAAAAACAAAACTAGAAAGACATAAAAAACAAAAACTGAAAAAAAACGAAAGGAAGAAAATGGAAAAAACAAATAAAAAACAAAAACAGAAAAAAAACGAAACTATGGAAAAAAACAAAACTAGAAAGACATAAAAAACAAAAACTGAAAAAAAATGAAAGGAAGAAAATAAAAAAAAAAACCAAATAAAAATAACACAAAATATAAAAACCAAATGAACACAAAAATCCAAAGACAGAAAAAAGGCAAAAGTGATGCTGCCACCTAACTGGAAATATTTATGTGTGCTAAACAACCTTTCTGTCTCTCCAATCACGAGAACCTTCAAACAATTTCACCTTTGCTACTAAACCACAGTTTTATAGCTCTTTTCAAGTTCTTAAATGTACTTATCTCACTTTATTGTCTAAGCTATTTCATACACAAGCAAAACAGAATCATGGTTGTTAATATTATTAAATCCTTTAGTTTCATTAACAGCTGTATTGTAGGAAAAATTCAGAACAAATGTGTTTGTGAACATCATTACTCAGACTTTGTGAAAAGATCACGGGCTCAGAATATTTTGTTACGTAAATAAGAACATTGCAAAAGTAATAAAGCTTGAGTTGTTCTTTATTGCATTGCTCTGTGTTTTTTTGTATAATTGCTCAAGACTCCAAGTTCACAACTAAAGTTTGGTTTGTTTATGTAGCTTATAGCATCAATGAACAGTCAGCCACTGTCATTAATACTAGGGCTTTAAAGCTAAAAGCATTTGTATGCATCACTATGTTTATATAGCACAAATTCCATACTAAAGTAACGTTCAAATACTTCATTCCAATACAAGCGTTATTTTCAAATTACATTAAGCTGCATAGCAGGAACTGGAGAAACACTGGATGCAAGATGTTAACAGTATTTCCTCCCTTGTGCATGCCCCTGTCACTCATACCCAATAAATATTTTCCTCCATTGCCAACTGCACAAACTGTATTGCATGGGGTTGTTGTGCAAAGGGAAGATTCACAAAGCTCTGTTATATGAATCCTTCATATGTTGGGGGGGGGGGGGATTAGTGAATGTGTGTCCAGTCTTATGACCACACCAAAAGAGGAAAAATTGGCAAACATTTTTCAAAAGGCTTATTATTATTTTTTTTTTTGCAAAGACGACATTTGGCATCCATTTCACTCCTTGAGCAACTGTTCACTGCGTAGTGTGTCTTTGAGTTTCTGCACAGCATGCTCAATGGCTTCCTGGCTGGTAGGATAGTGATGTGCTTCAGCACTGATTCCACTCTGTAAATCTCTTGCACCAGCATCATATACCCAAGGCTCAGCAAAGGAGTGAACTCTGCCACGCACATTATAGTAAATGGTGCGCCCCTCGTAAGTGATCTGAAAAAAGTCACCACTTGTTTAAATGCGGTATTATTAGTGCATCAGTTAAAACAGCTCTGGTAGAACATTCATACTTTACTAACAAGGCAAGCTGATGGGAATACACAGGGATATGCCAAAAAGCTAGGCTTAAAGTAGTGGGGTCCGGTTGCAATGATTCCAGAACTTTCATGAGATAGACGCTGGCTACCACTGGAGTTTTCGTGGCTGAGAGTCACCAAGTCACCAGCTACTTGGCCAATGAGTCAAACAATTTTGTTATCTTTCATACACACTGTAGTTGCAACAATTTGTACAGAGCTCCATCTGTTTTTCAATGTTCTCTGAATAAGAAACATAATTTATGTTATCAAAAAAATAATGCTTACCTGGCCAGTCTCACAATTACCAGCAAATGTTTGCACCAAACTTCCAATTAAATCACCAGCATTCCCAGGTCTTACCAGTGGAAGAGGTCTGGAATGTACTGGGCCTTTAAAAGTAAGGAATAAAACCAGTAAATATTACTTTGATTTTTATTAACTGTTTGTTTTTTCATTGATACTTTGATTCATTTGATTGTTTAATCGTTCATTCATTCATGTATTTCATCAATCAATCAATGAGTCAGTCAGTCGGTCAGTCAGTCAGTCATACATGGGAAGATTTCCGCACAGCACCACACGTTAATTATGCATACCCTTTAATTTGCTACTCAAACTCTATTCGTTTTTGGAACAGGGTTAGTATGACAGTGATCATGCATATATAATGTATGGGGTTGTGTGGAAATACATAAACTCAGGTATTTTGGCAGCATTTAAAACAAAACATAACAGGCATACTGAAGTGCATGGGATTAGGCTGGGTACAAGAACCACAGCTCTTGGATCTGGGATGAACGCTAAAGAACTAGGACAACAAAACAAGCATTTGGGCACAAAAAAATGTGGTAACATCTGTGTGGAATTCAGTAATCACCAAAGGAAGACATACTACATCACAAAAAGTACCTTCACTCTGTGTCCTAGAGTTGCTGTTGCTGTTGATGTTGTCACCTTGATAATGAGGCCAATCCTCAAACACGTTGGGTTCACTTAGAATCTTGTTCACAACCGAGGCGGCCATTGCACAAGAAAATTGGGACCACTGTTCAGTTGACTGCGCACTGGTATCCGCATATCTAGAAATGCTCTTGATCACAACCCACTCTGTTCTCAGATCATGAGCCGCCACAAAAATACCTGTTAATCCAAGAAAGAAACAAGTCCATGATCGTCCATCATTTTGACTTTGTTGCGAGCCTGCAATTTTCGGACATGTCATGTACGTAACATAAAACTTGCACAAAAAGTGACTGGAAAATGAAGAAACGCTAATGTTTTGTTCGATAACAGAACAACCACTTAAGTTTTAATCGTGTCTTAAAACACACCTAATCTTTCTTTGATTACTATTCTTTCTCCGGCTTAACGATATGCAGCCCTCTAACATAATACTCAACTATCGGAAACTTTTTACTTGTTTTAGAGATACCCATAAAAGTCATCAACCCCTTTCGACTACTGAATTAAAATTAATTACATACCTGCTCCATCCTTTTCAATGGCGATAGCGTTTGGGTATAAACTCACGAGCTCATTTCGTCTCTGGGATGACTCAACTTGCTCTGGTCCGCTCAAGAATTCGCAATTGCTATGGACTTTCACTTGAGCTACTTCCGGGTTCTGCAATATTGGCGCTTTCCATCCAAATCCAGCATCTTTGACAAGAAGACCAAAACTGGGACTTACTGGAACCGAAAACCCGAGTCCTTCGACGCCGTTCGAAGTCAGTTTTCGCTGAGCATAGGTAGTTACCTTTGTTGAGATTACCACGTCTCCGAGGTTGGTTTTATCGCGATGAAGTCCCGCGCAAGATCCCGCACAAAACACAGCTCTCGGTTGTAACATTGCAACAGCTTTGGGCACCATTGTAAGCGCTCCACCTGGTTCCCCGCCTCCTTCTGAACATCTAAGCAAAGCGATTTTCAGTTTTTCTCCCTCGCGTTCTCCCATGTCACCAAAGTAGACGAAACCAAGTTCTTTTTTGGAGCTTTTAAAGACATCTTTAAGATGAAAGTAGGAGCATAAGAACTGGTTGTCCTCGACTGTTAAGATCAGAATATCGATCGGAAGTGGAACATCTTTCCACCGCTTTGAAACTGCATTTATGTCGCCTTCCTTTGGAATATTGATACTGAGCGCTGGTGGGCCATCATAGTAGTTAAGTGGACTAGTTTGACATAACATCATCGCACTTTCGGTTTCTTCCATTGAAATCCACGCGCTGAATTCTATCTTCAGCTTATAAGATATGCACAGGATTAGGGATCGGGGAGGGGGGGTGGGGGAGAATCCCCAGACCGGAACTTTCACTTTCAATTTAGTTTCTTATTTATTTTATTTGTTTGCTTTGCATTCCTTCACTAACGTCAGGGGCTTCATACATCCCAACTGAATTACAGGTAAGCAGATAAAATGGCAAGAAAGATAACAAGCCGTAAAGAGAAGATGTAAACGATCATCGCAATTATGATTTTCATATATTCACACTCATTCAAGAGAATAAGCAATAGAAAGTCTGGGGCGTGTATGTATAATAAAAACTCGTTCAATTGAAAATCTGATCATATATACGATAATGATTAATAAATAATTCATGATGATGATGATGATGACGGAAAAATTGATTTATGTCCTCATATTTAATTGTTTTCTTTTTCATTACACTGTGACATTTGCTATTTTCATCTAACAAGCTGTTACCCTAGAAAACGCTTTGCATCTAAGTAGGTGAGCGCGTCTTTGGAAATAGAATTTCGACACGTGGCATAGTAACTCAACGCAAACAGTGCAACATTTCCACAACATGAGGCTGTTCCTTTTCAACTCATTATCTGTAAAAAATAGTGGTTAGACGAAACATAAATATATCACCTAACTGATCAAAGACGTTCCGGGGTATTTACAGGCCTGTCCAAGGTAACCATGATATTGATCTATTTGTTACGAAACAGAAGTATTTAAAAACTGGCCAAACCCCATATTTCAGTTTCAATTTCCGGTGAATATGTTGGCCGGCGTCGGCGATACAGGCACTACTGGTAACTCAATAAACACTGGAATGAACACAGTCTTTATTCCTCAGTCAACCACGAGGGATTTGCTACAACGACAACAACCGCGGGCTCCGGGTAGCCCGGATGTAGTTTCCCTTAGAGAGGGCCTAGGTACAAGCGATGGGCCAACAAATACAACTGATTAAAATTGTTTTAAAAATTTTCTTGCATATGATTGCTTACACAGAGACCGCGCTGAGGGAGCGACTGCGGGTCCCGTTACAGATTACCAATGAGGCGAGAAAACCCATCGTAAATTTTCCCAACGAGAGGTGAGCCTAGCTTAAAAAGAACAATAATATTAAGGTCGTTTCCGAGTTTACCGATCCCTTTGAGCAACTCAAACTGTCAAATCCTGATTTTCTGCATTTCAAGACACCAGGCAGAATGAACACACAGACACCACTAAAATACCGAATTTACCTTTATTTATTTCAAAAAAACTATAAAGAGGATATACTCTCGGGTTTACAAATTGTAAAGATCGTTAGAAGTGAAGCATGTTTTCATGCAACCACCGCTTTTAAATATTCAAATGTAGTACAAATCTATTGCATTACATCATTATAAAATGACACGAGTTCACGAAAACAAAACAAGGCATTCCACGGATATCCTTGAACAGGCAAAGGGCCACCAGATCATCTAAAATACGTCACAGTGAACGAATGAAACTTGATCAAACTCAAAATATACAGTTTAATGCACTTTCTTTGTACAGGCTCACAAAAATAATACAAGGCGCAAGGCATGACGGGACTGGAAAAGATCACGTGGTAAAACGGTGTGTGCAACACTTGACGGGAATGAGTTGCAGTGTGGCTAGCAAAAGCTCAAGGCTGGATAAGTTCTGATGTTTATCTGTTCGCTTGTTTGCAATGGTTAGTCAAAAGAGGCTTTTCAAAGAAGACTGTAGTCTTTTCTGGTCTCGAACTCGCGTATCAGTTACTTCAGCTTGATCTTAATGGCGTTTTTCACCACTGGGATCTGGCTTGCTGGTGGAGGACCTTCGTCGATCAATTCCTTTTCGGCTTCCTGCAAACAAAAATAAAATTGCCAACACATGAGAAGACGGGCGAGAAAGCGTAAAAAGAATAAAAACTTATGAACTACTAGAATTTCGTATTGAAGTCTCCACTTGCTCAATTTCTAAAAACATTATTACTTAAAGTCTAAGAGAAATGGCAGAGGTTACACGTGGATCGAGTTCTACCTGCGGTTTTAATGTAACAGACTGCTATCTTGTTGTCAATAAAGTGTAACCGTTCCTCACCCCCTGTCAAAGTTAGTGCTAACCATTGGTTAAGTTGTATTAAAACCTATAGGTTGTCCTGGTATTTAAGGTGGGTTAGCACTAACCATGCTTCGGGCAACTCGGCCGAGACTACTATTTTGTTATCAATACTCACCACAGCCATAGTAAGTTGATCTTGCTTCATTTTCTCTTCATTAGTTGGTGAAATCGATCGTTTAACGGCTCCTTTGGTCTCCTCTGGCTTATCTGCCTGTGGAGGAAATTTTGGAAAAACGACAAATAAGTGCCACGTACCCTTTTACCCACCGAGAGAAATAAGGAATATATCTTAGATCTTATCATATACAACCTCCAACAGATAATTGACAACTACTCGCTACATTTTTATTAGCCTTCCCCAAGGGGTTTTTCGAGACTAATCAGGGTCCGAAATTGCGCCTTCCTGGTCGCCAATGCGACTAAAAATTGAATGCTGGCGACTGGAATTTCATAGCTGGTCGCCTGCTGGCGAATTATAAACCAATTGTTATTGTGGACTTTCAACGTTCAGAGAAAGTGATTTATAAGAATAAACCTCGACGCTATTTGCCAACAGATGTCTTACTTTTTGTCCTGTTGATGTTTTTGAATTAAAAGTGAAACAAATGTTCCGGTTAATCTACCTCCACAAGAGTATGATCCACTACGATCAGTACGAGTTGAACGTTTCCAGGCCTCTACGTTTTTTTCAGCGGTTTCCACCGACGTACAGTAAATACATTGAATATGGGGAATTATAGTGTGTCCATATATGTCTACAGAACTATGCACAGCTGTAGTACACTAAATTTCCCATATATAACGCCTTTAAATACGTATTGCAGGTGCACAAAGCCAGATGCTCTCGTGTTATCCTCTACAATAAAATGGTGCAATGCAGAAGCTCCTTCCCCTTTCTTTATACACCAGGCCCGGTTGTTCAAAGGCTGGATAGCGCTATCCACCGGATAAATATCTATCCAGTGGATAGTGGAATTAGTTTTCCCAATACTTATCCGCTGGATAGTGATTTATCCGGTGGATAGTGCTATCCAACGTTTGAACAACCGGGGCCAGGTAAACATTATTTCGGTGGACTGGTACGAGTAATGTGGCACGGTTGTGGCCTGGTAAGAGTAACATGGTTGCTTGACTCGCATTTATGTTTCGTGGCAGTTACGGAAGAAATAGAGTTTTGAAATAATCATTGCAGTCATGAGCAGATGGCTTTCTGTACTTGTGTTCTAAGAAACTTGTTGGAAAAAAAATGAATAAGTACTTCACTCATACACGTACGGATGCTTTCTTGTATCGGGAACGGGAAATAGTGCAGTTTTCCAGCAGACAAATGTCCATACCATGCATTTTTTTTAGTTTAAACTTTTATAAAAGTTGTTTTATAAAAGGGATTTTTGGCGACTACAATTTCCCCTGTGGCGACCAAAAATTCATATTTGATTGCCAGTTGGCGCCTACATAAAAAAGTTAATTTCGGACCCTGCTAATTTACAATACTTTTTGGGGACTTTTTTGCCAGACTGACCAGGAGGCAGGGTGGCCGAGTGGTTAGGGCGCTGGATTTCAATGCGTGTGACCCGGGTTCAAATCCCGCTCTGGCCACTAGCTGGTGTTGTTCTGGGTAAGTACCTGGTTCAACTCCTCGGTCATCCTTGTAAAATAGCCAACCGGTTTGCCTCCCGCCGGTTGGGATTCTTATCATGTTAAGTTTATTTGATAAATGCTCGGAGATATTAGCTGCATAAGCTACTCTAAAATCCGAGGGTAAATAAAGTATTATTATTATTTTATCATTTAGAGAAGTCATAGATGCTCCAAGGTCAGCACTAGGGGTGGTTACCGGTCGTTACCTTGATGCGGTCAGGCTTTTCAGACTCTCCACGGCTCAAGGTAACAATCTCATACCCACTGTGCTGCGCTGTTCAGTGTTGAAAGAAATCAAGACTTACTTTGATTTTGCATTGCTAGGCTCTGTGATTGGTTGGTAAAATTCGCGCCTCTTTTTCAACCAATGAGAAACAAGACTTAAACCGATCATGACTTCGTCACAGGCATTTTCCCGCGCTTAGCACTGGGCTGCACGTTATTGCTTCGTATTCTAAAATTAATTCTGATTGGTTCATTGCGTTGTTTGCACCTGCTGTGATTGGCCAAAGCATGCCTTTTGGTTTTGGCTTTGGTTTTAAGGCACTCTATGGCAAACCACCCTAAACACAGTACTTACATTGGTTTTCGTGCCGTTTTTTCCCGTTGGTGATTCCTCGTTGTTCATAGCTTCGCCTGTTTCTTGGCCTCTCGCCTGAACAAGTAAGTAAGTAAGTAAAGTAAGTAAAACCTTTATTTAAGTGTCGATTTGTTTAGCCTCATAAGACTAATTGGGGACACTAATTAAGATACACCTATAGAGAATTAAATATTTACAGGGAAATGATTAAAATTACGGGAAAACTTATATACAAGATATAATTAAAAACTTAAAAACTAAAATTTTCCTATTGACTACACAGATTACAGCAATTGCTGTTGTTAATTACTATCTCGTCAAGGTTTAGTTTTCTTATTTCGTTTATGAAGATGCGTAGACTTGGTGAATCCCTCTGATTTTCATTAAGTTTCGACCATAAAAACGAGATATCTGACAGAGTGCTTGCCATAACGTATAGTGTCAAAACGTGGTAATACAAAGTCACTGTTCCGTAGCGAGTGTGCAGAGCCTTTGCGGAGAAATAGTTCAGAAACACAATCGGGTACAAGGCTATGTTTGACTTTGTACATAAGTACAGTGATATCCTGAAGCCGTCTATTATATAAAGAGGGTATATCAGCACGCTTTAGAAGTTCTTCATAAGTAGCAGAGTGGGATTTGTATATTACCCTTAGGGCTCGTTCTTGTATTCGTTCTAACTTTCTATTGTCCGATGATTTGCAAAAATGCCAAGTTAGATGACAGTAAGTTAAATATGGCAGTATAAAAGATTTATACAGTAGTAGCTTGGCCTTGCAGGGTATTAGGTTCCGAAGACGCGAGAGTACTCCAACTTTCTGGCCTGCCTTAATACATACTTTGCTGATATGCTCAGTGAAGTTGAGATTTTCATCTATATGAACTCCGAGTAGTTTGATTAATTCTGTGTTTGCAATATCAAGGTCGTTTATACTCAGCGTTTTGTCGCTCTTGTCTTTGTCGAGTTTTCGTGGATTAATGTTTAGAGACTGGAACTTGTCTGGATTGGCCATTAGAAAATTATTCGAATACCATGACAGTGCTTGCAGGCCCTGTGTTTTCATTCTGCATCGTATTGTTTCATGTTCCCTTCCTTTGACGTACATTTGGTGGTCATCAGCGTACATTGTTAGATTTGCGTCTTTAACATGAGCTGACATATCATTTTGGTATATGTTAACAAAGATTAAACAAAGCTACTTTTAAAACTGAGGGGTATCATACTGGCAAAGGGAATATGCGTTGCTGTCTTTTCTAATAAAGATTCAAACTCTTGAGAAAAATTGCTGTAGCAGTAAGCATTTTCCTTTGTGGACCTCTTGACCATACTTACATCAGTTTTTGTACCTCCTGCTGCACCCACAGTTTCTTCCGGGTTTGAAGACTCTCCAACCGTCTGATGAACAAAGGGAAGCTTACATGAACTATAAAACAGCCTTTTTCAGTGTCACATGTACGGCAATTATCTGGAAATGCAACTTAACCACACTAGACACTAACTGTAAGATAAACTGGTTTAAGAAAGAACTTGTGTACAGGTTGGGGAGATTCAGAAGAAGTCATGTGCGCAAAAGAAAAATCTTTTATAATCATGAGTACAGGAATAACAGTTCATTACGAAGTTGAGACAATTTTGGGAACAAGAAACTGTACCTGACAGATTCATTTTAGGACTTTTACAAACCAAACTTTTGTTATGCGACTTGATGAATTCCTTTACACGGTGGTTCCGTTTCATCGGAGTTTTTTTTTTTTTTACCTTTTGCTCGCTCCTGTGCAGGACAGACTGCTTGAAGTACAATTTGTACTTCTTTCAAGACAGATTACAGAGACTTGCGGAGAATTTCCATGTAAAGATTTGATTATTTGTTATTTTATTTTGTAACAGTATTGACAAACGTGTTTTGTGTGTACATAGAACTCGACAGCCTTTGTTGAGACTAGCTGAAATAGCCTGGTGATAATTTTGTCTTACACTGATGCTGCACAAATGTTAGGGCAAGCCGCCCAAACTGTACCATCATATAAAAATTGCCGTTACACAAAAGAACAACGCACTTTATTGGGATTCATCTCCATTTTTTTCTTTGGATTATCATTGGTATCTGAAATTGGCAGCATCTGTCCACCTTCTCCGTTTAACGAAGTCAAAGAACTGACCACCTTTGAGGAGACAAAAAATAAGCATTACTTTCTGCATATTAAGTGAAAGTACGCAAAGGCAAGAAGCAAAATTTAAGTTAAAATGACTTTTACCATACCTCAGGTTTAACATCATCAAGCCGAGGTTTTTTACTGGCCTTTCCAGATTCTTGAGGGGAGCCTGGTCGCTTCATCCCTGAAGGCTGAAGAAAAGAAAATAAACAAGTAGATAAATATATTAATTCACATGAATATAAAAACCAAACTGACGTGCATTCCACACTGAAGCATGAAGTACTTGCAGGCTATTCAATACGTAACACAATGAAGAAATGTGAGGTAGGTAACCTTCTTTTTCAGATGTATGAACTACAAAATGAAAGAACGAACGCAACATACCTCTTCTTGGGTTGGTGATGATGCCTGGCCTGGAATCATAGTTATATCAGAAGGGGTTACCTTTTTGTCATATGAACTAGTAACAACAGCTACAAGAGAAAAATAAATTATCAAGACTAAATTTGAGACTATGTAAAATAATTATGAAACCTTTCTCCATAAACACACAACCACAATAGCATAATAATACTTGTAGTTCTGAAAAATTAATGTACAACTGTACACCCAACCTTACAAGAATAATGAACTGATGCAAGAACATTGTGGCAATTAAGTTCACTTTCTGCTTGTTTCACCTGGTGGCTACACTATAACTTCTGCTGTCTTTGATACCTCTTTCTCAAAACCCAGGGGCATTATGCCTGGTTAGACTTCAATTTCAAGGCAAGCCAAATTGTCAAAGTATAAATTCCGATACAAATGTATTTAAAACACAATATTACTGTACAAGGGTGTCTGATGATACCTGTTTCTTCACTATTTTCACTGTTTCCTATGCTTTCACTGCTTGGCTCTGTAGTAATGTCCATACTTAAGTCACTTGCATTCAGCGTTGAATCAAGAGACACATCTGCTTTATGATCTGTTTTATTTGTTGCTCCAGCAGAACCCTGGACAAACCAAGATACAAAACAAATTCATAACAATAATGTTGTAAAGTAGAGTCCACAAAACATCTGTATTTTTTTTTTCGTTACCACAGACCCTTCACAAGTTCAATACTACTGTAAGTAGTAGAACAGGTGCGCTTTCCATTTACAGGATCCATCTGGATGGAAATGTTAGGTTTAATATTCAATGTTGCAGCTTGTTCAAATAAAAAATGGATAAGCCACAAAATGCACTGGTATCAGTTGGCAAGCTAAGAAATAACAGAAAAAGTGCATTGATTAAGCCGATGGTCCATTATTTCTGAAATGTTCCAAATGGAATGGTATGTACCATTTCAATTTCCAAACAGAATTTCCTGGTTTTTCATGTAAATGGAAAGCTCCCCAAGAGTACCTCTTTTTTCACTTCCGATGGTGCCATGGAACTTTTCTTTTTCTGTTTGAGGACACTTGGCGGTAAGTATTCACTAAGCTGCTTCCTGTAATTGGACAAGATAAAATTCAGTAGCTGAGGGATACACATATTGGCACTAAATAACAGATATTTATTGATTATGTTCAATGGTTTAGAGAGGAAAGGGCAAGCAAGATGAGACCAAAATAAGTTCATCTTCAGATGTCACAAGCAGAGCAGAGCAATTTCAGTGCACAGATAAAAATATTTTCTTTATTTGTTTGCTGTAGATTTAAAAAGTGGTGCATAAAATGGTTGCATATGAGAAGGCGAACTTTACCAGAAGCGACAACAAGGAAGACTTAGCAACCCTTGGGATTTCACTTGATTACAATATTCAATTCATTCACATAGTCAAGTGTAAAGCTCTGGGCAGAAGAACAGACCAAAGAAGGATAATTATAATTATGTAACAATTCACAATACAGGCTTAAAAATACAGTAAATACATGCATAAAGGCAGTCATCACAGCTGCATGCATGCAGACTACAGTACTGAGTACTAGGAGAACTGAATAAATAATGATTATTTTTTTATAATCACTCACTTTTTCACATGCTTTGCTTCTGTCCTCATACCCTCTTTAAACATCTTTGCTGTTACAGCTTGGGAATGGACTGCAAAAGAAAAAAGTGATTTCAGTACCTCAAAGTGTCTGAGAAAATAATAGCAGTCTGTAGGCCAAACGAATTTCGGGGCACTTTGGATTTTAGGCAAATCTTCACTTACAGCTGTATACCCTTTTTGCACCAAGTCCTTAAAGTTTGCTCACTTGCATACCTGTATTGGTAAACATTTGAATAGCTCCAGTCAAATCTATGTTCACACTTTCTATATAGGGAAAAAAACAAATAGTTATTGTGAGACACAACAAAAAAAATTGTTGCTTTATGAGCTTTACAGTGACCGGACCAACCCAGAGACTGGGAAGAAACATTACCAAGTCCTAGTCAAGGAGTTTTCAAGACTTTTGTTCAAGCTAGAATTCTTGATGTACAGTATTGTATGGAATGAACCATGGATCTATAAAAAATAGAGAAATGGTATTAACATAAAAGAACCAGCACCTTTTTTCTCAAACTGTAGTCCAATAAACCATCTGGTCGTTGGTGAACCCCTGTAATGACATCATCAACAAAAAAAGTACAGTGCTAACACATGGAAGACGTCAACTATGATGTTAAAAAGCCAACAAACTGGTACACTGTACAAGTAGTTTTCTCTCTGTTGTGATATTTCTCAGGCATTTTCATTTAATTTACAGGATTAAATGGTAACTCTGCATGCTATGATTGACACATTGTAATCCATGTTGGCACTTTCTGGTCATGAGAGTCTGTTATTCATAGCTGTAGCAATGATCAACAACAGTGACAAATGCAACTGATAGCTATTTAGAGTTGTCACATCACTGAAAGTTGTAGTACCATCATATCTACAATGTACATCAGTTGTATGGCAAACTTTTGATCTTTTGGTCTAATCTTTAGTCTCATGATGTTGTCTGTTCTTCAAATCACTGATCAAATACCATATGCAGCACAATTCACTCTAATTTCTCTTTCAATGCCCTGAATTTACAAAAGTGACAGGAAAAGGGCACTTACTTGTCTGGTTCTAATGGTGGAAAGGATTGTGGTTTAACATGTGCCAGTGAAACATACTGCGTGTTCTCTAGGTTATTCGTCAGTATCCTGATCTTAGACTCAACTAAACCAATCCTGAAAAAAAAGTGTTGACCTGAAATCTTGTATGTGGCCTAGTTTTACGGCATAGAATATTTCTCTGATTTTCTACAACTGTAAAGGGACATCAAAAGTTGAAAGGAATGCACCTGCTAATAGTTTGGTTTCAAAAAATTGACTATAAGAACAACCTAAAGACAAGTCATTCAGCAATATTTATGGAAGTACAACATGAAATTCCCAAAAATGGAAATATGTACACTGCTCTTTAGACAACTGAGTTACTCCACGAATATGAGAATGGAGACATTAAAATAACAAATACAGTCATTAAAATTGGCATATGAAATCAGTACTCCAGCTTCTTACGGTATAACTGGGGGTGACAACTCTTACTAACGCTGTTCTTTGAGCAACACTGTTTAACTTTAAGTCATCCCAGAAATTTTGAAGATCCTCCAAATTTTTTTTAGTGACATTCTCACAAAGATGTCAAAAATATGTCATATTTCCCAGAAAAATTCTCCAGTCTCCCAATTCATGGCAAAATCTCAAGATTCCCGGAAGAATCTTGTTGTTCTCCTAAAACAGGCTTTCTTAGAGTTATCATCTCCTGTTGGTATAGTTCTGCTGAACAAAACAAGTCTACAATACAAAACATTTTAAACAAATAATTCCACATGTATGCACAACTTGCTGGTAGTTGTTGTAAAGTAATAAATGTTTTTAGATTTAAAAACATGTTTTGCAACAATCATATAAAAATATTATGTAGGTGAAGACAGTGTTAAACATTTAAGCCCTGACATCAACATGCACATTGCCTTAACTGGTCAGATTATTAGTTCAGATAATTTGGTTACACGTCAAGAGGTTTCACATTTGATCATTTCCTTTGTTCTCATAACCTGTGTGTTAGCTGAAATGATAGTAATGTAAGGAGAAAGTAGGCCCTGATCACCGCCCACTGAAAGGAACTGTATAACTTTCAAAATGTGTTTCAGAAGTTAAAACATCAGACAAAAGCAAGTTTTTACAGCACAACAAATAAAAAGCATTTGAATTAAGTGAAACTCACCACTCAAGGTGATCCTCTTCAGAGTTTGACAAGGCACTTAACACAATATAATGTCTAAAAAGTGGAGAAGAGAATTCACCAGCCATAAATGATAAGCTGGTCTGCTGTGGGCCTACAACTTGGACCAGTCACCTCACCCAAGACTCACTGATCAACATTACTGATGATCACAAAAAGATCTGATGTCATTTTCATATAATTTGTTTAAAGCCATCTGTAACGTAACAATATGGCTTTGCAAAGAGCAAATGACAGAGATAAAGATTGCATAACCAACTTTCTTAACAGAACCTGACAAAACGTCACTCCAAAATAATAAAAAATAAATTAAATCCACAGTTACCTTTCAAAGAGTTTAGAGCAAAATTTTGAAAGTTCAAAGAAATTTAGTATCACTACTCAAAAAAAACGTTTGTTCACGTAGGCTGGCATAAAAAACTTGTTTTGGTCTTTGGCTTCCTTACAAAAAAAAAAAAAAGAAATCAATGATCAAATGTAAAGAACATCTCAGTAATTATTGAAATTGAAGTTTCAATTATTTAGGCACTTCATTAAAATCTCACTTTATTCCACCTCTCATCTGAAGCAAATGTTTTTGCAAGAGGAGATCATAAAATGACACCACACAACCAAAGAAGAGATTCTTTATTGCAACAATTAGGCAGGGTACATTTACAAGAAATGTATACAAGCTACAGTTAAACTGGTTAAGAGTCAAACTCAAACACACAAAACAAAGAAAGATAAAGTACTTGTATTTGCTAAAGAAGTTGGGTGGTTGAAATAATGCATCCCATGTTGACTTGCCCATCAATGCATCACTTGTAATCTCAAGACCTGAGATGGAAGAATGGCAATATACCTTTACTAATAATACCACACATTAACAAGGCTGCAAATAATTTTTTTTCATAAGCAGGTCATTTGTCAGGTCAGAGACCAGACCTGACCTGACAAGGAAACAGTCTTGTTGGACAAAAAAAAAAATCCAAGTGAAAGAGCAAAATTAAGAATTCATAATAAGAGGTTAATTTGGATCAAAAGTGCCCGGTCAGAGTGACAGACCAGACTAACATTTTGCCGGTCAAAACGTCAAAAGGATGTCTACATTTACAGCATGCTGTGGGGGACATATTTGGGTGCATTTTAGGGGAACCAGTCTGAACTGAGCAGCATACAATGCAGCTTTAGCTTGGAAAGTGCCCACCTCACTTGGTCACCAAATCCTAAGAATCCTGTTATGATGGGTTATCAGTGACTGTAACAAATTATTTTCTCTCTGCTACTGAAAGCACTTTTTCTGATTCTGAGGTAGTAGTGAACACTGTGTATGACGAGCAAATGAAGTAATCCTTAGTTACTTTACAGCTATGAGAGATCAATATTAAACTCACCAAGATCAAATTCTTCTTTCATGATAGTTCTTGTTGACATGGACACATTGAATGTTGAGTTCTGCTGAGGGTAAGCAGGGGTTATGATTGGCATCAGGTGATATCGGTCAGCTGGATTTGTCTGTTGAAACAAGCATTTCCACAAAAATGGGTGACAGTCATTAACAACACAAACATACACAAAAAAGCTGCAAAAACTCTGGTACAACAATATGACGTTACCCTGGGATCCCAAACTGGACTAATCCCTAGTTTGCTCTCACTTGGTGGATTAATCTTCTTCAGCAACACTGGATTTGGCCACTCCCTACACGTATAAATACCAAAATTTAAACAGTAACAGTTAAGTAGGGTAACAATGGATCAGTAACAGTTTTGAATTTAAGTTGAGAGCAGTTAAGACTCTGTTCAGGGTTCGAACAATTTTTTTTCGATAAAAAATTCACGGGGTTTTCAAGGCCTTTCAAGGACACATTTCTCCATTTTTCAAGGACTCCAAGAGAGGCAAAATCAAGCCAATATAATGCCACATCAGATGCTCAAAGTAGAGAATGCACCAATTTTCATCTCAGATACTTGTGAAGCCTTGTTGGATAAAATTGGCAACAAATTTGAAGGAATTTTAAGGCCTTGAATTTTTATTTTGAAATTCAAGAACTTTCAAGGCGCATGCAAACTCTAAATTGTAAACAACAGATTACCTTACATTTACCATGCAATAGCCTTTTTATACACCTACCATTTAGAAAACACCAAAAAGAATTTCTGGAGCAGTGTAGCTGCTACTGCATTTGGATACAGCTGGCAGGTGCGAGCCACTAACATGGCCCACGACACGCCACCAAGAAAACCCAAGACGTTGGAGTAGATTCCTCGTTCTGGTGACCAAATAAAGCCAAAAGATCGTGTCAAAGAAAATTCTGTGACTGGATGAGAACATTCACATGTTGTCACCATCACGTATGAATGTCGCTGCAAAGGACAAATTGTGCCTTATACAAAACGAGGAATTAAGGATCACACAAGACTGGCCATCAAGATGAAATTAACAATAATTATTAATTTTTACACATAGACAACAACATGTTCCTTGCAGGGTATTATCTGTCAATTCATAGGAAAGTGAGTAACACTAGCAATACTATGAAATACACAAACAACAATTTTCACATTGCTAAATTGATACTAAAGAAAAAGCTAAAAATTAGTTAATTATTTTAGGGCTGTTACTTACGAATAACTTCAGCTAACAAGCAAGTTGACATGGTAATAGTTAACAGTGGAAGCTACAACTTACTTTTTGCCCACAATTTGACTGCTCTTAATGTGAGCCTAAAGTTTTCTATGTTAGGAACTAAGTGTAGAATTTCATCAGTGACGCGACAACCTGAAAGAAAAAACAACATCAACACTAAATTATCAAATTAAATTAAATCATTATCGAGGCAAATAAAAATGTGAGCAAAGAAAATGGCATTGAGCTTTGCATCATACAATGGATATGCATCATTTAGCAAACAAGTGGAAACCCTTTCTTGTTCTACATGATTTAAAGTAACCAGTAAACATTCTCTTTTGTTTCATGCCTTTTTGGAGTACATGATTTGAGTATGAAGAACACTCCTTCCTACCTAGGCTAAAAGAAAAGAGTTGAGTAACTATTCTAAGTTCTTTTCTGGACTTGTTACCATTTAAACTTCTGACACACTTTGGGTCCAGGTTTTTAAGGAGATTCTCATCAAGAAGACTCAAGTCATCTGGCACCTCGGGAAGAGCTAATCTTGCAAACAGCAAGTCCATCTTCAAGAAAAAATTAAAGCCTTATGTCAGTATGTGTACATGTAGTCCTTACCTGTGAGTGTATGATTCATGGCATCTTTCTAATGAAGGAATATTGTCAAGGTTTTTTCTCTAAAACTGCTTTGTGTACACTGCTTACAATAACTGATATCTGATATCAAAAGTAGTTAACACTTCTTTAACCAATGACCAAAATACAAGGTGAAGCAGTGACAAATGAGTACTGAGGTTGAAATGATTAAAGAGAATGTCTGGATCCAAAAAAATTTTCAGAGCATACACCAGTATGTAGGTACATGGGTGTATTTATTATTTTTTAAAGCATACCCATTGAGAATGAGAGGAAAGTACTGATGCTATATAGTGCTAAACTTAAACTCACCTCTATATTGCAAAACACCATTTTGATAACAGGAACAAATGCATTTTCAACTGCCTTTAAGTGAAAAAAAAAAAAAATCCAAAGGAAATACATTTTGTTTTAGATTCTTTCTTAAAGTACACCATGAAAAGTAACAAGGAATACATTGTAGCTATTGTTACATATAATTAATTTTCTGTAAAACAAAAAGCCAAAAACTTATAAACAGTCATTGTCTCTCAAACACACACCAATTTAATTCTAACAATTCAAATCCTAATATCAGCATGAATATTCTCTTCACCATTTTCTATTCATTTTCTATGGTAATGATGATGGGAATTTGTTAAACAATCAAAACCTTTGTAACTTGTTGATCACTTCCCTTTTTCTCCCAACCTTTATGTTTGATTGAGCAGTGTTACTATAAGGAGAATTAAGCAGTGATCACTCTTAGGGGTTCAAGGGTTAAGGATCAAACAAGTCATTTCAACATTTGTAAACAAAATACTGATGAGAACACTGTGATATTGTAAGATAATCTGGAAGCTTACTCTTAATTCCTTGACGTCCTCATTATTCTTGAGAGTCTCATAAAATGTTCCAAAGAAGTCAGAGCGTTCAACATGCCGAGGGGCCACAAGAAGAGTGTCGATGTCAGCACCTAAGAATATTAGAGCTCTTAGAGTTTCTTCACATCTCATGGATATATAAGAATTAAACACTTCCATAACTTGTACAAACAATTTTTTGTCAAAACTAGAGAGGTATCGATTATTGGTTCTTAATAACTACACATACATTTTTTGTTGTTGAGCTTTTTGTAAATGATGGGACAGAAAATGCAGCTGACTTCACTGCCACTCTTTGCTAATGATTAGTCACCACTAGGTTTTGGAGTTTCTTTTCTGGAATACATGTTAAACATTGACTTGACATTGTAGTTGTTGCTTGTGTAAATGAATGTGTAAAAAAACCTAGACCGTACAGTCTGATAAAAGACAAACAACTATGCTGAAGGCCTCCAATAAATAATAATTTATTATTTTTATTTGTTATTAACCTTTGGTGTGTACGCCAAGTCTGTATGAACCAAATGTAAAAATCTTTCCACCAACTGAACTTGCTACAGATTCTGGCATGTTCTGTAATGGAGTTCAGAACAGCAAAAAGTTAATGGTTTGTCATAAAATTAGGTTCCTCTTATCTGGCAAAAAAGTTGCAACAGGCAAAAATCAGGCAAACATAACAAAACTGGAAATACATATGCCGGTAATAATTAGTTCTACTATATAGCAAAATACATAACATTCATCAAGCCAACAATCAGACAAACATTTGATGGCAGAATGTTAATGTATTTATTTACCAGACTAACCTTTGACAAACTGATGTCGATAATCCACTGTTTCACCAAAGTATTGAGTTTTGCAAGGACCACCATCCTGTGAATTACCAAGACAATGTTATGGTAATCACAAAAATTTATGATGCACTGTTTAAGTGAGGGCGAGAAGAGAAGATACTCAAGGGAAGGAAAAGCATTTTGCTTAGCCTTGAATCTTCTCTTTTATTACAATAATATTATCGATAAATGTGTTTGATAGGGTAGGTACATTTGTTCTATTTCAATTGTTGTTTCAATTTAACCCTTTAACTACAGTTGTACTAAGATCTGATTATTAATTCTCCTTTCTAACTGCTATTCAGTTCCTTGTACATTAGTTAAGAGAATTTGGGGTTGTATCAAGATAACAGCCTCTGGCTGATCAGTTTATCTATTCTCATCACCCGTCTGCTGGACAATGTATCAATATGATAAGTACAAGTTACATGCTGATGACTTCTGGGAGTTAAAGGGTACTTCCCACAAAACATGTTTTTAACACCAACAGTCTGATACAAAGCCAAAACACCTTACAACGCCAGTCCCTCACCCCTTAATCTCATTGGACAGGGATGGTCATTATTATTTGTACATGTACATATAAGTATGTACTTTACAAGAAACATACTTGGGTGTATAGATAAAAAACCTGAGCATGTGACCACACATGTGGTCATTAACACAAGGTAGATGACATAGGAAGGGGGCATCTTAACAGTAAAATCTTTCTTCACTTTTTCTGCACTCAGACCTAACACAACATAGTTGCCCAAAAGTAAGCCCTGTCTAAAGATCAAACATTAATATTTTTGTTCAACACTGTGTCATTTTGTCATTGTTATTTTGTCATTTTTTCACCACGTCATTTTTTTGTGTAAAAAAAAATGTGCGAAGGCTAAATGGACAAACAATATTTGACCAAATACAAGACAAAGTGAGTCCAAAGAATGCTTTTTGCATTATAATCCCTGAAACATCTGCTTTTTTGCTTACTGTTTACAGGTTATGTAGAATTTGTTGTAAAAGATGGCCACAGGATCAAACTTTTCTTCTTGTTGAAAATGTTGGTTGAAAATATTTGAATACATTTACATTAACATGGAAAACAATAATAATGCAATGTTAAGAGATGCAGCTGAATAGGAAACATGCCAGTTCTTCCAACACAATGTTGGACAAAACTGTTTGACCATTTTGTTAGTTGGGACTTTCTGTCAAGAGAAGAGTACACAAACATTTTGCTTGGCTCTCATCCTCTCTCTAAGCTAATGTGAACCAGCGATTAGCCCATTAGGATGTCTCATATAGTGCACTACTGCTTATGCTTGAGTTCAGCTTTGTCTCACCTCATGGACTATTGTTCACCTTAGCATAATATATAAAAAAGGTAGTGTTTGAGTTTCTCTGCTTTGCCAACCTGTGCTGGAGTTCTTCCTCACTTTCAAACACTCCATAAGGCTTGAGTGAATCCTCAAGGGCCTCAGTTAATGTTATGTCCTGAGGAGAGAAACCAGTGGAAAAACACTCTCCTTAGAAAATCATAACACTTGAACAACATGTGCAGTGTACCACCAAGGTAGTGTCAGCGATATTTTCTTACTTAAAAGGAAAACAACTTAGACTCTTGGCTATAATGTACATGACAACATATTCTTTGTCACGAGAAACCACAAATGTGTAATTTATGGCTCCTCTACAAAGACATCCAGCCATGGATTTAATCTACCAATTTAGAACTACAGCTGTACACCTTGTCGAGCCAAGTAGGCAACCAACATGTCCCTTTACAAAATGACCCTCTATTTTGGTGCTTCTCCGTAAGAAATTAACAATTACCTGACCCAAATTTTCATGAACAACCAATAACATTTATTGAAGGCCCTTTTGATCGTAATGCCCAACGAAAAATGACCCAAAATATGTTGTCTTAAAGTAATGAACTATCTAACACTATCCATCAGAATGTCCGTGATCATAACGATATCGATCGAAGCTAGCTAGTGCATTGCTTTATCGATATCAGCCAGTTCATATAAGAACACGATAATTCGTTAGCTCATGATGGTCAAGCGCGCTTTAACTGAACATTTCAGGTACACCGATTTTACTTACCGCGGGTTTCGGCCCAGCCAAAGAGATCGGAGATGTGATTCCATAAGTCTTTTGTGTCTGACCCCCAGAGGCCGCACTGAAAACAAACGGCAACGGAACCGTAAGACGCGAAAATAAAACTTAAAAGATTATTTTGCTTCGATCTTCAACCGGTAAAACTGTCTAAAGAACGGTCGACTCCTTACCTGGACATTTTGGAGGTTAATAGAAACCAAACTTTTCATCGAAAAAACATTCTAGAAAAATCCAAAGTGTCCAGAACTGTTTGAAAGCTCGTTTTCTCAGTAACAAAATAAAAAGAATTGCAAAACGTGGAAAGAAACCAAGATGGCCGCTTGGCCAGCTGTACAACTGCGCATGAACAATGGTTTCCAGTGCCTCCCAACTCCCTCACTCTATTTCGCACGAAATTTTGCACGCCTTGCTCATTTTCACGCCCAGTCTGGAAGTCGTACCTAGCTAAGAAGTATTCGTGGTATTTGTATTCTATTTGATTTTGACAAAACGCTAGTCCCAAAGATTGTTAACACTAAACTGTTGGAATTCATTCAAACTATGGAGACAAAAATCCTTCCCTTTTTCAAACCTGATTAAAGATTTGATACCCTGATTTCAGACCTGCCTTATAATCAGTTCCCTTGGTCAGACCAATGTTAAAGGCAATGTTTATACGCTTTTATTAAGTAGGATACAAAACTGTACAAAGTTTCGAGCTTAAAATTCCACACTATAAAGCAGGTTGCATAATGCGCCACCAATTCAAGACTAGAGTGCACAAACCATACCCTATGTCAGACCCAATTTCAGACCAAAACGGCTAAAAAACCATACCCTTTGGCTCCGCACATATCTATATAGCCCGTATAAGGGAGTATCCCCCCCCGGGGAAAGATGCAAGATATAAAGTCAGCCCCCTCTCGGCCCCCACACTTTAAAAATTGCTCCACACGCCCTGACCAATAGCGAATAAAGTTATTTGAAAGATCGCTTTATCATGAAACCTGCGTTTCCCGCAAACTTAAGAAACCATCGGCTGCCTAGATGTACAAGTTGTAGAGAACAGCGCGCTTGGGAAAAAAATGGTGATACAGATGAAATAGCGTCTCTTCTTGGAGAACTTGCTAAAGACTACAATGAGGATTTATTATAGGGGTCCATGCATTCCGCAAACCGCAATACCTTGTTCTTCCCAGACCGAAAAACCGCCTTCATTTTCTTCGAAAGACCGAAACTGCACTTATTTCTTGACCGTAAACCGCCAAAAAAATACGCATGTTCCCGAGAACCGACTCTTAAAATAGGCTCAAACCGCCAGACCGCCAGAGTATTGGCCGTTCCGAAATTCAAAAGGGAACTGGGGCGAGTTTCAAATTTTGAAGTAATCAATAAATTGACACCAGGCTGCGTCCCCCAAAACCAGGGTTTTGGGGGACGCTGTCACGACATTACAGACATTTGTATGGATTTTGAGCTATGTTTCAAGGTCCATAACTTGGTCTCTGTTCAACCTAAAAGAGTCAAACTTGGTCAAACGACCAATTTCAATGTTATCTTTCATGTGATGGTGTCAATTTATCGATTACTTCAAAATCTGAAACTCGCCCCAGTTCCCTTTTGAATTTCGGAACGGCCAATAATAGACTCTCTACAATGATGACAATCGTAACAAACTGCGCTTCAGTTATACAACGGGAAGGCGATATTACAGTCTAATTTTTTTTAAGTATGTTGAGCAACATTTTCTTTGTTGGGTGAAACCTGCCAAACACTCGATATATGGTGGGGTTGCTTTTTTCGACTTCTAATAATCACTATTTTTTTTAACGACTGACGTTAAAATTGATGCAAGCTTGAAGCTTAACATTTCAGACCTTCCCGGGGTGCTGACAGTTATCTTTATTAGAACCCTTGCTTCAATGGCCCTCAGACAGGTGCAAATTGTTTTAATTTGTTTGTCTATTCAGTTAACTTTTGTTATTCCAAACCAATTTGTCTTTTAGTTTGTGTTCATAAGATTACCTGTAATGGGTTGCTCTAAGACAAGCTGTTTCAACGATGAATAAGTCTGAGTGAATTTCGTTTCTTTCAAACTTTTCCTTTGTTTTAGTTTGTAGACTATTCGCTGTATTTTTCCACATTAATTGTTGTGATTTATTGATACAAGTAATGTTGCCGGGTTGCATTTTTAATTGTTCGAACTTGCTGTCTGTTGGGACGTTACGTACTTTGTTGACATTGACAAGTCAACAACTGAAAATATGTTTGTTTTTCATGTATTTCCAAACTTCCTGCAAACATTTGAACTGAACTTTCGTTTTGCACAGAGAAAAATATTTTATTCACGCTTTACTTTTAAGTATTATATAAGTAACCAAGCCTATCCTTTGGATTAAAATACCAATTTTGTACGTAAAGTTTTCAGCCTTTTGATGGCGTTCGCTTAGTATTCAGGGTGGGAGGGCGCAAATCAGTTGTACAGTAAACTTACCTTTTAAAATAAATTCAAACAATAAATAACATAATATATATTTCTCATCACATGCAATTAGAATCCAAGGCATGTTGTTCGAGATGTACTATGCTAATACGTATAGACAAAGCTCTGTGTTTACATAAGTACATACGTTTACTGAACACAAGTGGCATTCCATTCATTTACATTTTTGACAAATTAAACAGAAAGAGGCAGACAGATCGAAAAGCCCAGTGTAGCATGCCAAAAAACCAAAATCCAATCTGATGGCTATGTGCAATTGAGATTTTGACGGAGTTGCGCGATTTTGATCGAGATGTCCGGAATTCACTTGCCAGACATTGGAAAACTGGGAATTCACATCGCAACTGGAGTGAAAGACAAAAGGAAAGTTGCGTCGAGCAACATGGCTGAAAACGCAAGATTTCGAGCGCTGTCATCAAGACTTGACAACGAAAAACACGAAAGAAGCCGAGTGTTGAAGAAGGAAGAGAGAAAGATGAAAAGAAAACAACATAACATTGACAAACGTTTGCACGATATCCAGAGAAACAAAAAGCAAGAGCTTAGTAATGCTTGTCTTGATAGTAACAACAATGAAAGAGGGAAACTTTTGCCTTCGATTTCTTATCCCAAGGTAACTAACAGAACTAAGGACGAGTTCAACGAGGAACACAAAGATGTCGACCGATACTCAAGCAGCAACTGCAGCCCAACGTCAGCTGTTTTTCCTATTCAGGACGATTTTCTAGGTTTGGAGAATCGAGAGAGCCGCTTAACCAAAAAACCTAAAGTATTTTTACCACCGATCGAGACAGATGTCGAACAAAATAAGACGAAACATAGAAGTTCCACACCATTTACAAAAAAGTCTAAAAAGAAACGCATTTTGAAAAGGAATCGTGGCATTTCGGAAAAGGGATCCAGCGAACCAAAGAACTCAAAACTAAGAGTCGTTACCTCACCAAGCGCAAAAAAACATGAGACATTTATATCAGAAGTTTTCGTTCCCTCAAAGAAGGAAGCTGAAGTTGAGGCTTCCAGCTCTCCAGCGCCAGCAGAAGACAAAGAAACGTTGCAAGAAACGCGTATGACAAGCCGGACAGAAGATGACTCTACATTTTTACAGATGGAAATTGGCTCAGACTTAGCTGTTGATGAAACAAATTCATCTGCAAACCCGTTTAATCATTTGCTTGTTGAGGCACAAAGAAGGGAAGCTATGCATCAAAATTTGGAAGACGCCTTTCGTGCGATTAAAACCTGTCGTTATATTAGGACACCAAGCCGCAAGGAACGGGAAGACTACGCGGAGTAAATCAGCTGACATCAAAACAGCAAATTTGACTTTGCAATAAATCAACGTCGCACTAAAAGAACAAATAACTTAAATCAATATTCTGTCTGGAGTCTTTTCCGCAATCCATCTCCCACAGCCATACTAATTTATTTTTTGATTGTACAGTTACTTAAAAGCATTACATTGCGTCAAACTGTTTCGGAGAGTCTTTTGTTACAAATTTAACACTTTTATCTGCTAAGGCAACTTTTAACGGCCAGTAAGTAATTTCATTTCCCTGCATTCCGACGTTTGAGAGCTCGGATTTCCGATTATTCGGCACTGTTTACAGATGACGAATTTGATTGTTGACCAATTGTCTCAAACGTCCAAACTGAACACGTAGCCTCCATTGTTTTATTCGTAGTTTTGCCTTTCTAATTTTTGTTGGCAATATTTGGCACCGTTTATCAATTACCGGTTTGTCTACCCAATGACCACGATTATATGAAGATGAAGAAAAAAAATCTGGAACCATCAGCAACAAGAATCAAGAGTCACAGCTGTCATGTGTTAGTTTCTGCATTGACTTTGTCCAGCTAGTGATTTCGGTATTTATAAATGTCAACTATCTGTGCCGAGAGATTCGGCTGTCAATTAAATTACCATGCATCGAACAGTAAACTTGTAACTCCCAGTTGAATTTCCTCGAACCCAGCGTGGTCAGCGTTTGTTTGTAGAAAACAGATAGCGACCGCGAGGCGCTGATGACAAACTGCGTCGTCCCCATGGTGTCTGTTTGCTACCGTTTTCGAGTAATGCGTTGGCGCCTGGTAACTAGGCAGGGAAACAAGCACTCCAATAGGCCATTTCCGAGTTCATGTCTGCCTCCTCTTCAAAGCGAGTCTAAGTGCAAAGTTTTTGTTATGAAAATTAGTTTTCATTCATATGTAAAGTAGAACTAATTATCATCACAAAAACTTCGCACTTAGACTCGCTTTGAAGAGGAGGCAGACATTAACTCGGAAATGGCCTATTATTTGTGTTTGTATTTCGAAGTCGCTTTTCAGTTATGACTTTTTGACGGCATTTTTAAGCAAGCTAATTCATTTTGATCTTGTTTGGTTTCGTGAGCTGAGCTGTAAATCTATTGAAGTCTTTTAGGGGATGGACTCCTATTCTCAGAATTTCCGAGCTAGTGCTAGCCCGCGTGGCAGACAGTGAACATACCGCCGGTGTACACTATATCTCGGTTTTGACCAAGGATCCCGAGTGACAAGTATGACTGCATCGCAGGCTAAGCAAGTGTCGGCCTTCCGAAAGGAATATCTGGCCTAATTTCACTAACTCTGGCAAAAAAATAACCAGCAATATTTCAAACATAGTTATAGTTTCGCTGTTTTAGCGCGGTTTCAATTCACGGTATACTGATGTAGACAAAATAATAAGTCTCTGAACCCGGGAGGGGGGTGTACTCCTCGGAATTCTTGTTAGGAGTGTGCCGCCCGGTTCTCCAACTCCCGCTGACCCTAAATTCAGACGACCAAACCATGCCATTTTCCACACCCGCTTTCAGACCCAACGTTGCGGTTACAAATTTTCCCACAAGCTTTGTTGTAGCGTAACGAAGTTTGGCATCAGTGCCGAAGTCAGGAATTGGTAAAATTCAGCTCGAATGATATGTTTTGGTTACTTTTCTTTCTTTATTGTTCATTTAGAGTTGAAAAGACAAACAATTTTATACACTCTCGTGGTTCGCTTGAAAACCATACCCGGCGATTTCAGACCAAAATGGTCAAACTCTATTGAGTTTCCGTTTCAGTGCCCCAAACTGCAATATAAGCCCGGTTCGGAGGATGATTTTGGCCACGCTAAGTAAACAATCCTGAGCTCAAGCATTTTTATAGCAACAGGAATGTTTAGGTTCATGGTTTGGCCATCGAAACAACAGGTTCATCGTCCGTAGTTTTCAGGGGCGGATCCAGGGGGGGGGGGTGGATTGGGTGGCTAACTACCCCCCTTCGGAGAAGCCCACCATAAAAATCTAATACGTGAAAAAAAAAAAAGGAAATACATGCATGGGTCCCAAAAAATATAGTATAGTTTGGTGGCCGACTGTATCAGCCACCCCACATGAAAAAATCCTGGATCCGCGCCTGAGTTTTGTCTACGTTCAATACTCTTGGTGAAAAACGTCTTGCCGCATCTGCAGTCTTTTGGCAGTTCTGCAAGCGGTCAGGTTTTGTTAATATTTTTGCGGTACGTCAGTAAGACTTTGGCTCATCTGTTTTAATTGATTAATCTCAAAATAAAGAGGTGATCACGAAAGTTTTCCTCTGAACAAAGCCCACCCCTCCTCCCCATAAACAAGTACGAAAAAGAAATATTAGAGGGTCCCCTATACTACTTTGGAAATTGCATTCACGTAAAAATATTGAGACTATTCACGCGTCACGGATAAATCCCAAACTTCGTTCACGTTCACGATAACATCAAATATCGGCAATCACGAATCACGAATGAACAAATAAACCTAAATCACGTTTCACGAGAAAAAAATAGTCCCAATCACGTTTCACGAAAAAAGTATAGGGGACCCTCATGTTAGGATAGAAGTTCCTCAATGGAGATTAAACTCATCTGGTTGTCAAAAGCTTGAGATTTCTCAAATTACTCTCGGAGCTGAGAGTTTTTAAGCTTTCAACTTTGATTTGCTTTTGAATTTTTGCTTTCAAATTATAGATTTCCATGTGTGAAAAAACAAAAAAGTTAACAAAGACCCGCAAGTGCACGTTGTAAACAAAACGGTTCAGTTCTTTTCATTTTCGCAATAAGACGTCTTTTTATCTTTGAGAAACAAAAGGAATTCATAAAAATAGTACCAAGGCAAATAATGGGACAATAATTAAATTCTAATTAAAAGACACTAAGACCTCGATTCCTTGATGTTGTTTTGCACCGGCGATTCAGGGTCAGTGAACAAATTATCTCGACATACGAAGTCACCACGGAAAGCTGGAACGACAAAAATGGAGACGAAGGAAAAAAATATGAGTGGTTCATCGCTTACGGTACAAGAGAGAAACTGGGTTGCAAGGAACTCAATTCTGAAAAGCACAAACGAAAGACTGAGCGTTTCCATGCAAAATGAAAGGAATCAGTTTGCAAAGTGTATGGATCTCGAAGCTAGAAAATTACGGGGGAAGTTAACTCTACTGATGTCAAGAAGCAATCCAAACATAAAGAAAGCTGCAAGATCGTTGTCAAAAGAAGAAAATTCTGAAGACGCGTGTAAGCTCAGGTTGCCGACGATAAAAAGCGAAGTAAAGTCAGCGCCAAGTTCACCACTGAGTCTAGCAAGACGAAAACCGGGTTTGTGTTGGGACAACCTGAGTGTTTCACCGCCAGGTTCAGGAGCTTGGGTGTTTCGAAGAGGCTCTCTCCCTGACGTGGACTCACCAAGACGCTCCCCTGTTCTCTCGCGCCAAGTAAGGCGTTCATCTTCGTATCGCGAAGAGCATCGCCCATCGTTGGTACCAGCAATCTCTCCTGTTGCAGAAGAGAGCAGCCCCAAACTCTCTCCTCTCATTCCGAGGAACCTCAAGTTACGCGTATTAGCTCGCCGTGAAAGTGGTCTCATCAAAGGATTGCCAAATGAAAGCGATGTACCACCGTTAAGTCCACCACTCGAAGATCAATTTAAATCTCTCGGAGCTTGCCGATATCTTCGTCGAGGTACGGAAGGTGAAGTGGATAGCTTTGCCAAAGAGACGCGTGATACACAACAATGTTAAAACAAATTACGTGGTGAAGTGCAAATAGTCCTTTAATTTTGAAGCTCGTATAAACTGTATCAATACGAGAATTTCACACTTTGCAGAGGACACTAACAGACGGGCCGATATCTTTGCAACACGTTTCGCGGCATAAAAAAAAAACAGAAACAAATAGTTTTGTCGCATTAGGGACAAGAGTTGCTTGGCGAAATACTTCTGCATCTCGCCTGTTTTCTCATAAATCAAATCACAATCTTTGCTACTAGTTAAACCATTATGATATTTTTCACTCTCCGTTTGGTTTGTTTAGTTTTAGCGAGCTGCAAGATACATTTAAGCAATAGAAAACGTTTTCTGTGTTTGCATAGCCTGATATAAACACGAGAGGGGCTGGGAGAATTCGAGACAGTTATGCAAACCCGAGCCGAAGTCAAGGGTTTGCATAACTGTTGAGAATTCTCCCAACCCCTCTCGTGTTTATATCAGGCTATGCAAACACAGGAAAAAAGTTTTATATTGCTTTTATAAAATAACTTCCTCTAAAAACTACAACACGTCACACAACCATGTTTACATACTCTCATGCAAACACGCCTCTCGGCCAATCAGAGCGCGCGTACTATCTTAGTTATTTTATAAATGTAAATAGCGATTGTTTATTACGTAACTACCAGAGCAAAGTCCATTTGTGAAGCTTTGGATCACACTACTTTTTACTCAAATAAATTATTACAAAACAGAGATTTAAACAGCTCAACATTTGTTTTAGTTTTAATCTACTCGTAGTTACCCAAAACGCCAAATTATAACATCGGTATTCTAATTTAGATTTTTTTCAATTTGCATACACAAGCCACTTGCAACAGTTAAGTTAGAAATTGCCTGGAAGCGAACGTGCAAACCAAAACAACAAATCATTGAGGTCCGTAAGCATTCAAAGCTATCCGTGTCTAGAGGTAGAAACTCTGTTATTTCAATTCTTATTATGCATGAATACCCGTCAAACAAAATTTTACCGACAAAAGACGCAAGTTATACCATGCATACAAGCCGAAAACTGCAATTGCTTTTATTTAAATGTTGCGATTAAAGGCTCAAACGAATTTAATTTGCTCGTTATATGAATCTAGCAACAAATCCCAATCGATTGGGAATCGTGCTTGCAATCTATTTTAATTCGCGTTTTCACTCATTCAAAACGCCCAGTGTTTTCAAAGCCCCCTTTAGATTTCATTCTTGTCAGCTGCAGTCTTGGCAATAATTTTCCAGTCTAGAAACCTTTGCATAAACGCGCAACATTGCTTGGAAAGGCTAAAGATTCCCAGAACCTGGCCAGGATTATAGTTATCCGGCCAATATGGCTCACATTTAAAACAAAACAGCACCCAAATAACAAAACACCTCACTGTACCCTTTTCGCAGAAAACGTTTTTCTCTTTACAATACGTTACCAGCTAAGCTGCTTTTGCAAAAGAAAACAAATGCGGAAAATGGATACAATCCAGCTCATCGATTTGACGCATGGCCAAACATTTACTGTTATAAACTACAACTGGACGTTCTTGACTACACTCCTTCTCTAAGCTTTACACGGTTTTCATTTGCCTCGCATCATGAAGACCTAGGAGGACTGGGGCGTTGGCAGGAAAATCAATTTTGGGATTTCTCTAAGTAGTCCCTGAGATACGCGATGCAAAGAGGCTGGCGACGAGCAACAAGACTCATCAACATGGCTGGGACAACACCTCCAAAGTCAACCTACAGGATAAAATAGGAACAAAAATACGTACAACAATGTTAAAATTATAGAGACAAACGTCCAAGAGAAGAGAAGAGAAGAGTATTATGCCTCAGAGGATAGAAACGTTACCATGCGAATTTTGTAACATTACACTAAAATCCTGTTTTTATGCAACATATAACGCACGATGGCTCAAAGAGACAATTTACCTGAACAAGATAGGACACCATCGAATGCAACTGGCCATTATCTTGCAAGGGCTCAATTATCCAACCACAGCAATGAACCTGGAAAGAGAGCAAATTAACTCACGTGACAAAGTGGACTCCACGCGCGCTTTTGGGCGTATCCAACCAGCGAGGGGTATTGCAGCCAAGTGATCACCTCGGATTTACATCTATTCCAGTGATATCTTAATTTGGAAATGTGTAATTCGAGAATTACCACCCTTTCGAACAACAAAATTCGTTCCACAAAAACTGTGTATTCCTTCTCCATAGCGTCGAAGCTGTGAGAAGCCGCAAGAAACGCGGGCGCGGAGGGAACGACCGCTCTCTCTTCCCAATCCCACCTCGATCTCCTCTCTAATTTGCACAACTTCACGGTCTTTTCCGCGAGTTATGAGGAGAAAGAGATTACGATTACTAGCAAAATTTTGCACGCATCAAGGAAACTTTATTACCTTAATCCTTTTTAAAAGAACAATAAAATTTATTTTACCTTTGCTCGTACAATATCCTTAGAGGGGGGTAACTCCGCTAACTGTACCGACACTGAAGCTTGTACGTATTTCTCTGGCTGCAATAAATACAATGCATACCTCTTAATAACTGAGTTTGAGGTACGTACTGTAAGTTACGGACCAAGTTTTTTCCCGTTCGCTTATGGCCCAAGCGCGAAGCGCGCGGGCCATAAATCAACGGGAAAAAACAAGAAGCACGCGAGCTAGATTTCAAAAGTGATACTAACGGTAAATCTCATACTCGTAGTCCAATCTGAAGGTCTCTGTTCACTACAGGTGTCACATGGCCTACATGCTGCTAACACCAGCAGCCAGTTCATTGAAATTCCCTCCATAGTGCGGTATCAGTGATAATGATAACGATGGCCATTGACAAGTTCCATTCAGTTTGTGCGTTGTACTGAATCGTATTTCACATACCTCCTCTCTGTCCGTTGTCAAGATAACAAAATCACGGGCTTGTTTCACGATGCACTGTCTTGCTTGAAGGTGGAGGTAGACTAACAGTGAAAAAAAAAATGATTTGCTGGTTGTCCTGTGATGGGCTAAGCTTCAGGGAACAAGAAGGCGTTCGTCCGTCGAAATTAGAAATTCGGAAAGTAATTAAAACTCTCGAAAGGATTCCTTTCCTACTCTGGAAATACATCTATGAAAAAAAATATTCGTACTCTGAGCAAAAATTGTTTTAAAAAAACCCCCGAAATATTTCGAATATTTCCCAACATCTTCATCAGTCGAATGTTGGATCGAAACTAAATTCGCACACTCTTCTTTAATTTTCTCTTCTTTTTGGAGTATTCTTACGAATTTCTAAGTTCTAAATACCACTGAATACTCACGAATTTTTGACTGGTCATCAATTTGCTTCACCACCTGAATTTTCTGTTTGACAAAAAACAAGACAGCTGTCAGTGAACTTCGACCGAGAATAAAAACAGAAAAATTAAAAAAAAAAAACGAAAAGAACACTCTACAAAAAGAAAGTTCGGTGTTTTTCCCAACAAAGCGAGAGTGGCTTGCGTATCAAGCGTTTCCAGAGGGTAGGGGGAGGGGCTGCTGCCCTTTTCCTCTCCCTCCTCCCTCCCCTCCCTCCCATCTTCAAATCTCCTCAATAGTCTCACATTTCCTCACTTAAATTTAGTTTAAGTGGGTGAAAAGTTAGATTTTTACCTTAAGCATTTTATCATACACGTGGCGAGTCATATGATTCCGGATCGCTTGCCACACCGTGGTCGGTTTTACTTTGATAATTCCCTTGCCAAGGAAACTAAAGAAAAAATAGGAAAAAAAACTAAGATCTCAAGAATATTATTATGAGTTACGTTACATTTGAAATATTTGTTTCAGGTATCTGTATGAATATCCTTGAAAAGTCCCTGATCGGGAGAGGATAATTTAATTCTTTTCTGAGTCTACGCAAGTGGGAAAAAAAACTTTCGTTTACAATGACAACGCCGAAGCAAAAACAGATCCCAGGTTTTCCCTTGCAAAATATTATAGAAATTAGTCTTATTGAATAAACTGGTAAGCAATGGTTACACTCGTCGTGATATATCACTGAGGCAGGGAGTATAGAAGACAAGTGCTGTTGTATTGCTAAAAATCACCGCTCGTTTGCGAAGCTGTTTCTCACAAGCACGTGGCTGAAACTGGATTTAACTGATGACAATGTAACTGCTGTTATGTCTAATACACCATTTTACTAATAATCAGTTCCAGGTGAATTGTGGGTAAATCCAGTCCTTTAAGGGGGCAACCGTTCAAAATTACAATTTATAAATTACGTCTTTAAATCGCCGTTTGCCCCCACAAAGGACTGGATCTACCCACAATTCACCTGGAACTGATTATTAGCAAAATGGTGTATTGTGGCAACTAAAACACAAAGCTGATTCATTACTTACAAAAAAGGGGATACAATACACCACTTTTATATTACTAACACAGAAAGTAAGAAAAGTAAATTACTCTCTTAACCTGTGAATCTTTTTTCCTGGACTGTTCTTCCTTAATATTGCAACGTCTTTTTCAGTCCCTTGATAACTAAGAAAGAAAAAATTCAGTTAAATATGACGGCGACTGCAACGTGCAGATAACACCAGCTGATCCCCTTAAATTGCCCGTCTCTAGCTAATCAGATTACAAGTTCGCATCATAATTGGTTTCTTAAGGCGGTGACATACTTCGCGATTTTTACGCCGATCACCGCGATCGGCGTGTAAAATCACCGGTATCTGGTATGTTAGATATCGGCGATTAAATTCGCCGGCATTCGCCAAGTGTGCCCGTTCCTGCGATTTTGTACGCTCATCGCTGCGCATCGCCAGATGACTCAACTCATCAGGATGGGCGACCTTTATCACATGACTTTTCAAAATGGCGGACAGCAACGATGCATGGCGCCTCGGAACAAAAATCGCCAAGTGTGCCCGCATCAGCACCGGTGAAATTCGCTCGCGCTTTTCGCTGGCGATCAAAATCACCGCGATCGGCATGTAAAATCGCCTAGTGTATAGCCGGCTTTAGGCACTCAATCAAGAACACACCCAAGTGCATGACAACTCTTAACAACTTACCTCCAATCACCTTCTGTACACAAATTTTCACTGAACTCTTTCGACGCTGGGATCTCCACCTGATTAGCTAACAAAACCTTAAAAAGAAAATAAGAATTACTACCGCAGTTTTCAATCAGCATGATGCTGGATGTGGCATTTTAAATGAAATGACCTGACATTCCATTTAGTTTTAAAGTAGCATTCTCCATGGAGAATTTATTTTCATCTTATTAAACTGCATTAATTTCGTTTTTCAGAAAAAATAAAAGTGCACTAACGAAACTAAAAAAAACTTTCGCAAGTCAACAGCAATACTCTAGATAAAGATGATCCAGCGAGAAAACTGCGCCTTTTTATTCACCAAATCTTTGTACAATTTCTCCAGTCTTTTATCACATTTTTCTTCTGTTCTGTTTTTCCGGAAAGCGTTGAACAAAAAGGCCTATATTGCGTCACGTGAAACATTTTTAACCAATCACAGACTGGCAGTACTTGTTTGGGCTGAGGACCAACCTAAGCGGTGAAAATGAAAGCGTGCATACTCTATTTGCTTGGCAACAGGCAAAAGGACACCTGAAAAGAAATCTGAGTCCCAGGCAGGAATCGAACCTACAACCTCCGTAACACCAGTCTAACCACCGAGCTACAGGAACCCCTGGAGAGCTAGATTGTTTACCTAGGTTCTCAAACAAAGGGTCCCAATGGTCTGCGGGCTAAAGATGGTAATGGTGTAATACGCCCGTGAGATTGTGCAATAAAACATATCCAGAGAGCTGTCAGTGTATGATAAAACCGAACAACTGACGCGATACTAATGTAAGGAAGTCTGAAATACCTCTCCTAATACGTTAGCAACCGCTTGACTGCCAAAAGTTCGGAAATCTATGTTATGTCGGTCCACTGTGAGAGAGAAAAACAATCAAATACTTAAAGTTTCATAATAATTCCGACACATACAGCAGGGTAATTATCCAGTATTCCCTCCCCAGGCTTCGATCGGCTCGCGAATTTTCTCGCCTCTCTGGTTTGTCCTCAAAAAGGAACCTGGTGACAGGCTACAAGATCTTAATTGTAACGAAGCTTTTAAGGCGAACAGTTGTCAGGTTGACACTGAACTAAGGAAAGTTCAAAATACAGCAGTTACAGCGAGCTTTATCATAAATCGGTTTTCAATTGAGCGACGAAAGTAATTCGCGTTTGCTTTGGTTTTGCCTTATTTCACTCTGTGATTGGTTGAAAAAACTCGCGCCACTTTCTCAGCCAATAGAGTGTTTTCACATGACGTCACAGCGGCCACGTTGGTGTCCTAAAACAAAGAAACGGCAGAGATGATGGTGTCCCAAATAAAACCTCTGGGAATTGCTCAAAACACACTATGAGAAGCAAAACTTGCCCGCACTTGGCCAATGAGCTGTCTGCCTCTCGTGACTAGCCAGAGTAATTGCTTTGATACTGGCTTGACGACACTCGATTAAAAATCACTCTAAACGACAACATAGCAGACAACGATGCTCACTACTTGAAAACTCTGGAAGTTTTCTTACCAAATGGCAGTTGCATATTCTCTTCTGTTATTGAAAACACCTCTCCCGAGTCCTGCTACCAAAAGTGAAAAACATTTATATATAGTCTGCTCGACTGAAAGTTATTAACTGTGTATTAAACTCCAATGCGTCATACTGCGTTAAAAGTTGAGCCTGCGCTATATTGCATAAAAATTGCGGTTAAAAGCTGTCTACCATAAAACATGTGACGAACTAAACAAAGACGCCAAACAGAGAGTTGATGAGTAAAGCAGACAAAACGAATAAAAGGAAACAACTGCGACTCACAAAGACAGCCAAACACTGCCCCGACTGTATGATCCCATACTATCCTCATAAAGCCACACTGCAAACACCCCTCCCCAAAACCCACCTTTCCCGAGAGAAAAAATATACCTCCTGGCAGCACAAAGTCAATGCAAGTCACATTATGAGTTATTTGTATTGAAATAAGAAAACACAAAACCTCTCACCAAAATACTGGTCTCTTCAACTTGACTGCTTGTCATGCTAAAAGACTGAGCGCACTCTTTTTCAGAGCCTTTTCCCATTGAACTCCACTCTGACATAGAACCCTTCTTCTCAGGTACAGATTCTTTGCCTCCGGTCAACTTCTTCCACAAATCGAAGCCTTCTTTTCCGATCTGTGACATGCCATCGCCATTAGACGTCAAGTCTGCCTGGTAGAGGGCTTCTAGCTTGTCACGCAATGCCGCGACGGCCTGGGGCTGAGATGACGTCACTTTGTTTACAAGTCGAACGGGAAGATTTCCTGAGGAGCGAATAAGGGATTGTCAGTGTGCAAGTTATGCAATAATATACAATAAAATAACGAACTCCAGGATATGTGAGGAGAATGAGACAAGTGAACGAATGTAAAATCGGGAGGGAAACTGATGCAATTCTGGGCGCAGGGTCGTCATTTTCATCACACTATCTTTGCTAAATCCGCATTAAATTTCTTGGAAAACTGCATACAAATGACGTAACTTCACTCACCCTTTAAATCAGCACGAGTAATGTAACTTACAACGCAGCTTGGAGGATCCGTATTAAGGTTTTTTACTACGAAACCACCAATAACAAGGTCAGCCCTACGAAAAATAAAAAGGGAAATAGATGCTTTTCATAATCTTCAGTTGGCCCTTCTAAATTTTCCACAACAACCTTGGAAAAAAAAACCAAGGTAAAGATAAATGGAGGGCAAACCTTACGAGTCCTTTCCGTTCCGCGCAATTCTCGTGCTCTACCTACAAAACAACAGATGGACAGATCACAAAATACTGTTAGCACAAGTGACTATGGAGAACCGAGAAGAGCGTGATACCCACCGCCTCACAAGCCATGCAAAACTCGTCTTCAGACAGCTGCTTGAAGTGCACAAGTGTACAAAAATCACGAGCACTGGTCGGCCACACCGGTTTGTACTCCATATGGGCAACCTAGAAAAAGAAAAAACAGTCTTGTCACAACAAGAACAAAGAATGGCGATTGCAAATTAATTATAGCGACTGCTAAATGTACAATTACCTTCAATGTGAGTGGCTCGTACTCTTCTACAACTTCACCTTAAAAAAAATGCCATTGTGAGAGAAAAACGTTTAGAGAGACTCCATTAAATAAAGGTTATCGTGGACGCCTCTTTTTAAATCTAATATTTCAGCAAAATCAGGGGCCTAGCCAAAGTCTCATAAGGATATACTTCCAAGAAATATGAGGTTAAAAATGGCAGGGTATCAAATATCCGCGAATTAGAGATATGATAACCTGCTGGTTAGCTTGCGAATGCAGCCGCGCAACACTGTACAAGGGAAAAGAGATCAGGATCCGGAATAAATTATAAACTGTCGAAAAAGGGGTAGGGCGTTTCAGGGACGCTTACATCAAGTACTTTACCAGTGATCTTCCTTCCCACTTACACGAGATTTTGCTCGCAGCGTACATTTCCTGTGCAAGAGCAGATGGCTGCAGAGCTCGAAACAACAACTGCTGAATATTGGCAGAAACGCTGGGAAGACAATGTAATTGGATGGCACAGAGATACAGTCAACAAATTTCTCATAAAGTATGTTCACGAGCTAACTGGTGGAAGGTCGAACTTGCGAGTCTTCGTTCCTTTGTGTGGGAAATCTCTCGACATGTTGTGGTTAGCAGAACAAAGTCACAAAGTTGTGGGGGTGGAGTTAGCAAAGGAGGCTATTGAGAGTTTTTTCCAAGAAAACAATCTGTCCTTTACATTGGAGAAGGTCAAATTAGCTGCTTCTGTTGATCCGGTCGACGTCTACAAGTGTGTGCAAAAAGAAATAACAATCTTTTGTTGCGATTTATTTATTGTCTCGACTGAAGACTTCGGTGGGAGATTCGATGCAATTTGGGATCGCGGATCCTTGTCCGCTATGAAGCCTGCGGTCGGCGATCGAGGTAGAAGATACACGGAAAAAATGCGCTCGATCCTGGCTGATGACGGGAGCTACATGTTGGAAAGCCATTATTACGACGTTGATCGAGGGTACAGGCCACCCGCGAGTATCTCGGTAGAGTTGCGGAATGAATTATTCGGAGAACACTTTAATTTAAAGGAACTGGAGATCGAGAGACTAGGACAGGATCCTGAGAGGAGTTTATCCTTTGCTGTAGACATGCACTACCACTTGATGAAACCCAAGGCAAATTAATCCCTGGTTAGCGTTTGTCGAAGGTGACAAATCAATAACGGATAGACATTTTTTTTATAAATGGCGGACGATTTATTGTTGTTTTGTAAGTTCACTTTCGAGTCAATCAATCAATCCTTTATTTGTTGACGTAAATTAAACTAATTTTCATCTGAATGAAAATTGATTTGCATATGAAAGGATGAGCAAAGGAATAACTTGCCGGCAGCCATTTATCAAAAAAGCTCAATGATTGTCTACAGCCAGTAACTAACTTTGTATTAAGTGACGTTAATCATTCTTGTGAAAACACTTGAAAATAAAATTATTGTTTTGACTACCTCTCCACTCACGGAATTGAAGCGTAGCGTTGCTGTGCAAATTTTGGCCACACTTTGATTTAGCCAGTTGGAATTAAAATGCCCCATAATTATCGCTAGATTTAAGCGTCTCGATATAAGCATATCTCTTCATGGGCTGACATTCCGCGCAATGAAGGCTAAAACAGACTACACGGCATCACAGTCAGTTTCGTTTATTTCGTCCCAAATTAGGTGGGAAACGGGTCATGACTTGGAGCCAAAAGGATGACTTTTATGAGCTTATCACAAAATAGCAAAAAACCCATTCACAGGAAATCGCGATCTGAATGGAACATGCCAACCCTAATCTACACACGAGGTGAAAACAACCTTAGTGGTGCGATTGTATGGCGAGTTTCAAACCGGGCTGAAATTTCATTCCTGAAACTCTAACCCGGTTTTAATTTCTGAACAAATGCCTCGTTTAAGAAAACTGTGGTTATATGAACAAAGTTTCGACCCAGGGTGAAAATTTCAGTCCGGTTTGAGGCAACCGGACTGAAATTTTCACCCCGACCAAAAAAATCGCTGTTGCGCGTTATTTCTCGCGCGCGAGCCTCACACCTTCTGAAACTCGCAATGTAACGAGCCCCTAAACCAACAGAGGTGTATGCGTTCATAGAGATTCGTCATTGGTTCTAGAAATCTTGTGACTTTCATACAATACAGTTTACTCAATAACTGTGTCCATAATTGTAGGTGCGCGGAGAGCCGCGAAAAGTGAGCGTGTGATAAGTGGTCTTCTTTCATGTAATTTAACCCCATTTGTATCCACCCATCCGAACTTGCATTGTTGCATGCACTCGGCATTTGCAGAGTTATTATACGTTACGGATTGCGGTCATGATATGTCTACAGAATTCGCACCAACTACTGCTGAATATTGGCAGAAATGCTGGAGGGACAATGCATTTGATTGGCACAGAGATACAGTCAACAAATTTCTCATAAAGTATGTTCACGAGCTAACTGGTGGAAGGTCGAACTTGCGAGTCTTCGTTCCTTTGTGTGGGAAATCTCTCGACATGTTGTGGTTAGCAGAACAAAATCACAAAGTTGTGGGGGTGGAGCTATCAAAGGAGGCTATTGAGAGTTTCTTCCAAGAAAACAGTCTGTCCTTTACATCGGAGAAGGTCAAATTAGCTGCTTCTGTAGATCAGGTCGACATCTACAAGTGCGTGGAAAAAGAAATAACCATCTTTTGTTGCGATTTATTTATGGTCTCCGCGGAAGACTTCGGTGGGAGATTCGATGCAATTTGGGATCGCGGATCGTTATCCGCTGTGAACCCTGCGGTTGGTGATCGAGGTAAAAGATATACGGGAAAAATGCGCTCGATCCTGGGTGATGATGGGAGCTACATGTTGGAAAGCCATTATTACTGGGTAGACCGCGGGACCGAGCCACCTGCGTGCATCTCCGAAGAACTAAGAAATGAGTTATTCGGAGAGGAGTTTGTCTTAGAAGAGTTGGAGGTCCAGAGATCTACAGAGGATTTTGAGAGGAAATGGGGTTACGCTGAAGAGTTGCATTACCATTTGATTAAACCTAAGACAAACTGAGTCAGTTTTATTTTGGAGTGGTAACATTTCACATTTTAACGGAATGGCTTTGGTCAGCAAGTCAACTAAAGGACAGATCGCGAGGTGATGCTAACAGAAATGGACGGCACTGTAGTGACAGTACCAGTTACGTCCTTGGGAATCGAATGTAACCTGATAAATACCCAGATGCGACAGCCTGCAAATAAATTCTAAGGATTTAATCTTTTGAACCCTGTAACACCAACATTCGTTTGAATTGAGGTGCGCTGAAAGCGTTTTTAAAAACGTGCCGCTCGTGCAAGGAAAGCGCCGATCGTTTAGCTGATAAACGAGCGTATTTGGTTTTAAGGAGTCCATAGTCTCCCTCGCAGCCGTTTTTAGTCTCGTCACGCAACGCTCGTCCCCTGGGGAGGAGCGTTGCGTGCGAGACTAAAAACGGCTGCGAGGGAGACTAAGGAGTCCATGACAGATTACTGAAATGTAAATTTAATAATAATTATGCGCTGATATTTAATCAAATTATCGTATGGAATGTACGTTGCTAATCAAATGTCAATAGTTAATCTCAATAATAGTGAGCTGCTTTTTTCATTTTTCTTTACGCCATTTTATTTTGTAAGCCAAAAGAAGAGGGTCTAACCAGGACTATGTTTATCCTCCATAACATTACCTTTCAGGAACAAATCATCCCAGTCCCCTCTGAAATCCATTGAGTTTATATAGCCTAGAACGTAATGTATGGGAACACAAACCACAGACGTCCCTTTTAAAGTGTCCCAGGGCCTATCTCCTTCTGTAGCTGGTCGTTTTAAAATGTCCACGCCCCTGTTGGACACCATCAAAGCTGTTAATGACATTAATTTAGGAGTGTTGCCTTAATGTCAAATGTGATAAATGTAACTATTGCACTAAGAAACTTGGATTAACCCTTAAATCTCCTTGTAATTTTAACACCCTATTACGAGAAGGACAGGATCACACAAGATAAATTTGCGTGATATTTTAACAAGTTCTCCCCACTTTTTCTATGAGAAATTGAATGTGTAGGGGCAACAGATGAGCATTTAGATTTCATCTTAGGGTTTCAAAAGTTACCACACTAGACAACTTGTTGTAAAGTGTGTGCCCTTGCCCCCATCCTAATTGATAGCTTCAAGCAGTGGCTCTTGTTTAGGAGAGTGATTACCGGCATCTATTTTGTGAATTGTATGGTTCCTTATATAATTTCAAATAAGGAACTGTGGCTAAAGTTCAGTAGCATTTATGTGGTTTGGGACCATAATGGTTCTACGGCTGCTGCTAAACCACTGCAGACAAGGCAAACAACAGAGAAACTTACTTGAATTTTCCAACAGATATCCAACCATCTGTTCCCTCTGAGCCTTCAGACAATGTGTACAGTTTTTGGATCAAATTTTGTAAATTCCGGCTGTTGTGTGGAAATCAAAACCACAAGATTTTATATAAGTATGAATAAAATGCTTTTACCACCTGTACTGGACACCACAACATTTCAACATCCCCCTGTCAAACCATCTGTTTAAGTCCTGATCTTGTGACAGCTAAGGTGCAAGGATCGGCTAGTCTGTTCATAGGTAATTTTAACTTCAATACAAACAAATTAAAGAAATATCTGATCAGATCTCTGTTGATTGCGCAGATAGTGGCAATATTTCAAAACCACAAATGGCTATCTACCTTAGTGGTTAATCATATTCTAGTTAATAAGTATCACAATCATAAAACTTAGAGAGCTTTACATTATCACCTGCTTGCAAAGTCAGGAAGGTGAGGGCTGTCTGGTCCAGTGTGCTCAGTTTTCTGTAACATCTGATGCAAGGTTTGATGAAACAAAACAAAGCGGTTGGCAAATTTGCACAAGACATGTGAGAGCAACTTCTTTAACTAAAATTTCATTTTGCAAGAATAAAACTCCCCACTAGAAGTCATGGACAAAACTACTTGAGAAATTAAAACAGGCCTCTTGGAGTCCAAAATGCCCTCTCTAGCATGTGTCTCAACAATATTACTAATTAGCCCTTTCCTCCTTAAGAGTAATTTTATAGATTTCACTCTGTCTAACGCCAGACGATTTTACTCGTCAAATGGAGACCCCTTAGGGGTTAAAGGTTTAAAAACTATCTCCCTTAACCCTTTCCTCTCCAAGAGTGACTCTATAGATTTTACTCTGTCTAACGCCAGACGATTTTACTTGTCAGATGGAGACCCCTTAGGGGTTAAAGGGTTCAAAGTAACTTCTCCCTCCACCATTCAACGTTGAACATTGGGGTGCTTCCACTGCTGGGGAAATAGCCTGCGAGCAAGCTCTCCGGGGCAGCTGGGGGAGGGACAGGAAAAGGAGAGCTTGCAACTATGTCTCTGTAATTTGAATATTCGTCTCCAATTCCCCTGTGGCTCCCCGTCAACTGAGCTGTCAGATTTTCGCCAATCAGCATGAAGAGGAAATGAACGCAAAATGTAAACAAACGTTGAAAAACATGTGACGTCATTACTAATGTCATCTCCACCAATCAGCATTTTGCATAGAAAAATTTGATGCCGATATTCAAATCACAGAGATGTAATTACAAGCTCTCCTTTTCCAGCCCCACTGCCAGACTGCCCCGGAGAGCTTGCTAGCAGGCTACTGGGGAAATGTTTAGGAGGTGCAAACAACATTGAACTGGGAAGAGGGGTTCTTTTAAAACTTGGTGGATAATAATTATTGTTTACACAAAGAAAGGATCCAAAGCACAAATTTCTCAAGATTGTGGATGTGTGGTGCCATTGAGGGTGGGTCAAAGGGATGGGTGTTGGAGGGTGTGGAGTGAGCTGGAACATCAACATAAAAAATAGGTCCGCAATGCGTACATGTGTGGCTTACTAGAACAAGTGACAGGCGCTCGACTCTCGTGGACAAATAAATAAATAAATAAATTTGGTCTCAACATAATGTGGCCATACTCTTCGTGTAAGCCACACAAAAACTGTGATCCAAATTAGTTAAGGCCATACTGAAGGTATGAGAAAGAACAAGTATACTAAAATTTCAACTATATGTGTTATTTGTGTGTGTGTTGGGGGGGAGGAGGGGGTCATTTTACAAAAAAATGGATTTATACCATGGAAGGAGACAGGGGTGTGGGTTGTCACTCAACCCTTTCTTTATTCTACAATGTTGTCATATAAACTAAGGAGAAAAGAGGTTCTTACTTGCAAACCAGCTGAAGCACCATCATTAGCTGTGGCAGGTGAAGGAGCTGACACAGTGGCTTCTGATTTGCAAACCTCAGCAAGGCCAAATGTAATTCCAGTGTCCAGGTTAGGACTACCATCTGAAGCAGATGATAGAATTGGTACAGAGGACCCTGAGTTGCCAGAATCAATGGATAATGTGCCAGGTTTGTAGTGTGTAAAGAAGTCCTGGAGGCCTGCTACCCTTGACGCTGTTAATCTTGGAATTGATGCAAACATTGGTGATACAGGTCCAACGACCAAAGTTAACAAGCTATCAGTCCCTCCATTATCATCTGCAAGTATTATTTCATCAATAGTTTAAGCACCCATGATTATTGTGGATATTTGATAACTAATGAGATATGTCAAAAATGCAAGTTGTAGGAAATATCAGTGTACTCTTCCAACAGAAAATTTCAATGTAGCTCTATGTAACTGGTGACAATTCTCTGATGAACCTCATTTCCAATGGCCACTGAAATTCTATAACTAAGGCAGACAAAGTCGTCCAGAATTATGGCAACAAAGCAAAGAACACCTCTTTCCAATCTGCTATCTTTAAACGGATATTTGAAATAGAAATGAATGTTATGAAAAAATTAGGGGAATAGCCTGTGAGGTTCTTATGAGAATGGCAATATAAAGACTTGCAATATTATTACTGGAATATGACATTAAGATCTGTATTGTGAACTATGCGTAAGTTAAGTATCATGTCCATACCATTGTCTAATGAAGACAACAAGAAAAAGGACCACAGAGCTCCTTCAGCCGGAATGGCCTTGTTGCTGTAAGAACTCATAAGCCATGCTTCTGGTGTTGGCTTGGAATCTATCTCCCAGTGTCTATGTACAACAAAAATTACTTTTACATCAAATCCCTTGAGCTTCAGACAATTAAAGTAAAACAGTGTTTCTATCAGGTTTTTTTTTTTTGTAAGACGAATTTAATTTTATTAGTGAAATAATAGTATATAAAGACTGGTCCACCTCGATTAGCTCTGAGCTATCTGCGGCCCAGTCTATCTTGCATCCTCTAACTGTATCATGCATATAATAAAAATACTCAAAATAATCAGATGAATATATGGGAACTTGTTTGCATTATGTTTGTTCAGTCTTCATGAAAGGCATTTACTAAATTTAGATTAAACACCAGTGCTGTTGACTAGATTCTGGCCTTAAATAAAGCCACTGTGGTATCAGTGAAGTATTGTAGCTCAGCACATCTACGTGCAGATGCTAATTTCAAGACATAACCATCAAGACATACTGTCATCAAAAAGACATGTAAAAGGTAACCGCAAAACCATACTTAATGTCACTTGCCTTGAAAAAATTGCTTTTGTTTCTTCCCCAAAAGCTCCTTTTATCTGCTGTACAGCCCTTGCGATAATATTGGAACAATTGAATGACAATGATATGACATCATGATCAGTTGCCATGGAAACCTTTGAAACAGTCTTCACAAACGGATCCCATTCCATCAACAGGCTGGGCTGTTTTAATACATCGTATACTTCCTGTTAAAAAAATGTGAAATAATCAGGAACTCCTTTTGATAAAAGATAGGTCTGCACTGCATGCACACTTGATCAGAAGATTTTATTATAATTCATTACTGTGCTAAAACAGTCTTCTGCAACATTTTTGAGACGTGATATAAATTATAAATTAATACCAATCCCTGCACTTTAAAAAAACAAAATAATAATAACCTGCCTCCAATCTCAAGTCTACAATATTAATGACTTTACCAATATTAGTAAAATAACAGGAGAGAATTAACGTGTGCCAATGCATGAACTTCATACCTGCTGTGATGCTGGGATGATTCCAGAGCATGCATAAATTGTTTCTGGTATCCACAAAGGTGAACTGCTGCTCATATTCTTTTGCCATATCCGCAATCCGTTAACCACTGACAAGAGCTGCCATCCATTGGAATGGGTTGGAGGAACATGCTGGAAAAAACCAACACAATAGTTTGCAGCAACAAACTGTTAACAGAACAAGTATTTAACAACTGCCAACCCTGGCAATAATTTTCCTCAGGATCACTCCAGGTCTGAATAGGATTACAACCTAAATGTACTGGAATTCTGAGAAGCTGACTACATATAAGGGGTAGCTGCCCTGAAAGAAGACTGTTTGTGAGCATTCTTCTCTCAGATTTGTTTCTATATCACATGCCACAACACCACCTAAAAAACCACCACCTATACAGGCTATCATTGGCCACAGTAGCTGGACTTGAGCTGGGCCATGGATTAATCCAGCACAACCATTTAATAGTGTTAAAATTGACACAATAAAAAAAACTACAATTGGAAACAATTGGATTGGTCTTCAAAAATTAACATTAGAAAAAATAACTTACCTTCCATTCAGAAATGTTAAGTTAATCATATACGTAGAATTAATTAAAATAACATATCAACTGTTACACGCCATGACGATTGGTCAGCTGAATGTTACTGATTCTAAACGTGTCCTCTTGTGTTTTTGAAAGTTCCAACGTTTGAAAATCTGGCGGTTTGAATTGAAAAGTTATTTTGAAGCTTACGTCGACGCCCTCGACCTCTTTATATGTTTTCTTCAACCTTTTGTAAAAGATGTAAAACAGGCAGCTACAAGCTATGATAATTAAACGGCAGAATAAAAACCAAACTGAAACAAAAACTGCAAGTACAAAGTTGAACGCAAGATCAATGAAAAAGTAAATTATGATTTCAATGTACACAATTTTCATTTTCTGTATGAATCCTTACCTTTCTCAAGTACTGTATTTTTCTCTTAACGGGGGTTGAATCTTGCAGTTCTTCCTGTGAACAAAGAAACATATTGATTAGCTTGGGCAATCTAAACTGATCTTTACAGTAGTAAAGATAGCAAAAAAATCTCGAGCGATCTCTTCCTCACCTTGCGAAAGACGAGAGCATAGCTAAAATAGGCAATTGCCGCAGTTATAAACAAAAGATATAACAGACCCCAAAAAGAAAACATTGCTTCGAAATGCAGATTTTCTCGGCAGAACTGCTGTTCATCTCAAGACGTCTTGTGACCACTTGTAGCTACGCATTATGTCATAGTTTGGCCAGAAAAATCCAGTTCCCTTGTATGTCCATGGACTTAATGGACTTTATATTCAGCTGAAGGTCACGGAAGGCCATTATGTGGATGTGAGCCCACGAACATTCCTAGTAAAGCTCACGTGCATGAAATAAAAGCGATGTGAGACAGTGTGAGGAATGCGCAACATCTGGCAATTTAATCTTTAGTAATACCTTAAATCCCATACTTGATTAACTATTCAATTCCTGCATGCAAACACACAGACACCGTGTGATAATCTAGGTTGAAAGTTCAATTGAAATTTGAGGCCGAAGTGGATGAACTGAAGTGGCATTCTAGGATCCCTCTTCCACTGACAGGGTAAAGGGGCCTATCTGAACTCCCGTAGACATCACCATTTCTGAATAATGTTTCAGTAGGAGGCAAAGAGCATTGCCGTAAACCCCTTCTCCTCGATTAATGGAATGGACGCTATATAATTCTCGAGGTCCAGTTTTAAAACGGTGATTTTCGGACAATTAAATGTCAGTACCTAGACAACGAAAACTCTGTTACAAATCGCAATCTAGTCGCGTTTACTTCGATTCGGGAGAAGTGACGTATCTGCATAGGACCTCACGAAACTCACGAGTGTAACGTGCCTCTGAAAAGTGATGGAAATCCCTGAGTGGGGAGGGGGTGGGTGAGAGGGGGGGAAGTGTCGTTCTGTCGCGATACGATACTTGCTGGTCTTGCTGAGTCACTTGCCCTTTTCACTCCAGTTTTCGCACCGAACTGAGTGGAAAAATAGGTATTAGTCCAACGAACTGGTAAAACTGGCCCAGCCACCGTCGTTAAAAGTCTTACCGCGAGTGGCATCATCGACCGATTACTTATTCTCGTGATTCAATAGCGGAAAAAATCGCAAAACGTAGCGCCAAGTTCAGGTTTTAGCGGTGGTGGCGGGTTTTGGTCACTTGATGAGGATGAGGAACTATTTCTCTCTCCGTAAAAAATCTCTCCATACAAGACTTAATAATAACAGTCCCTGTAAAAAGTACTTCAAGAAATAAATCACACACTTCTGAAGATGCTTGCAGATTCAGGGGCGTAGCCAGGATTTTTCCACTGGTACGCAAAATTTTCCAAATCTCTTTCCCCCACCCCTCCCTCCCCCATTTGTTGTGGAAAAATACCGTCTGTTGATTAATCAACACTACTGATTTAAAAAAAACAATCAGAGTTAAATGCATAAAAGCAAATTATGTTTTTACTGAAATAGTTATCTTTAAGTAATTTGCTTTTTCATACATTTTATTTTCTTTTATTAATTTTTTTATTTTCGATTTTTTCAGGTACGCACGTGCGTATCGTGCGTACAGGTAGCTACGCCCCTGAAATTATATCTGATTGGATGGCACGGCGCTGCTCTACGAGAGTAGCGGTGTAAAAACCTACGTTAATTTAGAACAAGCATTCCCCTTGTTGAAACTCTAAGCTAAATGTATTAATCAAACAAAAAATAATCAATTACAACTTGCGATACGAATTGCTTCATGAAAATGTAACCTGCGGCTCGTGACGCAATGTTGCATACAATATGTAGAATGCGCATAGCACAAAAGATGAACATGATAGTCGTAAAGGCCCTGGCAAACGAAGACACATTGTTGCGGACACCATTGTTGCTCGTGATTGTTTCCATGCTGCACAAACTGGGAAACATTTGATGCGGACACAAAATGTTTCTGACGCGTGGGGGCAAACGGGGAAACATTTGTGTCGACAACAATGTGTCCGCAACAATGTGTCCTCGTTTGCCAGGGCCTTAACGTCCCCAGTAATCCTGCAAGCTACGTTATGGGACACTGCAATTTCAATGACACCATCTAGAATAGAAACATATTTAATTAACGCCGCGCAAAATTTATCTGACCCATCTTGGTCAATTTCAAAACAAATATTCCTTACATTTAGAGATTCCGGATTTACGTGTACTTTCTTAGTATAAAAATTTGTCATTAGCGTGTATTTGTTTTATGTTAGAATTTTTTTACCCGAAACGAAACGATAAATTCTGCTATGACTTCTTTACCCTCCTGCCTTTTTACACACGGATTCACTTAGATCCATTGAGAATATTGAAAATTAGCTGAGCCCCCTTCACCAACGGTAGGTTATTGAACCGGAATTCGCTAATCTCTTTCACAGTCGTTATTGTGGTTATTTCAGGGAGAAATAGCTTCATGCAGACCCAATCACCAACAGAGAAGGAGACTGTGATAAAAACAAGCGTGTACGGTTTTAAGTAAACTGCTAAATGCCAAAAGACAAGCTGTTACTTCACAGCTAACAAGCCCCTACGTGTGACTTAAAATATTAAAAGTGTTAATTCATATTATCCTCTACGTACAGCAGGAACAAAAACACTGTAGAGGTGATAATACAGTAACAAATAACGACTTAATTTGAATAAGACTAGCTCAAAGAACAATCACAAATCACAAGGCTACTTTTGTGTTTCTGTTTTTCTGCTGAAATAGACGGGTGTAAACTTCCCGAGGGAAACCATCCGCACCATTTCTTGTAAAAAGTTCCGGGATCGATGATTTGGCGGGAAAACGCCATGAGCCCTCGTTTATATCTGATATCTCAGGACAGCAATTATTTATTTTCAAATTTCTCTAGGTAATTTCTGAGATACGCAATACAAAGAGGTTGTCGACGAGCGATGAGGTTCAACACCCTTGTGGGAATAGCGCCTCCAAAGTTTACCTAAAGAAAGAAATCAAACTAAATTAATATAAAGAAACTGCAATAATCATTCAAAACGTTTTGAAAATTTAAGCATTCACTGAAAGATGTCCTCAAGTGATAGCGCTGTGGCGTATTTAATTTAAATTCGAGACAGTTTTGCAAACCCGAGGCGAACTCGAGGGTTTGCATAACGTTCGAGAATTCGTGCAACCTCTTGACAAGAAACAAGTTTTATTTTAAGTTATGGATTACCTGAGAAAGATAAGACACCATGGAATACAGCTGACCATTTTGTAACATAGGCTCAATTATCCAACCACTCGAATACACCTGGTAAGAGATGAATTTCATACGTTTGTCAGTTTGTTCCCTACAAGCAAAACTCAGTAGGAATCGGAGATTGTTACCTTTCCTCTCACAATTTCTCTGGTGGGGGGTATTTCTGGGAGATCTACTGACACCCCGGCCAGTACATATCTCTCTGGCTGCAACGGGAATAACATTTGAAAGACGTTTTAAGCTTTTAACTCCCACAATTGATTAACAATTAACATCTCCTCATAATTTGAATACACAAAAAGGGAACTGCTGATGAGAATAGACAATTTTATCAGTCATATAACATCTAACTCTCTTAACTACTTCACAAGGAAATGTGTGGCAGTTTGAAGGGAGAATTGCTAGTCAGATCTTGTGAGTTAACCAAGATGTTCTACTCCTTATGAGGTAATCGTAGTTAACGGTTGGTTTGATAACATATGGTAACAAAAACCGCTTCTTTTTGGAAGTTTGCTTTACAATAAATTCGACAACTCTAACTAACAAATAAAGCGGATTAGCTCCAAATATTTCCATTATGGGCCAACCGTTCACTGGGGAACGTTTCCGTGGTTCTTCTGACATTCAGAACCTGGGCCCAGTTGTTCAAAGGCTGGATAGCGCTATCCACCGGATAAATATCTATCCAGTGGATAGTGCAATTAGCTTCTCCAATACTTATCCGCTGGATAGTGATTTATCCGGTGGATAGCGCTATCCAACGTTTCAACAACCGGGGCCTGACTTGTACCTTTGAAAATGACATTTTGCATGACCGTGGGGGATGTGGTTGTGTTCTACTCTAAACAAATAAGGAAAAGAATGGGACTACTCCCAGTTCAAAACGTCACTCACCTCGACTCGCTCCGACGCCAAAATAACAAAGTCGCGGGATTGTTTTACGAAACACTGCGTCGTTTCATGATGAAGATAAACTAGGTGACAAAGAGTAAAAAGCGATGAATCGTTGTAACGCGGTGTACATGTAGTAATCTTAAGTCCATGCGAAACCTGAAAACAGTTGTGACTGACCCTTTAAGTTCCTACCTTTCGTTTTACTTACCAATTTTTGTTTGCTCATCAATTTGCCTGACTAATTTTGTCTTCTGTGGAAAGGAAACAAAATAAAGATATCGTTTCAAACTGAAAGACCGTAGAACATTTCAAACAAGTACCCGATAAAATAGAAAGCCCTTTACCTTGAGCATTTTATCATACACGTGACGAGTCATGTGATTTCGGACCGCTTGCCACACCGCTGGCGGTTTGACTTTGATCATTCCCTTGCCAAGAAAACTACAGAGAAAAGAAAAAATAACCTTATCTCATAAAAGAAACAGTTGACTGGAGTATAATTATAACTATGACAAAAATTCGGCGAAGTCCCACTTCTCTCCATAGCTTGTTCACTCGATAAAGCCTTCGCTTTGTTTCGCGCCTATTTGCAGTTTCTATTATTTCTAAATTAAACAGGCCTCAAGTGTAAGTCTCACTGAAACCTAAAGACCACTGGTTCCACCGGTGATTTTGGTGCCAAAGTCGAAGGAAAAACGGCGATAATACTTACCTGTGTATTTTCTCCCCTGGACTGATCTTTCGAAGTATTACAACGTCTTTTTCGATGCTATGATAACTAAACGAAGGAAAAAGTAAGAATCAGGTCTGGTAACACGTTGGTGTTTGTGCCGTCACATCTTCAAGCGGCATCCGATGAAGAAACCGTATTCTCAACCGCACGTGCAAACATCCTCTGGAGTCGTTATACAATCTTCTCTGTGAAATTAGTACAAACAAACAACTTTCGCGAGGTGTTGTGAATTCCATCACAAACGCACAATCCTCCAGAGTTGACGCAAAACATATAAGCGCTAATGTCACCAACAACGCATGCATAATTCACCTCCAGTCCCCGGCCCGCTCCGTAGAAGCCAGCTCACTCAATTCCTCAGACATTGAAATCTCAACTTTGGACGCCAGCAGGACCTGGACAAAACAAGTATTTGATGAATTATAACTTGAGTGGTAATTTGTATTAACAAACCAAAGCCGGCAACTGTGAGAGTATGAAGTAAATCTTCAGTATGGGCCGCACCATGAATATTCTCCGCGGAAAAATAAAATGACATCGAACTCTCATAGTCAACTCGAAAACAAACTAACAGAGGTACAAAACGTGGCCAGGGCTCTTGGAAACACTTCGGGGGTGGTTAACTGTTTTCAAGTAAAATTTTCTGACAGAGCCGATTGTGCTTTAAGTCTTGAAAGTGAAATGTTAATTTACTGGACCTCGCATCCACAGTTTCCAATATTTTACCTTGAAAATGAAATATGCTGCAGTACAAAACAATCGGTTTTGGAATAGAAAGGGCCGATACCGATAAAACATATTAGATACCGGTAATACCGAGGTCGGATCAGAAAATATCGATACTAGCGAGAAGTATCGATGCTTTCGATACTGCACGTGACTTGCCCACGCTCGACGTTAGTTACCGGATGTTGTGTGTTCTCCGTTGTGTTATTGAGCAGGACAATGTTCTTGTTTATAAATTGAAAACTTTGACTTGTTTGTTTGTGTTCTTGATGCAGCTATGGAGAACTGAACAGCAATCAACATTTACAGGGCGAGACAATCTTGTATTTGGTCAAGTAGATCACGTGACTTACTTGTTAACTCAATGACGTCACAGTATCAACATCGATATCGAACAAAAAAGTCAGTATCGTACTCGGTTTCGTATCGATTAAAAAAACGGTATCGGCCTATCCTTAGGTTTGAAAAAATTTTAAAATTCCAGTAAGGCTACTTACCTCACCCACCAGATTAGCCGCTGCTTGACTGCCGAGAGTTTTAAAATCTATAAGATGTCTGTCTTCTGTCACAAACAAAATAAAACACAGAAGCAGTATGGATTATAATTTCACTTAAGTTGGTGCTGGATACCCCTTTTGGATCCAGCTGCAAGGTTTATAGCTGCTTCGTATTCTTCCAAAATAGCTATCCTTGAGTTATGAATGACAAAGTATGAAAGTTTATACAGTCAAACCTGTATTAAATTAGGCGGTTACCCTCCCTTACCAAAGTACTGGAAATCGTTTCCCTTGCTTATAAAACTGTCCTGTATCAAGCGGTCACCTCTATTTAAAGCGGTCGCAGTCACCTTTTGGCGAGGTTCCCACGAGTTATTTTTTATTGTTTACATCACTACTAAACGATCACTTTGTTGAAATGTACCATACTATTACACTAGATATATTGTGCATGGCGTTTAGTGGCCTTTTTTTGGCACAAGACGAGGCAGAAAACTCTTCAAGGTCAATTTGTCGGGTGATGGATACTTCTACGTTTTGTCGCTATCTTCTTCTCTTAATCAACTCTTAAGTTGGTCAAACCTGTATTAAGCGCTCAAACGATATTAAGCGGCCAGTTCGCCATTCCCGAGGTTAAGGGTGACCTCTTAATACATGTTTGACTGTAGTCCTTGAACTGCTTATCAACACTGTGAAATGGTGGTTTCAGCTTGTCTGAATCATAATCAAGAAAGCACCTCCAGTGTCTTAACCCTTTAAACCACAATATCAGCTCGTTTATTCTCCAAACTGTTCTCCATGCATTGTCTATGTTAATGATGAGGAGAATTTGGTAAACAATCAAGGCCTTATTACTTGTTGATCACTTCCTTTTTTCTCCCGACCTTTATGTTTGATTGAGCAGTGTTAATATAAAGAGAAATTAAATGTTGGTCATTCTCAGGGGTTAAAGGGTTCACCACCTTCCCGCCGAGCCCGAGCATTTCCTAATGCAATTAAATCAGACTGCCAGAGGACAGCAATTTCTTACCATGAGCAAGCTGTATGTTGTCATCTGGTATAGGAAACATATCCCCAGAGTCCTGTCGCAGGTAAAACATTTTTCAAGAAAAGGAAGCAAGGAAGACACAACAGAAATCGTAAATTTGAACAAAAAGATAGAGACAAAAACAAAAAGGAGCGGTTGTGGTTGTGTTTAAAGTCTACCTGAAGTATTGCATGGGATCTCACGAAACAAAGAAACGATTGCGCATAGGGTGTAACGCTAATACCGAAAATTTCAACCTTGTAATGAAAGTCAACTGGGTGAACATCCAAAGAAGGCAAACAGAAAGAACAGCACTGACAAAGGTAAGAAATTTATGAGTGACACGGAAGACAGCAACAAAGTGGGAGATTTCAAGATCGAACAGAAAGTGAAATCAGTCAAATAACGAAATTGCGTGACGACAAAGAGTATTACGAAGAGGCGTTTCTCACCGACAGATTGCTCGCCTGAAGTATGCTTCGCGTATCACTGGACGATGGTATGCTGCCATTTTCACAGTGCTTTTCCACTAAGCTCCACTCTAACATAGATTCCTTCTCCTCGCTGTCAGCGCCCCCTTCTGCCGCAGCTGCGGATCGCGCTTCTTTGGTTTTCATCAGTTCTGTCCATATCTCGACGCCTTTCCTTTGAATGTCTGACACGTCCTCGCTACTTGACGCTACATCAGCCTGGTAAAGAGCTTCCAGCTTGTCACGTAAAACCGCGACGGCCTGGGGCTGAGATGACGTCACTCGGTTTACAATTCGAGCGGGAAGATTTCCTGAACGAAAAGCGAGAAATAAGCCCGACTTATTATGTTTTCAAATGAGTATCGCAAGTAATTCGCATTTGCCTAACTGTGTATTCCTCTTCTCTCACTCTATAACTGACCAGCAATATTTCCGTCAAACCAAACCCAGCGTGCCTTACTACATTTTCCCGCAATCTGCCCGGCAGCGTGTCACTTCTTCGAATTCTGATTGGTTCATTGCGCTGTTTACATTTATTCTGATTGGCCAGAGGTGTAATTCCGACAAAAGCTCTCACGAACTTCACATGCGCCGAATCTCATGCAAATGAGGGAAAACAATAGATTTTTCTCATTTGCATTAGATTCGGCACATGAGAAGTTCGACTTTCAACCGGGTCTTACTTATCTTTTCCCTATCTGACTTGTAGGCGTTTCCTACCAAAGATTATGACAGGTGGCATTAACCTTACCCTTCAAATCAACGCGTGTTATGTAAGTGACAAGACATCGAGGAGGATCTGAACTCAGCTCTTTAATCACAAAACCACCAATGATGATTTCACCCCTAAAGAAAAACCAAAATGGAGCGTTTTCCAGTGTCTTGTAGGAAACTGTTTTCACTGCAACAGCCATGTGGGAGAAGTAACTCCTGCCTATAAGTTTTTTTTCTAGCCACAAAGTTGAGTTCGTCGATAAACTTGTATCACCTTGCTAGAAGATAAGCCCACTTTATTTGATTCTAACACCTCTCGATTCGCTTACCATCTGTCTTCTTCCAAACAAACGCTGGAAAGCATATTAACAGCTGCCCATGATATGAGGGAGAGAAGTAACCAAACTATTACAACAATGTTAAAACTTGTTGAATATTTGTATCACCCTAGGCTGTTTTAAAGTAACATTTGAAGTAGCTGTGTTCGATGTAGCTGTATTTAAATAACAGAAGCACTGGTCATCATTGAGTGCCTTAACTAGAGACCAAGTTAAAACATTCATCTTTTAATGAAACCAACCTTACAAGACCCCTCTGTTCAGGACTTTTTTCACACTCCACCTGCAAAACAAGAAAGAAACATTTCAGTCCAGGATTCAGGAACGGCCTGGGGTTTTGGGTACGCGATATGCAGGTACTTTTTTACCCCAATACGGTAGATGTATAACGTTTTTTCATGTATCAACACCATATGGGGAAAAATCGTGTATATTGAGAGTATTGTTAACTAACCAGACCACGTCAATTATGACAAAGAATTTAAGGATATCTGGTGGAGAATATTACAATAAGAGGATAGTCAGGGAATAATTAATGAAGCCTTCTATATGGCATGTTAACATGAAGTATACACCAAGAAATAAGCCTTACACCTACAACTCAGGAATGGGATAGTCATTTTCCGAGTTAAAAAGTAGCTTTGCACCTGTCTGAGCTGAGTGATAAAATTCATGATGAAGGGAAAATGAAGAAAGAGTTCAATGGAAATACATACCGCTTGATAAGCCTGGCAAAATACACCTTCACCAAGCTCCCTGATGATGGCCAAATTACAGAAGTCCCGACCGCTTGCGGGCCATACTGGCTTGAACTCTGTCAGAGTCACCTAAGAGAGAGCAAGCTTTCATTGTTTCTTTCTTTTTCTTTCATCTGTGAAATACTAAAAAGGGGAAACAGAGGATCTTCTACCTGCAAAGAGATCTGTGTTTCTGCCTGTGTCAATATCAAGCACAGTGTACATCCCAAAGACAATGACAACTGAAATCTTTCAGTCATCAAACTGAGTTACAGAGAGCTACAGAGTAAATACACAACATATCCTCTGTGTAACTGAAGCTGTAATCATTAGTAATCAGTGACAAGGTAATGAAGACAGTCAAATACAACAAGGTATTGGTACCACTGTCAGTAGGGAGAGTTAAGTGATTGAAGGGGAGAGCAAATTTATTCATTTGATTACATGTAGTTAACTACCTACCCTGCTGATAAAACGTGAATTAAGAGGTAATGTTACAAAAGAAAACCAGTCCCAAAATAATGTGCGTGACATCTCTTGGTGTCATGCAAGTCTTCTGGGTGTGCATGTTGAACTCTATTAAGATATTTACCTTTTTTTGCATTTAGGCAGGGCATAAAACAATATGCTCTCATAAGCATTTATTTATGATGTCCCACAAGACAACTGGATACAAATTAACATTGCAAAAGGAGCATGATTGCAAGCAATTTGCAAATTTGAATGAAATGAAGTTGTTGAACAAGACACATGTTACTGTATACCTTGGTAAGCGGGTCATACTCTTCCACAATTTCGCCTGCAAGAACAAAGTATGTGAAAATACAATCACATAAATTCATATTGGTTCACTAAGCAAATAACAAAGTTGAATTATGAAATCAATAATAGAGTATACATTCCTAGATGTTGTTAACACTAAATAATTATAGCCAGCTTGCATTTTCATGTCCTTTCACAAGCACAAATTTGTATCCCATCAATGTCAATACTGTGGCCACATTCTACTGGTAATATTGGTAGTTAAAGTTACCTTTAAGAAATAAATCATCCCATTCCCCTCTGTGCTCCAGTGACTGTATGTAGGCCAGAATATAATGAACAGGAACACAAACCACAGACGTCCCTTTCAAAGTGTCCCAGGGCCTCTCTCCTGTTTTAGATGGTCGCTTTAAAATGTCCACGCCCCTGGCAAAGCATCAATTATAAAAATAAGTTACCTGATAATCTAACTTTTACTTTTGATGCAGCCTGACTGTTCCTAGTCTGCCAATATAGATCTCAAACTATTCAAAACATTTCACCTTTAACCAGCCTCTTCAAAAATGTGGGACTCACCAGCAGTGTAGCCCACCTACTAGGAGCTTTCCATTTGTCAGACCTGGCCAGCCAGACTGGTCATCTGTTTGGAAAGTTCTTATTAATAGGGGAATTCTCTTTACAAATGGCCTGGCCTGGCCAGCCAGTTCTGACTAATGGTAAGTGCCCTAAAACAACACAGTGACTCTAATAATTGTAAATAAAATAAGCCCCAAACATCAAGAAAAGCCATCCTGTCCACCTCAATGAGAAACCCATATTATAGTAATGCAACTTTAATATTAAAGTCAAACTTAATAAAACAGTGTGGTTAGTGATCACTTACTTGATATTTCCAACAGTTATCCAGCCATCCGTCCCCAAAGTTCCTTCGTAAACTGAATTGAGCTTTTGAAGCAAATTTTCTTGGCTTTGGCTATTGCATAGAAATGATCAGAAACTATTTTAGAACCTAAGTACAGACCTTGGACCTCAGTTGTTCAAAGAGTGGATAGTTTTATCTGGCAGATGGGTCAAACATATTATCAGTAGTTGCAACGCAGTTCCATTGGTTCCATGAACAAAACATTATCAAAATCTAATTTTTTGACTATTAACTGAAATATTTAGATCATAAGAGAAAAAGGAAAAAATGGTTGTAATGTAGTTATAATGAATCAATGTCAGTATCTAGGCAACTACGCACCAACCCCTCCCCAAACCCAAAAAGTTAGTGTTAATGTTGGTTTAGGGGAGGGGTAGGTATGCAGTTGCCTAGATACTGGCATTAACTGCACACCCACCCCTCCCCAAACCCAACAAGTTATAATAAGTTAATAAGTTAGTGTTAATGTTGGTTTAGGGGAGGAATGGGTCTGCCGTTGCCAAGATACCAGTTGACACTGACCTGTTTTAACTCTTATAACCAAGGTGAAACGTTTTTAATTAATGTCCAAACAAAAACCATGGGAAAACCATACAGGGTAGTGTCAAAGTGCGTGTTGATTTGGGGGTAACAGGGCTAACAAAAGTAACACACAATTGAACAGTTTTGAAAACGTAGAAAGAGTAAACTTGACAAACTGTACACTGCAGCACCTGGTAACAAAGTCAGGAAGATGAGCTTCATCAGGCACAGTACTCCCAACTTTCTGCAATAAATTTTGAAAATAGCCATCACTATAATCTGCATTATTGGAATGAATCACCACATCAATATGAATCATTATGAGATAATTTCCTTCATGGCTCTAGATGTTCAAACAAAATGCCACGTGAAAAGCCACCAATAATAATAATGTACCTTGAAAATGTTGGGAATAATGTATGGAAAGGACATTTCAACCACATTAACCACCAAAAAATCTCAGTTAATGACCACAAAAAAGACCTTTCTCTTTCCATAACAAGTAGAGAATAACATGTCACACAAAAATCTCCTTAGATCCACTGAATATGTACAATACAGTATCAACGTCATGAAACTTCTATTTTTATAGACAGTTTTAGACAGTCCAAGAAAAACTGTACATCATAAACTACATGAGAGGCACATGTGTCAGTCTGCCATTTTAAGTTTCTAAAAGATCCATCCCTTGCCGAAGCATTACCTTCATTGTCTTCTTGGTTAATTTTCCATCCTCTAGATCACCTGGTGTGACAGAATTTCAGTAATGCATAAAATATACACATGTCAGACATCATCAATATTTTAAAACAGTGATTGGATAAAACTCTTTACGAGAACATTTTCTTCCACTTCTAAAGATGACTTGATAAGCCTTCTTCCAATTTACTGTTCCACATGGCAGCAACAAAAAATCCCAATATCCAGACCCACATTGCAAGATACAGCCTAAACATTTTGAAAGGTGTTTCAAGCAAGTATAACTGCAACACAGATATTGTTTTTTCCTAGCTAATCAACTGCATATCCCCTCCCCTGGGAAGGGAAGGAGGGACAACCTTAGGATCAAAACCTCCTGCTTATCCCACCCTGTTCCTCTAAATATTTTCTCCTGACTCATACTCTTCTTTGCATTGCTCCAACCCATGATAAATCTACTACCCACCCTCCCATACCCCATTATCCCTGGCTGCCACCCCATAGTCCATCTTCACCCTCCAATCTTTTACCAACCTGGCAGTGTTAGACGATGAAGTGATGTTAAATCCTTTGTGTGATCTTCAGTGCTGAAAGATGACATAGTTGAGGCACTGGCTTCAGATCCACAGGACTTTATGGGGGAGTTGTCGGGTTTGTAGTTTGTAAAGAAGTCTTGAAGTCCTGCCACTCTTGATGATGTTAATTGTGGAATTGATGCAAACAAGGGTGACACAGGAGCAACAATCAAGGTTACTGAACTTTCACTTTGTTCGTCATCACCTTGAATCAAATCAAATTAATTTGAGAAAATTGTGGATTAGATTTTTGCCATCAAAGAAGCAGCACAGCAACTCTTTCAGCAGAATGTTAATTAACAAATGAGCACTAGAGAAAAGACTTATAGTTCAAATCTAAGGAATAAAAATAATGATTATGTAGCAGTGATAGTACAAGCGATTTGGTTGGCTGCTGAGCGTGCTGGATTTACTTGAAACGACCCCTGACATTACAAAAATTTTTCTTCGCCAGGCAATTCTCATAAGCACAAACAACAAAACTCGTAGAGAAACATTTTCTCCCAATAATATCTGCATTTAAGTCAATCAAAAAAGATTTTTTTTTAAATTACAAAATAATGACCACGAACATTCCAATAATGAGTTCTGTTATCCTGAGGCAGAAAAACAAACCAAAATACAGAGCAATACAGTTCTTTTTTATTTTCATTTCAATAAAACACAGTAAAATAAAAAAAATGTATTAACCTCATCTGTTCAGTCATTACAGGGTTTCTCAGACATTGGCCTTGGTATTTACCTCGCTGTCACCCAGTCAAAGGTGTCAGTCTGAGATTTCCCTGTAATGACCTCACTTTCAGTTAAGTAGTAAATAAAAATTTCGATAATTGCTTGAAGTGCTTACCATTGTCTATTGAGGACACAAAAAAACAGGACCACAAAGCTCCCTCAGCTGGAATGACTTGATCAATGAATGAGCTCATCAACCACCCTCCAGAATTTGCTGTGGCATCTCTCTCCCAATGTCTGCTTATAAAAAGATTTTGACATGAAATATAAATTAAAGTTAAAACACTATAAACTAAACATGCAAATGCTTAAACAAGCATTAAGAGTAAACAGAATATTAAACAGTTTTCTATGGCATAGATTTTAATGACTTACATGCATCATAGTTTCCACTGACATCTAGCCATGGTGCTACACCATCAGTTGACTCTAGAAAACTCGAACCCTTGATAACTCAAACTTCCCACAAACTCAAAGTGATCTATTTTTCCCTTCAGGTCATTCTCTCTATAATTTTACCCTCAATAACTCAAACACCTGCTAACTTGAACTTTTCCTCATTTCTCTAGAAGATTCGAATTATCAGGTGTCAACTGTAATATAGTAAAGAAGGCCACCTACGGAGGCACTATGCAAGCTTTATAACAACTCTAACTCTAACACCTAGTGCCTAATATTTCACCCAACACTTGCCTTGAATAAACTGCATTTAATTCACCACCAAAGGTTTGCCGTATTTGATGCACAGTCCTTGCAATGATACTACTGCAGTTGAATGCAACTGATATGACATCATGATTCCCTGCCATGGTAACCTTGGACACACTCTTCACTCCTGGGTCCCATTCCGTCAACAGACCAGGCTGTTTTAAGATACTTTTTACTTCCTATTTACAGAAAATCATTAAAGCATAAAATTAATATTATCAGGAATGCAATAATATTTATTTATCATTACATAGACTAGTCAGTTTACAGCATTCAGCAGAGAGAATACAAATCTAAAACTGAATCTAAAACCTAATCTACAAGCTCACTAATCATATGAAATGATGTAGTCAATAGAAAACTACAAATTCAGTAATTTTAAATAGTTATAGAACAGTACTCTCTGGACACTCAGCACCTACAGTGCAACTAAACTGGCCTGCCTTGGTTCCAGTAGTCTCATTTTATTTATCAGTTTTATATCAGTGCTTGGGAAGGTTATTAGGACCTTGGGGTTGTGGCTGTTACAGATTATTACCGGTTCAGTTTGAATATATTGACTGAGTATCAAATTGTTGGGAAAGAAAAACAAACCAACATCAATTTTGATTCAAAATGTAATAGTACTGGTAATAGTACTAGTAATAGTACTGGTAATAGTACTGGTAGTTTGGGCACAGATGATGACCCTACCTGCTGAGAGGCTGGGATGATTCCAGAGCATGCATAAATTGTCCCTGGCATCCAAGAGGGAGAATTGTTGCCCACATTCTTTTGCCACACTCGCAATCCATTGTCTACTGTCTTGAGCTGCCATCCCTTTCCGCCAGAGGGAGGAAGATGCTAAACAACATAATACACAATAAAAAAATATGAAAACACAGTAATGAATGACCTTCTGTGATAATGAATGGTGTACTTAAATTCAATAGAATATGTGGTTCATAGACTTGAAAATTGAAAAAATTCTGGATTCCAATCTAGTGATTCTGTGTGATCCAGAATTCAGTATGATAAACATTGGAACCTAGAACTTTTAGATCCAGTGAAGTCAGCTCTCACCAGTTTTTTCTGACTGTGGCACAAGTGCTGATAGCCACATTTCAAATGCAAGTATGAGGGTAAGTTAGAAAATTTATAGAAAGGAAAGTCCAGCTAAAAACAATAACAACAATTTCAGTAGAAGAAAATTTCTATTTCTCAGAACAACTCTGTTTTTTTCATCTCACCTCTTCACGAAAGCCCCTACAGACAATGTGGACAACAAAGAAAGAATTTTATTATTTCCCAACATTATGGTTATTAACCCATTGACTACCGTGCCGGCCAACACCAGCCGCAAAACACTCCCATGCTTCAAAACGTTGCAACTTTCTCAATCGCGCGAATACTGGCTCAACTGTCAGTTGTTAGCATGAAATGGGATGCCCTTTAAATTTGGATATCCAATAAACGCAAGAAATGTAACACTTTTGACCAAATATGACCTTTTGAGTTTGGACAAGAACAAAAATGACCATTTTTAGCGTTAAACAGAAACGACGAAAATGCCCCTTTTTACTGTTATGTTTCTTAAGGAGATAAATAACACTGACAATAGATTCAGGTGCTGGTAATTGCACAGTCAAGTTTCAAGTTTCAAGTTTATTCAGAAAATTGAAACACAAAATATGATGTACCACTGATCACAGCTATTCAAGGCAAGCAGTGGCTTGACGCATAGAATTATGATACTAAACTTAGCAGAATACAACTATAATACTAATACTAAGAAGAATTACAATATCACAATACTATGTAGACTAAAGTATTCTCATACAATACAGTATATTAAAATAAACTTACAGAACTAAGTATAAAGTAGGAATCAGATAATGAAACCAAGTCACTGTGTATTGAGTAGCACTATTGCAGGAACACTTTTGACTTATATGTCTTATTAATCTAGAGAGATTTTGAGTAAACAAAAAATTAGTGTTTTAAAAAGAAGTACAACTTTTGTCACATGTTGTGAATTATTACAAAAAGTACAGTATAGCGATGTTTCTTGTTTACAAACATTGACGTCAAATTTCTTTTGATATTCAAATTTGCCAGCCACCGAACAATAGCATGTATTGTTTCAACAGCCAATAAACCTCTGGTTGACACGTTAATAACAATAGGTGACGTATTACATCACCTATCAATGTTTAGACGGAGAGGGGGGGGGGGGGTATGGGCAAAGGTGCGTCATTTGAATTTTCTTGCAATTTTTTGGTCAAATTCCCGACCTTTGGGACTGGAAATAGTTTAACAATCCTTTATAATATTTGAACTTTAATTAGTACAAGTGGTCAAATTCCCCAGAGAGGGGACAACAGAAGTGTTCAAATGCCGCATCTTTGCCCGTACCCCCCCCCCCCCCCCTCTCCGTCTAAACATTGATAGGTGCATTAACGAGAAACATCGCTATTCACAATCCTTAGTAATCGTGCTATTAATAAAGTAAGTCATGGGCAAATCATACATGGAGGAAAATTATAACGAACTATTTCTTTACGTCATACAGATTTCAGGTTTTAATCTTCGAATGAAAAAAAGGGCTTCTAAATGATCAAACAACTCAATCAATGACCCTAGGGCAAAGACTCGTTGACGACAAACAAGGGTCACATTAAGCTATTGTTTGTATATAAAGAAACATTGTAAACCATTGATATTCTGATCACCTTCAGACTAATGATAATAATTTCGATGTTCGCTTACCTTTTTCAGATAATTAATTTTCTCCTCCGCAGGAGCGGAATCGTAAAGTTTACCCTGCGTTGAAACACAACAAAGCTTAACTTTTCAGCTGATCTTTGAACATCAAGTCTGTCTGATTGACGATCATCAAGAGGGAAAAATAACGCAGAAAAACCCACCTTTCGAAAAAATAATGCATAAGTGAAAAATGCAACTAGTGCACTTATCAACGACAGATATAAAAGCCACAAGACGGAAAACATTGCTTGCCAGAGAGCAGAATTCCTACACACTACAGAATTTTGCACATTTAGGCTGAAGAGTTTCTCAGCTGAGTTTAACGCCGCTGAACGAGGGGTGTGTAGGCGCAAAATCGAGAAGTCTGAACACAGTCATCGTTGGGGAGGAAAGATTGCGTGACGAGCCAAAAGAACGTCTGCGGGTGGCTACTGTTACGACGGATAACCGAGAGTCATTCAAGGTGATCCCTGTCAGAGACCATATACAGGCCCTCGATTGTTTTTGTTTGTAGAGCATTCACAATCATTTCCTTCTTATTTTTTGGTTTTGTGGTGGTTATTTGGTAATGCAAATCCAAAACTAAATTCCTCTCCCTCCTTATCTCTCCTCTCAGTAAACTACCTCACTCCCTGAACCCACCAATAGATCTTTAATTCTCAATCTGGTGTAACTGAAACTTGTGATGCACGTAACAAGCCCAAAGTATATCCATATATAAGCTTAAATATAGGTACATTAGGAAAAATAACTTTTTTTCTAAGAAAAATGAACTTGGTGATCTTTCTGATGAACGATGTTGACCAGAATGCATTTTTGTTGTAAATTCTTAAATTAAGCAGTTGAATTTTACAGGTATTGTTTTTCATTAGTATATACCATAATTCCTCTATTTAGCCCCTAGGGGCTTGTTTATTTAGTCCTTTTGGACTGGGGGCTTATTAGAGGCAGTGGGCTTACTAAATTTTTCATGCCTCATGCTGGGGGGGGGGGGGGGTATTAGAAGGGGGAATAAATGAAGGGAATAGGGTAGATACAATTGTACACATTTACAACTATTACGTCGTTTAGTTGGTGCTATCAATTAGCTACGGTTGTGCTTAACTTAATAATAATGATTATTATTTTTATCATCACATTGGGTAGACTCTCAACCAACTGAACAACATTAATCATTAATCAACTCCCTTGGGTTCCCTTGACTTTGAATGTGACTTGCTATCAGATTGTACAGTTACATGTATTAAGACCTTTGCCCGCAATCTTCACTATTCACAAATTTTGAATCACTGAGATGAGTGCGCTGTGCAATGAATGGAAAAAAAAAAAAAAGAGGTAGAGTTCCAAAGTTCCGATTTCAAAAAATTTGCTGGCTTAGTAAATTTTCACTGTTGTTGTTGGTTGTCATTGTAACCAACTGCACCACTTCAAAACAGCAATCAGTTCTAGCAGAAAACAAGTACCCATGGCTGTCTCTAATTTTTAAAGTAGGTGGGGATATACAAAAAAATAGCCGGAGATTCGAGTTGCTGTAGTGAAGTCAACTCGCTGGTTTTATATCAAAGTAGCTGGGGATATACCTCAGAATACGAGGAGAAAATCCCTGGCCCCCGGCCCTTAATGCCAGCCCTGAGTATTTGTAGTAATGTATAAAGTGGCCTGAGTTTAAAAAGACATTACAAAATCACAGGTAACACCAGTAAAAAAATTTTTTAGTTTTTATTTATTAAAACAATAACTGAAAATTTAAAATAAAAATTATTTACAACATATAAATAAACGTTTCTATTGATCAGAGGGAATATGAAAATGAACAATACATACATACATACATTCATATTATGCTTTATTTGGCAGAGCATGTTTAAGATATGGCAGTAGAAGCTGACGTGGACCTGCTAAACTAAACTAAGCATAAATAAAATTTTAAAATTCAAGGTATCACTAAAAAAATAAAATGTTACTGCAGAAATTATGTATCTTGACCTTGTAACAAAGGATAGGATTTAGTACAAATTATCAACACAACTGATTTAAGAAAACTTACAGACTGTATTTCTTAGTTCTTTCTTTAATATTTTTGTAAAAAAATAACTACTTTTTAATCCTACTGATAATTACAAAGCAATCCTTGCCACATTTTACAAGATGTTTGAGTCTTTCTAATGTTTGTTTTTGATTGCCCTTGTTTAAGTCTTTCAGTAAATCCTCCATCCTTTCAAGAATGAAGAGCAATCTTTCAAATGCCAACACCAGCCGATTATTGGGTGACTCTTTTCTGAAGCTTAAGATAATTGCTAAACCCTCTTCAGCAAGGAGTGCCTGAAACTTGAAACTTAAGCTTTCTCGAACATCTTGAACAACGTTTCTCTTGTAGAGATGATTCCAGTGCTTTTTAGTACCACAGTGTAATCCTCTCTCTTCTTTAGGCAACAGCTTTTCATAAATCTGTACCCCTTCATCAAGTTTATGAAGTTTCTTGTGGATGCTACGTATCACACTGCATGACCTGGCCATTCGACTTGTCACAGCAAAATGTGTGTAAGTCCTCAAGTGCTTTGTATTCGCTGGTAATTCAACTGATCGACGAGCCACCTTTGTTTTGCAAAAATGTGTGCAATCCCACTTTCCAAGGCAATCCCAGCAAAATTGGTTATCACACAGACCACAATGCATGTGAGGACAGCCAAGACCTTTTTCAATTGGATAGTGACAAAATGGGCAGTTCTTAACCAGAACACTTTTGATCAATGAACGTCTTTGGTCTCTCTCAACAATTTCAGCATAATGTTTGTTTTTCTGCCTGAAGATTCGGGCTGCTTCACATGTGGCTGGCCAATGAGCATCTTCCTGGCACTTGAAACACCACATTGTACCACAGACACACACTACTGGGACTGGCTGGACTAGATCAACATGCCGATTATGGCACATAGACAGATCATGTGATGCTGTTGCCTTGACAACCAACTTGCACTGGTCCACTGGGCACCACTTCCACTCAGGACTGATTTCCAGGATTGTATTTAGCCTCTTGATGAAATGCCTGCAATACCATGATGGGACAAGGGACATCAGTGTGACCTCATCAACTGCTGTGGTACAGTCATGCCCAGGACACTTCAGATCTGTGTGACCCAGCTGAATCTGGGTCTTCAAGTGTGCTCTCCAGCAGTCATCACAGAACTTGTGGCCACAAGCACTCAGAGAAGTATGGAAACACACAGCATCAGAATCTAAGATAATCAACGACAAGAGAGAAATAAATAACAGTCCAATAATTGGACTAAGATACCAATTTAGAATTTTTTAAAGAAACAGAGAGTTTGCAAATTTCTAGTAACTTTTTACAATTGTTTTGGCAATATCACCTCTAAACTACATGTACAACTTGTGTAAAATAAAGAACATTTTCCTAAGTACAAAATACCTTAAAACAGTCAGACAATAAGTGATTTTCCAAGATACCAACAAAATAAAAACAGCCAAATTAAAACATTGAGAACAAAAACTAGGAACTAGGAGAAGAATATTAAAAAAAAATAGACCATTATTTTTGCATAAGCTAGTTACAATTGATTCCTAAAATTACCCTGGTTGCTTACCACCTTCCCAGCATCTCAAATTTTCCCCTAATCCCAGGCTCCATGCACAGTGTTACCACCATTGTACATGTACACTCTCTGTGACTTGTAAATTGTAGGGTGACCGTAAAAACTAGTGTCAAATTCTGACTGCAAAGGTATTACCTCAATCATAACCAACAAATCAATACCATTGTACTGATAATTATTTGAAAATTCAGGTGTTTTGGTCTGCAGGTAGTTTTTTTCTCATTAATTTAATTTGATACCAGGCTCCCAAGTAAACAAAAATGGGTGTAAAAGTAGGATTCAAATAAAATCAGAGCTTTTAGCCTGAATTTATAGGCTTTTTTCCCAAGGCAGATTTTTTCACTGATCAATAGATGTAATTTTCTATTGCTTCCATGAAAAATCGCCAGGAAGTGTGACCAAAGTGCCGGCTGTCGCAGGCAGCCAGCTGCTACTTTGAACCCTGAAAAGAGTGAAGAAACATGAACAAGGGAAGAGCAAAGAAAATCAATTTTTTCCCTCATCCCAACTAACTGAGGGCCTGGAATCCACTGCTAACACACAAATAATTATTGCAGAACTTACCCTCTGAAGAGAATGACGCAAAACAAATCCCACACTCTGTTTGTTGATGGTGATCAACAGTTGTCATGATTGCAAGGGGCTTCTCTGATGCAGCTTGCCTGATCCTCTCTTCCAGAGTCTTTTTTACCTCTTGCTGTGCCATCTCCAAAGGAAAGGTTTCAGATTTCCATCCAAACAGTTCCATGAACACATTAAGAGCAAGTGTAGGTTTCCTTGGTTGTTTGATGTTGACACCTTTATTAACAACAGCAGACTTGAAGCAACTTGTAGCAATGTTCACAACATCCTCAAGATTCCAAGTATCTTTCTCAGCATTGTTCACTCTGATCCAAGAAAAGAATTCCCTTGAGACCAATTCATGGACATTTTGGTGACTACAAACCACAACTGTGCTCACTCTGGCTTTCACCTGGCTTGGGCCATACTCTGAGTAGTCCTCAACAAGTTGGAACAAAACAAAAACCTCTTCGCCACTGGACTCACAGCTCTCAGGTGTTGCACTCAGGGCAAATGCTCTTGGGAAACAAGCACCTTCCACATACTTTTTGCCCCATTTTTCTTCCAGGGAAGCAGCAATGATTTCTTGATGGCTAAGAAGCAGAAAAGACCACTGTTCATTGGAAGGGTTGGGTACAGCTGGTGCTGAAGAAAGACCAGAAGATAGCTGTGCCTCCTCAAAATGGTATGTCTTGTAATTTCTGCGATAACCTCTTCCCCAGACTCGTACCCTTCCTCGTCCTCTGCCTCGTCCTCTGCCTCGTCCAGGTTCTGCTGGCCAGCCTCCGCCCTCTGCTTCTTGCTGAATCATGTCTAATTGTTGATCAGGTCCTGGTGGCCAGTCTCCTCCCTCTGCTTCTTGCTCAATCATGTCTAATTGTTGATCAGGTCCTGGTGCCCAGTCTCCTTCCTCTCCCCCCCAGTCAGTCATGTCAAATTGCTCAGGTCCTGGTGACCAGTCTAGATCTGTTTCCTTTCCTTCCCAGTCAATCATGTCTAATGGAGTTTCATGAATCTGAGCCAAAAATTCTTTATGTGCATCATGCATTGCATCATCACTGTCTATGTAAATGGCCTCTCCTTTTCTAACTTTGTTTTTTTTATCTTCCCCACTGTCTGTTTGTGAAGGCAAAGGTTTCTTCTTTAAAGATTTTTTTGTCTTTTTCAAGGAACTGCAGGCAAATAATCCTAAATCAAATGTTAAAGATCTGTCCATGTTGCTGGAATGTGACTGGCCTGTTAGGTCGGTGAAATCACTGACACCATCCTCACAATCTTGGTAATACGATTCTGGAAGGCTTACTTCTTTGAAATCCTCTTCAATGGTCCTTTTATTTAAACTGCTTTTCTTTCTGATGTCAAAATGGGCTGTATGTCCTCTGGTATTCCATTTTCTGTCATAGTGCCATGGTCCCGAGGGACGCGGGTACGTTATTTCGTACCGTGTTTTCGTTGAATCAGTGGTGGGGCTGACAAGGTCCCTTACTCGAGCCAATCTACGTTTAGATTCGCGAGTGGTACCGTCCGTGGAATTGAATACAGAGAAACAGTCCGGTCGATCACCTTTTTTGTTTCCTTCGTTGGCATATCTCTCGACCAGAATAACGTCTTCAGATTCTTCATCCTTAAATTTGACGGAATTTGTCTTGATCACCTCTGGAAGAAGCCAGCGATTCTGCTTACCTAGTGAGTAGGTTACACTTTGTTCTTCGTCTTGTTTTCCTTCGCTGAGAGTCTGGATTAGAAGTCCTTCGGATCTTTTTGCAATAGATCTTGATCTCCCATGTTTAGAGCGAATAGTTCGCCCATTGTTGACGCCAAATTTTCGGGTTTTCCACACCATTTTTGCGATACTGTCGTGCTCAACCGTTGTCTACAAATAGAGAATAATGATGGAAAGTGAAACTCTTTGTTTTATAACCCCGAAAACCAACCAATTCAGCAGAAATTCCCCTCAGCATTGTAATTGTGGTGCAACATAAATAACTCAGCCAGCAAGATGCGAGATGCCTTCGATAGAATCAAGCTTCCAATTGGTTTGGAGGATCATTGTCCAATCAGAAGACTCGTATTATGGATATTTTTAGCTTCACGGTCGCTCCACGAGCTCACCACGAAGTTGTACCTGACCAACTTCGTTTCCAGGGCCTTATCAAACTGAAATATCTGGCGTTACTGTCACGTCCATCACGCTATTTTCTCATACTAAAAATAGAACATTCGCTGTGGTAGAAAAGTTAACCAATCACAGGGACTCTTATAAGTATCAGTCAAGTTGCATCATCTGGAAGAAAGATGGCAGCAAGCTATATACATAAAGGAATAGTTCTTTCTATTTATTTTATTTTTCTATCAATTCAAACTAGACCAAATCACAGAAAGTTCAGAGATAACGGTTAAGAAGTAAAAAGTCACAGTGATGGAGGGGAAAACAGGGAAATCCGGCCCTCGCCTTGGTCGAACTGTTCGCTCCCGCTTTGCACAGAATCGAGGAAAACGTTCAGAAGGTGTTTTGATTCATTCTACAGTCGGTAATTCTTCCATTGATGGGGATCAGGATGAAGGAGAACTTGTTACCTATTCGTTAGGCAAGCAAAGTCGCTGGCTTCTTCCGGAGGTTATCAAGACGCACACTGATGAATTTGATGGGGAAGTAGTCTTGGTTGAGCGATACAAGAGCAAAGGTGGCAGAAAGTTTAGTCGCTCGAAAATCTACTCTGTGTTCAGTTCCAATAAGAACACTAGCAACAACACAAGTCAAAAACCCAAACGCAAGCGCTCACGAGCCAGGGATTTTCCCCAAGACGTGGAAAAGGAGGAGATCAAAACACGATACGACGTGGAGTACCCACTTCCCGCGGGATGTTGGTCCAAAGGCATCAAGAAACCCGTAGCTTATAACCATGGGAAAAGGAAGAAACATTCTTTTACCAACTTGACGTTTGAAGATGATTTTGAGGACCCATGGCCAACTGATACTGAAAATTCTGAAATTGAAGATGAGGAGGATTTGATTAACTATTGTGACAGAGCTTCAAGCCTTGACTTGTGTTTGTTTGTAAATCATGATCAGACATTTCAAGCGAAAGGTACTTCAAAAAGTGGAAGGTCAGTGGAGCATCAAGAATGCAAATTAGTGCCGCCAGTGAAATGTGTATTTTTTGAAAGTGAGAGTGAGATGCACGAAGCCCATCTTAATTTCTTAGAACAAATCAGAGCAGGTTCATCCCTTCTGGATACCAAACATCAGACCAGAAACAATGTCCCATCAAATGCAAACAAAAGGAAAGGTCACAGACATGGTAAAACAAGAAATCCAAATAGTGTTTTTCCTGAAGAATCAGTTGTGTTGGTTGGTAGAAGCCCTCACCCAGTTGAACCTGTTCATCTAGACATAGACAAAGGTGTGGTAATCAGATTGAGAAAACAGGAAGTTACTGATGAAGCCCTTGCTCAGCAGTGGGGCGACATGCACAAGGAAGGAGCCAGTTACCCCAGAAGCTTTCTGCTTAATATACCGGTAACCCCATTTTTGTCAATCTCAAATTGCAAGGAAGTTTTTATTGTTTTTCGAGTGTTTGAAGACTCTGCCTATGTTAATGCTGGGGAAGTGAAAGTCCTTGTAAATCTAACCATTTGCAATGACAAAAACAATGGTCCAAGAATTGCAAGAGACTTTATTTCCCAGATACAAGCCAGAAATGCAGAACAAGAAATCTGGACCCTGGAAGACATTTCCAGTGTCGCTTGTTTTTGTGTTCAAGAAGAGGAGCTAGATGGCACAAATGGGAGTGTAGACCACAGGGAACCAAGGCCGCCAAGAATGTCACTGAATGTCTTCACCAAGCTGTTTGGGTGGAAGTCTAAGGCATACTCATCACAGGGAGCACATCAGGAGGTCAAAGAACAGTTCACTGTGGTGGGTGGTTTTGGAAAAGGATCTACAGTAGCACCATCAGCACAAATTGTCAAGCAACAGCACAAGTGTGAAATTTGTTTCAAGGAGATCGTCCAGGACAAGGGTAATGTGTTTTAATTAGTATCAGTCATGTAGATGTGCCTAAAACTTACATGCTTAATGTTTTTCATTGTAACTAAAGAAGTGAGGCATCACTTATTTTAATAATTAATTACAAATTTATGTTTATTTCAGCCACTGTTGTTAGCAACTGCTTTATATCCTTGAATGCTTGTGGCCACAAGTTCTGTGATGACTGCTGGAGAGCACACTTGAAGACCCAGATTCAGCTTGGTCACACAGATCTGAAGTGTCCTGGGCATGACTGCATCACAGCAGTTGATGATGTCACACTGATGTCCCTTGTCCCATCATGGTATTACAGGCATCTTAACAAGAGGCTAAATACAATCCTTGAAATCAGTCCTGAGTGGAAGTGGTGCCCAGCAGATCAGTGCAAATTGGTTGTCAAGGCAACAACACCACCTGGTCCCTCAGTGAGCTGTAATGAGCTTGTCAGCAGTGTTAAGCCAGTCCCAGTAGTGTGTGTCTGTGGTACAATGTGGTGCTTCAAGTGCCAGGAAGATGCTCATTGGCCAGCCACATGTGAAGAGGCCCAAGTCTTCAGACAGAAAAATACATCTTACGCCCGCCTTGTGACCTCAATTGCGAAGAAAAGTTCATTGGTTACAAGCGTTCAGGTGAAGAATTGTCCTTCCTGCCACTATCCTGTTGAAAAGGGACTGGGTTGTGATCACATGACCTGCATATTGTGCTTCAACGAGTTCTGTTGGTTGTGTTTAGGGAAGTGGTCTTGCTCTCATCAGTGTTATGGACACGTCAACTTGCGCAAAGTAAACCTTCCAACAACACTAGTTAGCATTATGTCTTATGAACATGTCGCAGTCACAAGCCGAATAGCCAGAACATCCTTTCTGATATGTAAGATTCACAGGAAGCTTGACAAGATAGCAAAAGAAATTCAATTGTTTTCAAAATGCTTCCCTTTAAAGAAACCAGAGCAGGAATCAAGCAAGGTGGAGAAACAGCTGAACTTGCTGAGCAAAAACAATGCATCACATAGTTTAAAAGAAATGTTTAATTTCAAATTTCAAGCTCTACTTGTTCTGGAAGGTACTGCAATCAAGTTGGCATTTTCAAAGGAGCATGAGCCTCACAGTAAAAGACTTGCCATTGAGTTTAGTAGGCTGTTGTTTATTGTTCAAAGAATGGATGAGATCCTGAAAGACATGAGTCTTTGTCTTAAAGCTAAAGAATGTTTGTGCAAACTTAAGCACTTTGTTAAGTGTGGTAAAAAGTGTATTCATTTTATTGGTAAATATACCAATCAGATTACTATAACTAATTGGTAGAATTTAAGCAAAGTTAGTCCATGGACAGTCCAAAATATTTCAACACTGCCTTTTGCCAAAATGGGAGGGCAGTTGAGAGGTGCGCCAGTAGGATTACAAAGGTATCATTGTAAGGATAAACATATCAAATGACTACAATACTTGTCACATTTGTTGGAACACCAATCCCTTCTTTCAAGCTTCTCCCCTTTCCCCCAGTCAGTGTTGATTTCAGAACTGACAGTCTGCCAAAAATTTCTCCTGCAACATTGAATGCGGGGAAGGGGGAAAGTTGCAATCCTGTGACACCAGCATTCTGTGGATCTTTCGTTAAATGTTCCAACTAAATTTGTCTAGGATTGTAGTTTGTTAAATTTCACACCGTATTCAGTTAATTTCTTAAGTACATCCTTAGTTTGTAATGTCACGTAAACTTTTCTTATTAGTATTGATTTGATTCATTTGTTATCAAGATTTCTAATAAACTGTAATTGGAGTTACTTATTAGTTACTGTTACACATTATTCCTGAAATGCGAAATAGTGAGCTACTGCAGGTGCTTCTTGGGATAACAGCTTTTTATAAGCATGTGAGAACACAATAAATTACAAATTCTAAAAGTTCTTTGATAAACCTGTAGACATCGAAGCGTCATTCAACATTGCACCAAGTGCAGTGCTCTCGAGAGGCTTTACAGTTAAAGGAGGCCAAGATAAAAGCAACATCACAAATAATCCCACTATGACGATACAATTTGGCTTTCAAAGGTCTGTGCTGCATGACAAATTTCCCGCCTTTTTAGTTAGTTTCCTGAAAAAAACCACTTGCACAAACCCTAAGAAATTTGGCTCCACTCTTAGGTGTCACAGCCATATTAATGACCATTCATACATAGTTTGCAGGGCTTTTTCTGGGTCTAGTCCCTATCATCTAAGAAAACCATAACTATGCATTAAGAAGGGGTATAGTGTAAAAGCTCTATGTATTAAGCCCCTGGGGGGCTTATTTCAGGCATCATTAATGGAGGGCTTGTTAGAGATGGGGGGGGGGGGGGTATTTCAAATCTGAAACATGACATTTTCATCTTAAAGTAGTTTGTATACAAAGCTCAAACAAATGCGGTTGAACTTTAAATGAAATGGATTGTTTTATAAGAATGTCTGCAATAATTGCAGACATTCTTTTAAAACAATAATCAATGTAATGTTTTAATTATTAAAACATCACATTGAGTATACCATGTACCAGTTTTGTTTTAAAAAAAATCATTCAGGTTGCATGAAGTGGATTTTCGTAAAAGGAATAGGAGGGACTAATAATTACTTACTCTCATATCCCAACGGAGAGAGGGGGAGGGTATTACAAATATCTACTTCCAAACAGGGGGTTATTGGAGAGAGCTTTTACTGTATTCCCATGATTCCTTGAATCCTCCTTTGTCACAGATATCCTGTCCTAAAGTGGTCCCACCTAAAGACATCAAAAGTGATCTCAGATTGCTCACATTTCTCATATGAACACACTGGCTCGTAAAAGGGACATTGTGTGTTTACTACATTAATGGCAAAGATCATCCACAACATTGTTTACAACCAACACCAGTAATAAACAATATAAATTTGTACATATGCCTTGAGGAGACAAAGGGTTATTTATGAGGGCATTTAGTTAACAATACAGTGTAAAACTTGGCTATCATCCTCCTTTGAAGTTTACGAAGCACCTTGTCAGGTTGAACTATATTTAACCATAGCTTTATTTTGTCCAACAACCATTACCTCCGTTGACTCTTAGAGAACCGGCTGGATTGGTGACACGTCAGGGAGGTACTGGGACCAACTCACCATGACAAACTTCATGCACAATTCCTGCGCTGGTCTAAGCTCTCCTTGTTTGTTTCTCAGCCACATTCGGTTTTGTTTAGTCGTCCAGGTGAGTGTATTCTTTGCTTCCTCGTGAATGAGCAAGTATTCTAAGATATAGCTTGTTTGAGTATCAAATCTCAATGTTCCGCGGCGCGATCTCGAGGATTTCCCACCGACGTAGGAGTTCTTCCTTTTTATGTGGACTTCATTGTTTTTTTTTCTTTCCATGTCTTTCTAGTAGTTAGGGCATGAGATGAGGTTCGCAAGTTTGATCGCATAGACGTTTTTCTCCAAAACGTTAAGTATTCCGTTATCAAGTTAATCGGGTGTTTGGTGGAGATCGACCAATCAATCAAAAATTGCTTGCTGACGGGACCTTGCTGTAATCCATGCTGTAATAAATGTGTGGAGGAAGCGATTCTTCAACTGTATCCTACGCCCCCCATCGAATTCTCTTGCTGAAGCAAACACCGGTTGTATTTCCGTAGTTACGGTAAAATCGTGAGCGGCTTGATCTCCGTAAACATCAGCAGAGTGAACATTGCAAAATATACCATATAAATATAATAAATATACCAGCCTGCATGCCGCAGCAACTTCCTATTACTATTTGCGGTCACGCAACAGTCGGGGAAGCGTGACGGGCTACATACTCCCACAGAGGCTAGTAACTTTAATGTGGCTTAGGCAGTCTGTAAAAGGTGTTTGGTTATAGTACTAACGGACTTTTTTAATCCACAATCTGTGACCGGCGTTGAATTATTTTATTTTGAATGTCATCCGGCGGTAGTGAGAAGCTAATGCGTAGCAGCTAACTTTCCAAAACAGACTTATTTCTTGTGAAACTCCCAGCGTTTTGGTATATTGTTTATGAACTTTTTACCTTTAATTTATAATTTGTTAATGGTTCTCAATTAATATTCCTGCAAGAGGACGCAGACTTCAGTTCTTTAAAAAAATAAACACCGCATCTGTCTCTTTTTCCTATTGAGCTGGAAATTGTTTATCTTTTAAACTTACAACTGTTTATGTTTTCAAAACGCAGAATCCAAAAAAGAACTGTACATGGCTTACGCAGCACCGATAGTCGCCTCAACAAAGGAAACTACTAACTATGCCCGTCTTTGTCGTCTACTGGTCGACGTTGGAAGCCAGGCCCTCAGAGAGACATTCGATAAAATTCATCCGCCAGCCAACCTTCACACTGTGTTGTCGGCCAACATAGCCACATTAAAGGATCTTAGAGCAAAGAGAGTTATCAACCCAATACAATGGGGCACACTCTTTCCCCCTATCCCAAGCACTGTATCCTCAAGAGACTTTGATACCACTCTGTTGATGGTGCTGCTGAGAAATTTATGTGGGTTAGTTCCACCTCTATTTGGCTAGAACGCATTACCTGATGAAACAGATCAGAGTCTTGAAGCAGATATTTCGCGCATTAAGCATTTCAGAAACTCTGTCTATGCTCACGCTGAGAAAGCATCTGTTGATGATGTCACGTTCAGTGATTACTGGCGTGACATCCGGGACACCCTGGTGAGATTGGGTGGTAACACTTACGCCGCTGCCGTGGACAGCCTTAAGAATGAGTGTATGGACCCAGAAGTCCAAGATCACTACAAGAGGCTGCTTAGCCAATGGAAAAGGGACGAGGACAACATAAAGGAGCAACTGAATGAGATCATGAAGAAGTTAGATGTTCTGGTAACGTCAAAAGAAATTGCTGGTAAGAAAAGTGCCTAATTAAGGTACCATATTTTGGCTTCCTTTTGGATAGTCATGGGTTTGATTTCCGATGGCGATATTAGACTCAGAAGTTTTGTTTTCTGTGTTAGATCGTTATATTGTTTTTCTTTTATTTCTTGATATTTCCGTTCAAACACTGTTATGACAAAATTTAATGAATATTAAAGAATAAGACGTAGTGCATCAGAATCTGTAACAAAGAGCGTTAGTTTTTATGTGGCATTTAATTGCAGGTGAGAAGGAAAAATACACGACCACGACGCACAGGGTTCCCACTCCTACGATGTGTAAAGAAAGGTACCACGAGAATGAAGCGGTGCAGTACTACTGTGTTGAGTGCGAGGGTTGTATCTGCAGCAAGTGCGGAAAGACGCGCCATAATCGACACCAAAAAGTCGATATACATCAAGCGGCTGAAGACAAGAAAGTACAAATGAGAAGAGTCATCAATAAAGCTAAGACACAAGTCATTGTTGCGGGGGCTAAGGCGAAGGAGCAGGCCAGGTTGATGAAAGAAAGTAAACAACAAATGGTCGACGCTCAGAAAAATTTGAAAGATTCCGTCGAGACGTTCATTCAACGACTAAGGGAGCATGAATCAGCGATGAAAATGAAGCTAACTGATATTTACGAAGCGCAACAAAGAGAACACACAAAGCGACTGGAAGATTTCAACTTACACATCTCAAAACTGAGAGCTTCGATTGAACATGATGAAGATATCTTGCAACACGGCAGTGGCCTTGAAATTCTTCAATCTGACGATAGTACGTTTAGTCTCCAGGAAGAAGCACTCAATAATCAGCAAATGGAAATGGAAATCTACAGACCTGGGCATATCAATTTTTTCTCGAACCAGGGAACTTGGGACGTTTCAAAGCCTGGTCAAATTGTCGTTAGTCATACTGACCCCTCATCATCGACTGCTGAAGGAAATGGTTTGACAGAGGCATCTATAAACTTAGAAACTATGTTTACAGTTACAACACGAGATTCAGAAGGAAACCTATTTTATGGTGAAGGAGACCGTGTGACAGTGACAATCTGCAGTCCAACAGGAGAGGACAGGAGTGAGGATCTTGAGTCTGTGGAAGACTGTAAAGATGGGAATTACACAGTACGCTATACGCTCAAACGCTTTGGATTACACTACGTTAAAATTGGGGTCAACGGGCGTACGCTGACCGGTAGTCCTTGGAGTGTTCTTGTCACCCCTCATCGCTATAAAGTCGCGTTTCAGTCACGTGGGGTGAGTCCGTCGGTATTTGTCTTTCCTTGGAGTGTTGCAGTCAACGAGAGAACGGGGCAGATTGCTGTTGCTGGTTACAGTAACAAGACGATTCAGTTGTTCAACAAGCAGTGGAAACCCATTAAAACGATTGGAGGTAGTGGATATCGCGCTCCGCTGAACATTGGTCATCCATTATCTGTAGCATTTTTAAGGAACGATGACATGGTATTTACGCGTGAGGAGATTGCGCACGAGGAACAGATGTCGGTCTTTACTGCGCAGGGTCAGTTTATCTCACGCTTCAGTGATCACCTCATTCGTCCACTGAGTGTGTGCGTGAAATGTGAAGGTGATGGTCACGTGATCGTAAGTGACGTAGGCGATAGGAGGATCAAAGTTCTCTCCCCAGACGGAAGAAATTTGCTGCAATGCTTCAGTCCTCCGGATTGTCAAGAGACCGCCGAGTTTATTTGCTATCACAGCGGTATGTTCTTTGCATCATATCAGAGGGAACACTGTGTAAAAGTATTCAGTGACGAAGGAGAGTTCCTATATGACGTTGGATGTTACGGATCTCGAAATGGAGAGTTTATCAATCCGGTTGGAGTTGCTGTTGACTCGTTCAATCAACTGATTGTCTGTGACACTGGGAATCGAAGAGTACAGATGCTCACCCTGAAAGGAAATGCTCTTTACTCGATCCCTGAAGAAATCATTGAAAATCCTTGGTTTGTTACTGTTTCTAGCAATGGTGATTTGTTGATTACCGATGTCACCGTAGCAAGGCATTGTATTCATGTGTTGAACTGAAAAGTTCTCTCGCTTTGCTTTAGGCCGACCGGAGAAGACGTGCTTTATTGTGTTGGAAATCACCAGTTTACTAAACACTAGTCACGTCTCAATAACCTTTTATTCGTCACAAAGCTCACAATAAGTCTCGACCGTCACCGAACACGTTCTGTCTCTACTCTGAATTACAGATCATTTCTTATTTCAAATGTATTCTATGATCACGTGATCAACTTGTCGCTCAAGATTAGTTACATTGATCTGATTGGCTATTGATTGCTGTCACGGTTCTTGTCACGATATGAATTTCCTTTCCGTCACGCACCTATAAGTAACGCAGCTATGAATCTTTAACAACCGTGTTTTAACAGGGTGCCGGCTTATTTCTGTTCATGTCCCGAGTCTAAGTGCTTCCTGACTATTAGCTGTTTTTTCAGTTGTAGATGTCGATTTTCCAGCTAACCCCCCCCCCCCCCTTATACTCTGGCCCATTTATCCAATGCAATTCGTTCTTGGCTTTGTAAAGAACGGTGCTGTCGTAGTTTGTATGTTAAACGGATTACGTGCTACCCTGACTAAATAAAGTCATTATTATAAATAAAGTTATCAGTATTATTCTTGTTCGCATATCCCTGGAAGGACTGATACGGAATGAAGACGACAAAAGGTAGCGTTTAAACGACCTTATACTGAAGAGGTATATGAATTGAGTCATTCTCATTTGATTTTGCAAAGTAATTCGTGTTTGCCTTGTTTTTGCATCCGTACGCTCTCGCCCCACGTTTTCAATGAGAAGCAAAACCAATCGGGTGTTGATGGCACGAATTTTCCCGCGCTTCATGCCTTTTGCACGTGTCTGCTTGGAATTGGTTTTGCTTGTCACTCGACCACCTATTTCTTTTTTGGCCAACAAGAGCAAAAGGTAGGATTCCTGCACACTGCATTAGTGTTCCAGCAGCAAAAAATGCCCATTTGTAACAATCGTATCTGTCAGCTAAGAATCCTGTTGAATGAAAATAAATAAATAAAAATTTCACGGCGGTGCTTAAAATCCCATTTTCTATCTGTTATTTTAACTGTTCAACACTATTTTGCTTATGACAGTTTCGAAGTGGATTATGGACACTGTCCCTTACATTGAGAGGGACGACTTCAATCTCCTGATTCTTAGAGAGCTATGGACGGACGAGCACCTCTCGTAAGCGGACGCCGAGTTACGGTCCCGGCGATTTCTCCCCTAAATCTCTATATTTTCAACCACGCGCGAACGGACCTAAGGGTGTCCACTGAAGGGTGGTTTGACAGATTTCTTCTGAACTTACCGGCCAGCGGAGGTCCTCCCGCGATGCCTATTGAAAGTAAACTACATCCCAGTCCTAACGCGGCCGTTCTCTGCTTCTCATCCACTGTAAACATGAGCAGTGAGTTCATAGTTGTGATGAAGATTCCATCTCCGATTCCATAGAAAATGGCGAATACGAGAATTCCAGAATAGCTTCTTATTACTGGGAGTGTGACCGTCAAAAACCCTACAAGCAGGTCTCCAAATTGGTGGACGTAAACAGGATTTACCCATGAAACGTCACACAATCTCCCGGTAACAATTCGAGAAACCGAAGATGCTAACCCGATAAAAATAAAAAGCATGGATGCAGAGTCAGCGGAAATTCCGATTTCCAGGCAATACTTAACCTGCAATTGAATAAACAAAAATGGTTTTTAAATGAAATTAAATGTTATTAAACGACTAGCGCGACAAACATAGGCCCATTTTAGATTTAGCAGTCGCACTTTTCACTGTCCACACACAAGAAGTTTCCGATCAGCGTGATATGTGCAAACTGGAAATTTTACAAAGAAATGCTAGGAATGTGAGCTACTAAGGAATTAGTCTGGACTGCCAGCACCCCCTTTGTGAACGTGAAAACAAACGAGGGGGACTAGGGGAGAAGCCTCGCGCCTCACACAGTCTCATCTTTCTCCTCGTCTCCTATTGTTCACATGCGCGTTTCACTCACAAATTGTGCATATTTTCTTCGCCCTTCACACTTCCCCACTCCCCCTTCCCAGAGCCTTTTTCTGCGGTGAAGACGAGCAAGGCATTTCAGTCATGCACAAAAAGGAGGACCTCAGAGTAAGTACATATTTTTCTAAAACAAGACCTTCAGATCAACGTGTCACAAAGAAAGTAACAGACCGACATAGCTCACCAAATGCAGTTGCGGAGTATAATGTCCAAAGCACATCAATGTAAGACTTGTCACTACTATGGTAAAACGAGGAACTTTGAAAACTGAGCAGTCGAAAAGCTTGCGGTTTTTACGTCCATTGTCGGCTTCTCTGATAACAGCCTTTCCTTTACCTGGCGTTTTGCTTTCAGCGTCAACTGGTTCACTAAAAGAAGCTCCACAAAAGCACACAAGACAAAACATTGAACTTGTGACGCGGTACACGCCCCTCCAACCGACCACATCCAACAGGAATTGTGTCAAAGGACCAAAAATTAGGACACCAACGCTGCTCCCGAGAGAGACGAGCCCAATGGCAAGATACTGACAGTTGCAAAAGTTCTTGGCCGTAATAAGTAACCCGGCCTGGAATATCAGGGAGGCTCCCAAGCCGTATATAAGACTGAAGGTGAAAAACATCAAAGTGAGGCTACACGAGAACGAGGTCAAAAGCAAACCCACTGCGCATATCATTCCTCCAGCGATGGCTGTGAAACGGCAGCCAATCGTTTTGCAAAGTGTTGACCCCAGGGGACCAAGAAGAAACGTTACGCCAATAGTGAGCGATCCGACCCAGACTGAAATAATAAAAACGAGAAAATTAATATCACAAGATACACTTTTTCGAGACGTTGCGCGAAATTTTTCTTACAAAATTTTCTCATTTTATAAATTGTGGAGAATCGATACAGAAAGCGACCTATCAAAAGAAAAACAGAAACCACCGTGAGTGTAAAGTAGTTAAAGCGAGGCGAAAGTATTATCAAAACGCTTATATTTGTCCCAGAATTTGCAACAGAAGATCTCCTGGATGGCTATTTGTTATGGGTTATTTGAAAATTTTAAAGGGAACTTCCACTCTTGCTACAAATTGCCCTAAATTGTTGGAAATGATTACTAGATTCCGAAATTTACTTCATAACGTGAAAATATCTGAAATTAAGTGTACAGCAAATTTGGTATCATTAACTCCTATTTCAAAGTTTAGATTTCCCGGGCGCCTCCATTTTTGGATTTCATGATGTAATATTTTTTGGTTGCAGATATTGTCAGGAAGTAAATAAATTTGAACGTAAAGTAGATAAAGTAAACAAAGTGGAGCAATTGGGCAACCTTGTGACGTCACAAACTTCAAAATGGCAACAACCTGGACATTTCAAAATGGAAACAGTGTTAATGAAACCCATTTTTTTGTACTCTTAAACATTATTTCCACGTTTTTCAGTGAATATAATTTGCAATCTGATAATTATTTCCAACAATTCTGTGTTAATTTGTCGTAGGGTTGGAGGTTGCCTTTAAACTAATGAGAAACGCTTTTAAATCCAGAACTGAAGGCGAATGATTTACAAGCTTTTCGAGTATCCAATCATCTGATATGCGTTCCTTATTGCAAAAAAATTGTATCTTTCTCACGACCTTTCATTGTCATTGTTTGATTTAGTTGAGACTTACCAGATGCAGTTTCCAGTTTTCAGCATGGTCTATTTTGCAAGTAGGATCTACCAGGTAACTACTACATTTAAAAGTTTATCGAAGCTATCCCGATGTATTTCTTGCCCACCTGTGTTTTGTCTGCTTTCTTTAAATTCATTCATCAGTTCCGGAAGCAATACTCCGAAACTTATGCTGAAACCAAGATGCACGGCACCGCTAACAGAAGCACAGAGGCACACGAACCAGGACCACAGACTGTCTGGACGATGTCTTGTTCGGCACCAACGCATCTTGCCATAAATGAAACTTCTTACTGGAAAACTGCGATTTGGGGCCAAAGAGCCACAAGGGCTGCGAACAGAAACGTCGTGTCAGAGTTTGTTCTTTTGGGGCCTCTATTCTTTCTTCGGCATTTAGTTCATGCGGGCGGTGGTTTAAGCTGAGACTGTCACGCTTCAAATGAAAACAGAAAGAAAATTCGTATTTACGTGTCCTTGGAGTATTAAAAGCTCACTTATGTCCAGAAATGCACGCAGTTACAAATTTTACAAATTTAACGGTTTTTGTCATGTAGTAATTCACGTTTCCGTCAAGTCGTCGGCAGTTGCGAGCTTTCAAATTTTCACGATCACTTTCGTTGTGCAAATTCTTAATTCAGGATACACGGGAGGTTTACGGATTTTACAAAAATTGCAAATTTTAACGATTTTTCGTCTTCACTCTGCTCGAATTAGTAATTTTACAATAGCTTCGCGTTGCCCAGAAATCAGCAACATTGTTTTTCTCTTTTGTCTTGCAAATTCGTATCACAAGCACTCTGCGATTACAAATTTTTCAACAGTTTAGCGCGCATCTCTTGACCCTTCTTAAGCGTGAGGTCACAAGTTTTTGTAACTCTTTCGCGATCATTCCAATTTGTTTAACGCAAACTATCCAGGGCCTAAATTACTGTGAACGTTAGAAAACCTCGCCGTCATGAGGCCTTCCAAGAGGTTTGAGCGACAAGCGACATTGCGTCAAAATGTGGCGACAATTTGTTACCAAAGTACCGACAGCCGACAGAAGTTGACACGAAAGAAGCGACAATTTGCGAAAACGACAATCCATTTTTCGACAGCGACAATTTCCTCCGCTGGTCAGGCGACAAAGGTACACAAAAGGATGCGGCAAGGCGACAAGACTACCCCCCTTGGAAGGCCTCCGTCATGCGCTCACGTTCACGAGAAAACCTAAAATTTGGTCATATCACGTTGTTGTTTTGCAGAGGACGGCGAAGAAATGGACCTAAATGTAAAACGCACGTGCAGAGTATTATTTTGGCTCATTAATCCCATTGTTTTGTGGCGTTCTCGTTGCCGTCGTCATCGTTGCCTAAGCTCCCTATTCTTCATCCTAAAAGTGTGCGGCCACAAACGAATATCCTTCGTTCTAAAAGCGTGACCGCGAAATAATAGTAACGCTCTTAAGATGTTGACCAGAAACCGGCGTATGCATATACAGCGCCACTATCCTGGAGAAAAAGCGCATCGCTTGACCCTTCTCAAAGCGTGAGACCATAAATAACAAAGAAAATGTGTATTCTTCATCCTAAAAGTGTGAGGCCACAAACAAGCTATCAAACATGAATATCCTTCGATATAAAAGCATTACCAAGTAACAAAGGAGATCTGTGGCCTCTATCGGCGGTAGACATTCTGGATCCAAATTGGCACCGATTAGCGTAGCTGGATCGATCCTTACCACTGATATTTTCTCCAAATATCGAGATTTCACGTTCTTTTCTAGATTCTTTGCGTACTCACTTAAATTAGGAATATCGTGCTCTTTTGATGATAGTTCTACTTGACTATTGTCTTCTGTATTTTCAATACAATCACGCGACATTTATGTTCAACGCTTCAAAGCACATATATCTCTCTGTTATTTTACATATGCTAATTAGCTTGTGCGACACCAACATGGCGGACGATAACATTTGATAGGTGTGTGACGTCACTTGCAAACCAAGAATTCTTCTAGCCCTTGTTTCCATCTCTCAAACTGACTTCGAAGATATACCGCTGGGCAGTTACACCATGGTTTGGTATGGGTGCTCACTCCACCGTGGGCTCAAAATGTCAGTTTGAGAGATGGAAATAAGTGCAAGCCGAATTCTTCATCCTGAAAACGAGCAAACAAACTTTCACTGGAACACATGAACCTACAATTGACCTGCTCCCAACGTCAGTGGCGTCATAGCTCAGTTGGTTAGAGCGTCGCACCGGTATCGCGAGATCACGAATTCAACTGAACCCCGTTGAAGTACTGAACTTTTTTCAGGCTTCTTTACGCAATTGCATTTTATTGCGTACATAACTGCGAGGACCAGTCTTCATTTGATTTCATTTCCACAGTTTATATCATTCATTTCAGAAACTCATCCCTCGCAAACATGTATATCCTTCGTTCTCAAACTCATTAACAATTCATCACGATCAAGTTAAAACAAAGGAAATCACAACCGTGAAGGAGTCTTAGTTAGCATAGATTTTGACGATTTTACTTCTCCGTTAATTCCTTAGTTTTTGTTTCAATTGGGAAGATATATCAAACACTCGAGACAGTGTTTCATTGGCAGCATTGGCCATCCAAAAGCCTCGAATTCCGTCAAAAATACTCCGCTGCGCCTCGTATTTTCAACTCTCTTCTCGGCGTTTGGATATCCCGAGAAACACTGTCTCTTGTGTTTGATATATTACTTCTAAAAGCGTGACCGCGAAGTACTAGTAACGCTGTTAAGAGGCCGAGTATTCTGAAATAGCTTTGTCTTTGAATTCTACAAAGTTCGCAAAGAACCAGACAGATTATCATTACGGCAAAGCGCATCCCTAGATCCTTCTGAAACCGTGAAGCCACAAATAATAAACAAAATGTTCATTCTAAAAGTGTTGGGTCACAACGGATATACTCATCACTAAACATGTTCCACCTTCGTTCTATAACCGTTCAATAATCCAAGTGACCGGACGAAACTTCATCATGATTAGTAATTGGTCAGGTTCCGGTTCAGTTGTTCAAAGGCTGGATCCAGTGGATACTGCCATTAGCTTTGCCATTACTTTAATCCGCTGAAAAGTGATTTATGCGGTAGATAGTGCTATCCAACGTTTGAACAACCGGGGCCAGATGGATTTTACTGTGTTTAAATAAAGAACAATTCTATTCTATTCTTCTATTCTTCTATTCTTCTATTCAACTGAACCCGAGGATATCGACCCGAACGAAGAACAGTTATCCGAGCCTGAGGAAAACGAAGGAAATATAAGAGATTCTTTGAACTCTGTGATACCTCATCGAAAGTTTAGACAACGGCGAATTTTGCAACAAACGCATTCTACAAATATAACAAAAAATTAGCCAAAACCTCATTCATCACCGCCACCTATAAACTTCGACCGCCGATTTAATACATTTAGTGATTCCTCTGAAACGATTCGCAGAAAGATAGCAGCGAAGGAACGACCAGCGAAGAAAGCGAAACTAGCGATAGCGATATGGACAGAGATCTCCTGGAAGAACATCAAAGATTGCTCTCTACTTTGACCGAGCGTTTAGCCTTCAGAAAAGTACGCATAGATAAATACCATGGATATGAATCGTTGGTTCGAAAAATTAGAACTCCAGTTAGAATCGAAGAAAATACGAACCACAGAACCAGTTGCTGTTTCCCAAGTGGTAAACAATTTGAGCCGTCCAGCTGAAACATTTCTCTTCGAACTGCCTGCTATGGAATATCCTGGATGCCAGAGGTCTTCTCGCTCACGAGCGGCGAGGAGCGTCAGCCTGAGAGCGCGGAATAGTGCAGGTCGCCGCTTCGCGACTCGCTTTAGCGGCTTGGCCGCTCAATTAGAAATGTCGCCCCCAACGAGAAAAAAACCTCTGGCACCCATGGTAGCTGTGGAACGAAGGGATTATCATGCGTAAACAAGAGTCAAATGAAACTTAAGCTGATAACATGAACATCATGCACGAACTGTTTAGTGGCCCAGACTGCTCCGAACCTGAAAAAGTAACTTACTTTACTGAGGGTTTGAGACCGTCTATCAAGATCAAAGTATTAGGACGAAGGCCTGAAACGCTCCTCAAGGCTGAAGAATTGGCCCTAACCTTTAACTCAATTTCCCAGCGAACTGGAGATTCTGGTGACAATGAACCCTTGGAGACAATTTTAAACGCTCTAATGGCCCAGAACTAAACACAATCCTCGAAATCGTTTCCTGAAATTTGCTTGAGAAGATCACGCCAAATATCGCCGTGGTAGCTAATCCCCACAACAGATACAACGAGAGTCCTGGTATAGTGGATGAATTGCGTGCCAAAGTACGACAACCAATAGAGTTGATTCAAACATTAGGACGCGAGACTAAGCGAAATCAGAACTCACGAAGCGAACCACCAAGAGAAAGAACACGCGATGGCCGACTATTGTGTTTTAACTGTGGGCGTCCAGGACATTTCCAAACCAGTTGCCCAGATCGTCACAATTCGCCTCCACAATTCTCAACCTTATCAGCAAGCTCAAAGGCCTACCTATTCGCCAGGCATGACAACCAGAGTTTCACTTATGACTAGGGGCCCGTTTCTCGAAAGTCCCGTAAACTTTTCGAAAAGCCGTTTCAAACACTACGATCCGCTTATTCTAAAAAGCCGGTCTATTACTGTGATTTCAAGATACGAGAGGGCAAATTTTTTGCAAAATTTCATGCCTGGAAGATACGAGAAAATTATAGCACCCGAAATACACCCGAAAAGTTTCGGGAGTTTCGAGAAACGGGCCCCAGGTCATCGCCGCTCAACCGGAAGTAACGACACTCTACAAACCGGAAATCTGTATAGACTCTCTTCCCCAGGCCATCCAGGATCGGGGTCGGATAACTGTTCTTCGTTCGGGTCGATATCCTCCACCACATTCTACTCCGTAATGCTTGCACAGGTCCCAATGGATCCCTTTGGCCACGTTATCATGTCGGCGCTTGTACTCTATCTGAGCTAATTTCACCCGGGCACTCACTAAGCAAATGATTTACGGTCTCTTCGTTTTTCTTGCACAGTCTACAGCTAGGGTCGTTCTTAGTTTTATTATTATTATTATTATTATTATTATTATTATTACTATTATTTAAGAAAGCTTTGGTACTATTTTTGTACAAAAGCCTACTTTTGTACATTTAGTCTGTTTACTATTCTTAGTGGATCAATAATTGTAAATTTAGATTGTTTTTTTAATTATATTATATTATTATACTGTTATTGATTCTAAAATAAAGTGGTTGTATTATTCTAAAAAATATATTATTATCATTATTATTATTATTATTATTATTATTATTATTATTATTATTATGCCAGTCTACCAGGCTGCTCAACCCAAGCCAGCCCCTCAGATCGTGAATTCTCAAGCTGTGAATAACTCTCAGGACGGCCCACCTCTGAATTTCGCTGACCAGTCTAAAACTACTGCTAACGAGAAAACTGAAACTCCAAGAGAGCGCTGACAGTGGAAAGAGCAAAAGTAGATCCTAGGACGACAATAACTCTACAGAAGGAAGGGCAACAAGAAACTCACGCAGACGCAAATCTCTCTTCCAGTAATTTGACTACAGCTGGTAAAATTGCAGGACAAGTGGTTCAGTTACTCGTGGATACTGGTGCATCTTTTTCCACAATAGACGAGCAATTTCTCAAGACGACTTATAGCCAGTCCTTACCTAAGATGACCGATGGATTGCTACCTACTATTCAGACCGTCAATGGAGAAACGGTCCCATCGCTAGGAAAGATCACGTTACCCATTAAGCTGAAAGAACGAGAATTTTTATGTGATTTTCATGTAATGTAGAACCTTGCCTACGATGCCATTCTCGGTCAAGATTTCCTGCAACAGAACCGTGAAAGAGCTTGTCGCGTTCCCGAACCAAGTCCTTGCGGGAAGTATTGATCCGGAGTTTGCCGAGTTCAACCACACACTTCAGATCTGATTTCAACAACTGATTTATTCCACTGAAGCATGCGGTGAAAACTACAAAATTACAAAATTACGCGTTACGCAACGAAATAGCTACAAACAGGGGAATCTATACGAATCTATCAACGAACGAAATATGAGCGACAAAAGATGAGCTCAAGTTAACTTACGTTATAATTCCTGCTGGCTGTGCGAAAGACAAAAAAGATTTCTCCAACTCCTAAATTTCTCCTTAAGTGTCGAGCGGGTGTCTCCTGAAAAACTCCCTAAGATCCATCCAAAGGTTATGAAAAGGATTGGGTTACGGAGTTGCGAAAGATAGCGATAATTAACTTAATTAAACAATAAAATTACGTGCGTAACGCAAGTGTATTACATGGTTCGTGACAGACCTCGATAGTAACAGTGTCATTTTTAGAAAGTTCACAGCTCCAAAGAGGAACCAAAAGAAAATCACAAATTTGTCCGTGATTCCCGCATACAAAGCCTTATAATTTCACCATTACGCTGATGTTTACATTGCAAAGGTCAACACAGACCTTAGAACTTGGGCTACCTGTGGTCTCCCATGCAGTTGTTCTTCGTCTCATCACGACTGCCCCTCTCCTGACCCAAAGGTTTCTTTCAGGAGCAACGTTCCGGGAGGTGAAGAGACGAGACGAAGAACGTGTGGGCCCGGGGGGTACTCCCCCAAAGTACCTATACGAGTATGTACCGCCCAATGGGATCTAGATCGAGGTATCCATTGTAGATTCGTTTCTTCGAAGGGGGTATAATAATTCAAATGTTCAAAATGTGTTGCCTGCAGCACAGGAACCAGGTTACTGTACAATGAATTAACGTGTAATAAAATTTACTGTATTTCTAGACGGGGTATTAAAAATTGACCTGTTTCTAGAACGAGGTACCATTTTGAGGGCAAATTCTTTCTAAAATTTGGTCCAAATTTCGAGATCTGAGCGGCACATACCCACCCTAAACATACCCGAGTGCGTCCCCTCCTCCCCCGTCAGTGGCTTCTTAACTTAGCATCGCACCGGTATCGCGAGGTCACGGATTCAAACCCCGTTTAAGCCCTGAATCTTTTTTTCGGGCTTACGTTGCGTTCAAAACTGCGAGGATCGTTCTTCATTTCAATTCATATCACCATAAGTAAAACGAAAGTCCAACACAGCCTTAAACCTGCCCACTTCACCTTCTGGAAGTCCGATGCAATCGTAGTAACGACCGCTGGATATGAGGAACGACGACTCTGGGTATAAGATTGATTTGAAGCAGCGCCACATCGCGTTTTACCGAGGTATAAATTAAACTTTAATTTGTCAAAAAACTGCAATGCAGATACGTAGTTTATAAATCTCTTTTAAGGCTCCAATATTCTTTTTTGAGACCACATTTTCCCCGTCGTAAACCGTGAAAATACCTCTGTTATAAGCTGGCTATCAGCAAGCGCGGAATGTATAAACGAGCAAGCGAGTTCAAGTTTGCCGCGCGCCTCATAGCCATTGCGCTGGTTGTTCTCTATACTTGTTGAGGTTCCTTGATTTGTCTTCGTTTATGATCCTTTTTCAGACAGAGAAGAAAGACAGGAACAATCCCCGCACACAGCAACAGAATTCCAGCAAATGTGAAAGACCACATGTAACCATCGAACCTGTCAGCCAAGAACCCTGCGAATTTGAAATCACAAAGCATATTTGCCTTTCGTTTATTGCAGTTTTCAATGGAGTGTTGTAAAACCAAAACCAAAGCAATAACTTCAACCAATCACAACAGACCGAAAAAGTGCAATGAGCCAATCAGAACTGGAAGCAATTGCATGTAACCACTGAAAAGCGCGGGAAAATGCGCGCGTGCAAGTCGCGATTGGTTTCAGTTTTCATTGGTTGTAAAAGTGGCGCGAGTTTTGCTGGCCAATCACAGAGCGAAGCAATGCAAAACCAATGCAAAACCAATTTATTTTAGATGCTCCATTGAAAACCGCTTCTTTTAGCAGGTATAAGAGAACGACAGCACTGCCTCCCCCACTATATAAACTACACACAACCCATAATTCCTCGATTCGCTCTGACGAAGGACTAACGCTCGAAACGTCAGCTTTCCCTATACGGTTGGTCAATTTCCAGTATCAACAACCATTTTTGTGTGCAACTCCCCCATCGACGCAGCACGACACTTTCTTTAGAAACTACCCCCCTTTGTACATTTTAAAATGGACTTTGACTAAACTGAAATTGAAATTTCGGCATCATTCAAGCAGGAGTCCATCTTGACTGATGTGTCCGCGGTATCCAGAAAACTCGTTTTATTATGGTGTTTAAGTTGAGATTTCATCCTCGTAAAGGACCGTAGCTGTAAAGTTGCTAATCGGTCATTTTATATTTTTATGTTTCCAAGAACACCAAAAAGTGTATCGACTAAAAGTGAAATAACAAGCGTAAAGTGAAATGCTCTGTTCATTTAACCGTCTGTTATATGCCGCCCACTTTTTTGCTGCCATCAGATTCTTGAAATTCACTTCTTTGAGATGGTATTTTAACTGCAAAGCGCGTTTGCTCATTTTCATATGAAATTGGTGCATTATAAATGTTCACTATCGGCATCATCTTCATCGTTATCGATATCGGAATTATCGCACAGGAAACTGGTGACATCAGCAATGCTTACCTGCCAAAGGAGGTCCTCCCGCAATCCCTATCGATAGTAGACTAGACCCCAGTCCTACCGCAGCAGCTCTATCCTTCTCATCCAAAGTAAACATAAGAAGTGAGTTCGTGGTCGTAACAAACATTCCATCTCCAACTCCATAGAAAACGGCAAAAACAAGGATCCCTGTATAGTTTTTCATCCAGGGGAGCGCAACTGTCATAAAACCCACCAGCAGGACCCCGAACTGATAAACATAAATCGTTTTTATACAGGGTAAATCACACAGTCTGCCCGATACAACGCGAGCAACTGAAGAAGCTACCCCGATAAAAATAAAGAGCTTGGATGCTGAGTCAGCCGAAATACCAAGTTCAAGACAATGTTTGACCTGGAATGGAAAGAAAACCATGTTTATCATGAACTCAAATGAAAATAAATGTCACTAGCTAGCGATGCAAAGAAGGCATACACTTATTATTAATTGCTATTTTTCAATACGAGAAGAGACTTGAGGGAACACAGGAAAATTAACAAGGGCTCGAACCTTTTTCAAACTTATTTTCTTTTATGCCTGAAGACCGCGTCGCGTCGCGGGACTTCCCATGGACATTTCTTTCACAAGCCATATATATTTCATAAATTAAATAACTCACCAAATGAAGTGATGGGGTAAAATGCCCAAAGCACGTGAATGAGAGACTAATCAATATGATGGCAAAACGAGTGTGCTTAAGGACTGAGAAGTCCAGAAGCTTGCTTGTTTCCCCCTTAGTTGTCTCTTTAGCATCCCTGGAGCTAGCTTCTTTAACACTCCTGGAGCCAGCTTCTTTAACATCCGTGTGACTAGCTCCTTTTGTGAAAAGATTTCTCTTTTGTGATAAAGATTTCTCCAAGTTCATAACAATCGAATCGCCGTAATCACAATCACCGCAACTTTTGCTATCCCCTTTCATACCGTTGACCATAGAGGAAGAGTTAAGGGGCTCGTCGCTGGTAAAACCGAGTACGCTTTCTTCGTATTTCTCAACGTTTTTTGTAGTAAGGTCCTCCTGAGCGGGAGAAGATTTTAGTGCAAGTTTCTGACTCGACTCCTCATTTTCCCCAGCTGTTGGTTCACTGAATGAAACTCCAAGGACACAAACTAGACAGAGCATTGCACTGGTAATCCTGTATGCACCCCTCCAACCGACCACATCCAACAAAAACTGCGTGAAAGGACCAAAAAGAAGGCCACCAAAGCTCTCCCCGACTCCAACTATCCCCACTGCAAGAGTTCGCCATTTGAGGAAGTTTTTCGCGGTAATAAGAATGGCAGCCATAAAAATCAAGGTCCCACCGAGAGCGTAGAGAAAACTGAAGATGAAAAACATCAACTCGAGGCTGCGTGAGAACGAGGACAATAGCAAACTTACGGCGCATGTCAGACCACCAATTATGGCAGTAAAGCGACATCCAATCTTTTGACAAAGAACTGATCCCAATGGACAAAGAAAATATATCAAGGCAATTGTGAGTGATCCGACCCAAACTGAAAGGAAAAAAAAAAAAGCTTAATTACAAAGCATGCCAGAATTTCTGGTAGATAACACTGCCTTTTCATCCAGCATTAATGTCCGCCATGTTGTTTCCCTAGAAAGATCTGAAATAAAGTGGTTGCCTATCTGCCCTATCAATCGTTTATGCTTATATTCAGCTCGTCTGCACTGACAAAAGCATCGAAATACGTAAAAGCACAAGAACGACGCAAGATATTACGAATCACAGAGCTCGGGCAAAGTCAATATCTGGACAACTACGCACCTATCCCTCCCCTAACACAACAAGTTATAACAAGGTAATAAGTTATTTGGCCGTATTTGTCTCGGCAGATAAATAATTCGTCTGAGACGCATTAAGAGACGTATACAAAACAAGGATCCCCGGGCCGTGGACCATCTCTAATTTTAGAAGGTCAACAAACACGTGGAAATGGAGGAAGGTGAGAAGACCGGCTTGAGTGTTTCTTTTTTATTTTAGTAATGTTATTCTGTTTCCTGACCGCCATTAACGATCATATCTGCATGTTTTGTTCTTTAGATATTTATGGAGACTTGGTGAGCTCTGACTCCATCTCTGTCTTCAAAAGAAATACTTTTTTTCGTCTACTGCTGTTTTATGCGACTCCGTATTTATCTTGACTATCTTGAACTGACGAATAATTCGTCTTCCAAAACAAATACGGCTAATGTATTTTGTCGTAACGGAATAGCGAGAGGTGTACTTGCCAAGCCGTGTTTGTACTCTTCCATCTGATGGCGTTGTTAGTTACATGTGAGGTTGCATATCATGAGATTAACGGGTTGAGTTAAGTAAATATCCGCCCTGTTTGTGTTTTCCTTTGCTTTGCTCCTCCTGTTTAAGAGTGTTGTCGCGTTGGTGGTTACTCACCGGTTTTTTGTCTGCCTTCCTTGAATTCAGCCATCAAATCTGCCAACAGAACTCCAAAGCTAAAACAAAGCCCAAACCCCAATGCCATAGTGAGAGAAGCACAAACAGTGATGAACCACGACCACAAACTGTCGGCACGGTGCCCTGGTCTTCTCATTTTCTCTTCTCCTCTCACGGTACCCTCTTTTCGTTCCCCCGCTATAGAGTTTCGCAATTTAGCAAAATCCTGACAATTATATCATGATTATATGCTGCATGAAAATGTTGGGAAAGTTCGAAGTCTGAAAATACACTCGATTAATGATGCGCACGGCCTCATTTCGTACCAGTCCAGTCAAAGTCCATTCCATTCTCGTCCCCAGAGCTCACGATCCTTCTGGCCTGCGGCAGAAATCGAGAGTTCTGGCCAGTTCCGAAATATGCGCAGTCGCAGTGAAGATGCATTTTTGTAGCCGTTGACAACCACTGTTGTTTCAAACTTCTGAGTTTGCGCAGAAGAGCCGAAAGTCCGTGATTCACGGACTTGGTGGTTTGGAACCAGCCAGAGCTGAAGCTAGAGCTCATTGGCCGTTTTTATACCAGAGACGCATTATCCGTCCAGACGACTTACACGTCTTCCATTTTATCCGACTAGTGTAAAGACGGGACGAACTGTATGAGACGCCTAAAGGCCATAGCAAACGGCTTCAACATTTGCTTCAACATCCTTTCGATTCTGTTGAATGGCAATGTTGAAAGCGTTTGCCACCCCCTTTCCAACTTGTTGAAACGATGTTGAATCGATGTTGCCTTTAAACTTTGCTTCAACATGCGTTCAACATTTCTTTTGTTCTCTGGAATGTTCGGAATGTTGAAACGGAGTTGAAGTCGTTTGCCCCGCTCTTTGAACATTGTTGAGCAAGCGCTGGGGCCTGAAACTAATTACCAGGCCACTCGCTAAGTTTTGTTGAATGAAATGTTGAAACCGTTTGCTCATCCCACCGTTCAACATCATTCAACAACCTTCCAACAGCGTTCAACAAAATCGAATGGATGTTGAAGCAAATGTTGAAGCCGTTTGCTAGGGCCTTAATCCATCTAGTATAAAGACGGACACAAGACGACTTATGCGTCCAGACGAACTGTCGCTCTAAATTCGTCGTTCAAGACGAATTACGAAGGATAGTCCGTCTAGACGCATAACTAGACGAAGCACAAATGTTTGCCAAAGTTCGTCCAGACGGATAATGCGTCTCTAGTATAACAACGGTTATTAAGTTGGGTTCGGGTTTGTGAAAATCACAGCGAATACATGAGCTCTCTAGATTGTATTTAATCTGCTGCTGGATGGCACATTGACTGGAAACTGTTATCTTCTGTTTAACCCTTTAACTCCCAGAACTGATCAGCATGTATCTTCTCCTTACAATATCAATATATTGTTCAGCAGACAGGTGATGAGAATACACAAACTTATCAGCCAGAGGGTGTTATCTTGATATAACCCCAAATTCTCTTAACTAATATACAAGGGAATGTATAGCGGCTTGCAAGGAGAAATAATAATCAGACCTTGGGAGTTAAAGAAAACTAGGATCACGCGTTTGTCATAATGATACGCTTCTTTGGTTAATTCCAGGCTCATGTTTCTACAGAGTGCCTTAATCAATCGATCCGTCTATCTTTCTTAAATCAATATTTCGTGTGTATGGAAGACCTGCTCCATTTTTTGTGAAACACGTCAAGACGGAATTGTGGTCGCGTTTTTCCAAGCGATAACTGATCCAAAAGACACAACATGAACGTCCAATATGAGCAGTAACGCTCGCCTCGGTAGCTGCAAAATGGTACTTAGTAACTTCGAACGAAAATATATTACATCCACAGTAATATGCCACGATAATACGAATATTATAGCAAGTCATCTATACGTCAATTGTCACGTGGTGTACTGCAGGGTTCGGTAGAAGGGCCACTATTTTATGTTCTATACACTGCACCAATTGCTAATATAATCAAGTCTTTTGATCTACAATATCACAAGTATGCGGGATGATACACAAATTTACGTAACCTTTTCGTCTCAGTCTCAACAAGACCTCTTCTTGGTTAAGTCAAAATTCAGTAGAACTATGGGTTAAACACACTGATTCGTGGATGGATCTGAATGGCCTGAACCTAGATCAACATAAAATAATTACTACTCATTAGTTCCAGATATTGTCAGTCTCCTATTTTAAGTCATCTTCACGTTGGTGATGAAAAGATCTGCCCTAGTAAGTCAACAAGAAACCTGGGAGTTTACTTTGACACCATGCAATGATGTATGAACACGTGAAAAAGGTATGTCAAGCCTCATGCTACCATCTAAGGAACATTAGTAAAATCAGCAGATACCTGAACCAGGACACTGCCGAAACCTCCAAATTGGACAATTGCAATTCTCTGTTTTATAGACTTCCTAACGATATGATTAACAAGCTACAGAATTACACAGTCTAAAAACAGTCTAAAAAAAAATGAGTCTCTTGGCAGAGACGAAACATGCGCCTTGATATATATAATGGTGTCAGACTAGCCATGAAAGTATTATTATCGCTTGGTTTTAAATCATTTGGTGATATCTACTTTGCGTCCGTCTTTACTTATTGTATCATTGTATCTTCATCATCGACCAGTGCTTCAAGTTGAAAAATACTTCCACCAAAGAACCGAGAGCACGGCCGCACCCCCGAGAAAACAGGAACAAGCCAAAAAAGTTGGGACAGAGGGCAGCAACTGCTTCTGTGTGAACGAAAACTCCAAGAACTCTGATTCCATAGTCTGTACAATCAGAAATAAGAAATTGGTTTTAAGAGAAAAAACGTTTGGCATAGTAATAAAACGTTTAGCTAAACGATGAACAAAAAAAGTTCACAGGTGATGCATGACATTTGTAACGTATAAGTGGTTCGGTTGACATGGTAAAAAATATATATCAAAAGTGTCAAAAGTGATTTTGTAGAGACATTTGACACTTTTTTACTATATCAACCGAAACACTTAAAGCCCTGGCCAAACGGACTAGCTAGTAGACGCAAGTTGAAAACTTGGGTCAACTTGTGGCTCCGTTTGGCCAGGGTGTTTCGTGCACGTGCGTTGACTTGAGCTCACTTTGGTCGAGATCAAATTCGCGCGCGAGTCGACGCAAGCTTTTCACCGTTTGGCCACCCAACCCAAGTCAATGCAAATTGAGTGACGTCCATTCTTTATTATAGCAACCTGTTAGCCAATGAAATACACGATATAATGTTACATTTTGGCCGCGCTTTTATTTGCGACTTGCGTGTACTTGCGAGGAAACTTGCGAGTCCGTTTGGCCACCCAACGCAAGTTCAGCTTGCTTCTACTTGCGACTACTTGCGAGTCTGTTTGGCCAGGGCTTTATAAGTCCACTAAAAGCGTTGTAAAGTCCATCAGTATGACGGGTTGATCAATATCCTCATCATCATCGCTATCGTTACCGTCATGATCATCATCATCATCATCATCATCATCATCATCATCATCATCATCATCATCATCATCATCATCATCGCTACCATCATCGTCATCATCATGGTCATCATCATCATCATCATCATCATCATCATCATCATCATCATCATCATCATCATCATCATCATCATCGCTACCATCATCGTCATCATCATGGTCATCATCATCATCATCATCGTCGTCGTCGTCATCGTCGTCGTCGCTATCGTCATCATCATCACTGTTATAAGTATTTCTTTTTTAATTAATCAACTTATTTATTTAGTCCCTTATTTTGTTTACCTCAGACCAGAGTCTTCTTTTAGCGTCATCTTCAGTCAGGATGCCGAGTCTACAGAGGACCTGAAATAAATTGCAAACGTATGAATACATGCAAAGTTCATCAGTTTCGTCGTCAACACGTCGGAGCTGTAATCTCGTTGTTCGGGTTAAGATCATAAGCCCATTGGCCAGCTTCCTCAGCACAAGCTGAAAGTTCTAGTAAACTTTGACTCAGTTAGCAAATTACGGCGTGCAGAACAAAAAAACCCACTCACTTCCAGAGCAGCTCTCTCTCCAGATTCCACTGCCCCCTCCATGTAACCGGCCCAAAGCGACGCTGTAATGGTACCAGCGAAATGGATTCTACCAAACGGCGTGCGTAAAACTCTAAAGAAGAGCACAAGTCCTACCTTAGTAATTTAAAAATGCAAGCAAAACCAACACTCTATTCCACAAGCTGTGCTCTCATACTATAGCGATTCGCACCACGCAAGATTATCAGAGATTATACTATCTAACAAGTAACTTACCTTCCGTAACTTGTCATGACTCCGGGAGGAAACGTTCCAACATAGCAACCGCCGGCAAACTCATCTGCCAGCCAGTCCTTCTCCAGATACAAGATCGGCTGGAAGGTTACATGAAGAACAATACAATCAGCCACAGTAGCGATAATGAAAGCAAAATCAGTGTCACAGCCTTCAAACTGAATGACCCTGAGTCTTAACTTTGGAACAGTTTCTACCACTATTTGAAAAAAAAAGCTCAAACACAAGAACACTCAAAGTATCTGCGAAATTTTGTGTTTTTAAGAAAAAACGGGGGGTGATAACCTTAACAAACGTTGTTTGAGCAACACCATGTGTAACTTGGGAAATCCTTCTGATTCTTTAACCTTTTGAAACGCAAATTTTGTTTAATGTTCCAGAACTGTCATATTTGCCAGAACAATTCCCGATTCTCCCGATTCCCGGCAAAACGCCAGTTTCCCGGAAGAATTTTGTTTTTCTCTCGAAACAGTCCTTGTTAGAGTTGTCAGTCCCCTTAGAAAAACAAAAAAAGTACAAAATTGCTACAGTCTGCCCGGGCTGTTAAAACCAAAACTGCACGTGCAGAGAACAAGTCTGAAAATCGAACTTCTTTATTGAGCGCTACAAAACAATTTACCTCAAGTGCTTCCTTTGTATCATAGATTTTGGCGTATTGTTCACAAACCAGCTTCTGTCTTCAGAAAGACAAAGAAAAACGTTGAAAACAATACCTTACACAACTTTACTAAACCGAGCAAAGATTTCAATAAACAAGAGAAAACAGGCGGCCATACCTTTCAAGTTTCGTTAAAGTGGTTACATTTCTTGCGCGGTCGGCTAGAATAAACCTTTAAATTAATCAAATACGTATATAAATGCATTGGAACAACCGCTTTATTTTTTAGAAACCAAAAACTGGGTTCTCTAGCTTCAGTGTAACGTTTTAAAAACAGATGTCAATCATTGAACAACCTTTCTTTTTTATGCATCTCAACAGCATGGTTACCCTGAGCGTTCCCAACCTGTTCATTCCAATAGATCACGTGGTTATCACATCCTCAACTTACCCCATAATGGCAGGGTGAGAGCCATCTGGTTTCGTATCATCATATCCCTCTTCAACGGGGCCTTCATCAGAATTAAAATAACCTGCAAGAGCTAAAGAAGAAAGCAGAGGTTTCAGTTCTAATTTGGATGTTATCAGGCAAAAACAACAGGGCTGCATGTGGTAACAAAACTGTGTTCTGCAATACTAGTACAGGCGCATGAGAGAAATTTTAAAAAGACACTGACAAGCGAAAGTCAATTCCACAATAATAAAGACAGTAATAATGATGAAGTAATACTTATATAATTGTTTATTTGCCGTCATGATACAAGGATCTTTAAGGCTAGAGCTATTGGCCAGGAGACCTCAAGAAGTCAAATGGCTTATAAAATAGGCCACCTCGGGTTTCAATATCTTAAAATCTATTAGCGCTACGTAAGGCCGGCTTGGCCAATTAGGACTGCTTAAATAAACATTCTAACGTCTTTTTCTTAAAGGTAAAAAAGCTAGATGAACAGGCAATTGATTCTGGGAGAGAATTTCAAGTCTTAGGACTTTGGTGGAGAATTATAAATCACATAATATTTGTACGGCGAAAAACGAGCGATAACTGCTTGCCGATCTGGTGTCATAATCATGTATTTGACTGCTTGGTTCAAACAAATTGAGGGACATCGGTGGCAAAAGTTGATTATGATAGTAAAACATCACCCGATAATCTGAATTGATGATAGCTCGCACAACACAAGCAGTACGTGTACCTTTTTCTCGCCAGAAAGGTCGTTTGTAAAATGTGACAGTCTTGATAATGGAGCCCATAGGAATTCTTTGAATCGCCTTCAAGAAAGCAACAATGAAGATAACTTATAGCATCCAAAGAATGGATTCAAATTAGAAACCTTCGGAAAAAGTGGATTAAAACTGAGTACAACTTTCAGCTCTATGATAAGAATAAATTATTTTGTATGACAACAGAAAACAGTGCATTATAGAAACAAAAACATCTTTTATGCCAATATCACATGGATTATTAGGGGCTGGACAGGTATCTTTTCCTCAGTGCCTTCCTGACTATACAAAAAAACCTTGACCGTAAATATTGTTTTATTTTACCTGATTTTTAAGTGCTGGCAGAGGAGGATTGAAGCTTATTCTGCTGAGGAGTGCTGGAGGTAATGAGCTGATGACAAAAGATGCCTACAGATCAAGCAGCAATAAAGTTTTAGAAACACTTTGCAGATAATTCTGAAACTAGTGGCAGGAACAGTGTGCCATGAATAAAGTAATGCAGGGCTGTGTTCCCAGTCCAGTGACCCCCTTGTGGCTTACTTTTGCCTGTGGACACCCTGGATCTCAAGAGTTTAGAGGTTATGAGCTCATAACTACTTTCCCTAAAGCACAGCCTTGTAATGTTAATGGTGGAGAGAGAATGATGGTAAAGCTTGAAAGGGTTGGGTGGATGGCTAAATGAAGGCTGTAATCAACAATGAACAGAGGGAGAGAAGGAAACACGTCATATTTTAATTTCCAGTTTGCCTTCAACCTCTCAATCTTATCTTTTAGTTTTAGTTGTAGTATGTGTATTTCTGTAACTCTACAGATCAGCACCCATGGTTGAGAATTTAACTATTAGAAAACTGCTTTTGGAGAACCACGGAATCCAATCAACTGAAGTCTCGCTGTAGTTTATGATAAAAAAAACATTGTTTGCCATTAAAACCTTGCAAAAGTTTTTGATATTACAGCCTACCTTATACTGTGAACCATCTGCACAGCTCAGTATCACATGATCTTCACTTTCCTTGATTCTAATAACACATTTATTAAGCTTCACTCTGTCTGAAAGGTAATTGTAGTTTTTGGTGATTCTTGTTGCAATATCCTAAATTCTAAATTACGCTTGTGAGGGTGACCAAGCAATGCCTTTTTGTGAGAATTAAGGCCTCTGCCACAGATGGAACCAAAAAGAAAATATTCAAAAAAGGTACAGGAAAATGGGAGAGGTTAAGCTTTCAATTAATTGATATTTATTTAATATTATTGAAATAATAGTTAAACCACCAATCAGCAATTTACTCTGATGCACGGCTGAACACATGTGAACATGTATATTGCAATGAGAACAGGATGCTCTGGGAATGTGTTTCACTGCTTCAGGCAAGAGGTCACACAACATCATGAGACTGTAAAGAAAACTAGTTCTTTTTAAGCTTGTTTGAGAAATAGACTCAGCTCATACTGTGCTCTGACCGATGCTCTTCCAAGAGACATGTGGTGGGTTAGGCACAGAGGAAAGAACACTGTAATCATGCATCCACTTTAAGAAACCCTGGTGAACTTTTTTGAAAATGTAAATACCCTTAAGAGATTTTTTTAATATTGCATGCTTAGAACTCACCACCAAGCTCCTCAGCCATTTTATCGCTGATAGTTTGTGAGCCCCCATAGAATTTCATTTCCTGGCTTGGCCCAAAACAGACAAAAAATTAAAAAAAAACTTTTTGAAAAGAAATAAATTAATTATAATAACAATAAATAATGATAATAATACCCAACAGACAAGTTTTTTTTTACTATAAATCAGGCACTGCAGACACTCCTTTTTAAAAAGGTAACTTATCAGTGTAACCATATGTGGTTGTGAACGGCTTGGAACAGCAATAATATTGCACCTTTTACATCAGAATATTATGTTAATATTAATAAGTTAAATGTTAACCTGTGCACCGCCTCCTTCAAATTCAATGTTACGTTTCACGCCTGGACAAACAAAAGGCAAAAAACTTGTTAGGTGTCTACCATGAGTTTAATTAGAGACTAACAAATAGTGAACTCAAAACAGTCGACTAAGTGCCATAAATAAGATACAGTATGAGAAAGGAATGAGTAGGCAGTATCAAAAGCAGATGTAATAGAACTACTCTCTGACAAACACACCAGATTCTACTGAAAGCTTATAACTACATGTACATCCATCTTACTCAAAAATGGCTACCATTTTATTCTTTTTGTTGCCTTGTTCAAGGCAAAATATTCTTTTGAATTTTGCTCTTAAGAACAAGGGTTAATTTGAATAGGAACATTTTTGAAAAAAAAAAAGGTGTATTGCAAGGATTAACATGGCATTGAAAAAACAACTGCCTTAAATGCTGTTACATTGTAATACAGTCACTTGAAAGACACAGACTAAGACAAAAAAGAGGTCAGCAAAACTAGTTAGTGGTTACCTCCCCCAGAGTGCAGATACCACAAGAAAGACAAGAGTGAAATATCACAAGGCTCAGAGGTGAGAATTCCTTGCACGTAGGAGGTGGCAACAGCTTTTCCATATCTAGTAAACAAGAACCAATTCACACTCAAAAGGCACCAGGAAGTTGGCACATTTTGTGCAATAATAATAATAATAATAATAATAATAATAATTTAATATTATTAATATTATTATTATTATTATTATTATTATTATTATTATTATTATCATCATTATTATTATAAATGCACTGATAGCCAACCCAAACCATCAGTTACTCAGTCAGTGATTCAAGTCAAGCACTTAATAAGTTCACAAGTCTCCTTTGCTTTGCTGTTGATATAAAAAAGTCTTTTTAAAACTGCTGGCAACCGTTTGAGTTATGTCCCATACAGTGTACATGTACTTCATAAGGTATTGAACTGGCTTCAGTGACATTGTGAGCCAAATTGTTACCTGATGTGTTACCAGGGCTGACTGAAATTCTGTGAGGAATAACGTATTATTACTTTTAATTATTTTTTATTGTGGCAGAGAAAACAGACATTTTAATCTTAGCTGCATAATTCTAAATTGAACATTTTGGCTTTCAAGGTGACCTCTGTTCCACTTCCACATTTCCATTGACTTTCCATGGTATTCTTTTGGGAATTTGGAAACATGTGTGGTGTCCAATTCCCATTTAAATTTTCAAACCAGAAACCCACCGCTCATGTACTGGCAGTTCTGTGTTTTGCTACAAAACTATCCTAAAATTTCTAGACTCAAAGCTTTTCACACTATTCATTTTTACCTTGTCCAACACTTTTGATCAATCAATTCTTTTACAGTCATTGAATCCCACTCTAAAGCACATGGAGCATTCCAAGGGTCCTCTAAGGGAACTTTGCGGGACATGTTGTCCAGGAGCTGCCAGAAGTTGTTAACATCTAGAGCTCCTAACAAGGAACCCATGGATGGAAGGGCACCCTGTTTGGTTACCCTTTTTCCCTAAATGACATACACAAAGAGCAGCTAATTTTCTTTATGTCCGGAGTGCTTGTCTCCTAGCCATAATCACTTTCCAAAATTTCTTTTAAGATCGTGATGAAACTGTTTGGCTTAGTTACCAATCAACAAAACAGTGAACTGTACCTGTGACCTGTGGAATGTGACCTGTAAAAGATACCTGCCTCCTATTAAAAGCAGCAAGAGTCTGAAGTGTTAGACATTCAAAAGCACTGTAAAGAGGAGACCCAATTACCAGGAAATGCTCCACTGTCTGCCCCTTGCCAAATACATTGTATGTTTTCACTCCCAGCTGCTTGGCAAGTCTCAACAGTCTTGTTTGAGTTTCACACACATAAGCGCCACCCAGGTCGCAGAAACCAAAACTTGGCTCCTGAAAATTTAAATTGTGATAATTTGAGTTGTTCACAAGCGAAATAAAAATATGCAAATAATCGAGGAAAGATCTCCGCACAGCCGCGGCATGCATCACTCATTCACTTTCATACTAACCCTTCACCAAAATGAGTGGAGTTTAATTTGAGCCACAAAATTCATGTATGATTAATGTATGAGGCTGTGCGGAAATCTTGCCAAAACAGAATTTGTCCTTGCACAGAGCAAATTAACTGACCGTTACGGTGAAAGTCCTTCCGCCTGTTCTATCCCTGGCTTCCAGCACTACAACATCGATGCCGTACTCCTCCTGCAGCACTCTGGCCGCAAATAGACCTGAAAAAAGTTGAAGATCCAACGCATTATCGCATATGTGCGTTTCTTTGACAATACAAATGAAACAGGTCAATTACCACTTATCCCAGCGCCGATTATTGTGACAGGCAAATGGTCCATCTTCAAGAGATGTGTTTAGAAAGTTTGGGAGAGGGGAGGGTGTTTACAAAGTTGGTTGTTTGTAACCCTGCTTTGGAATTCGGCCAGGAGCTTCAGGACCTGGGGCGCCTGGGGCCCGTTTCTCGAAAGTCCCGAAAACTTTTCGGGTCGGAAAAGCCATTCTAAAAATACGACCCGCTCATTCTTGAAAGCTGTTTTTTTTACTGTGATTTTGAGATATGAAAGGGGAAATTTGTTGCAAAACTTCATGCCTGGAAACGTCTTCGTTTTCACGATACGCAAGAAATTATAAGGCACCCGAAATCGGCCCGAAACGTCGGGGGTTTCGAGAAACGCACGCCTGGGGCCCGTTTCTCGAAACTCCCGAAACTTTTCCCGGCCATATATGGCTTAGCCGAGGTTGCACTGGGCCCGGGTGCGCCCGGAGGGGCAGGAGTTTTAATTCAGCGATAAAGTGATTACTAGGAACAATTTAGTATCAAGATTTCATGTAGATTTCAGAGACAGGCATTTTTAAGGTTACTTTTAGAAATAACTGCAATTTAAAGAGCCGGAGCAGACAACCTCGTCATAGAATTGAGGCCCGCAAAAAATATATTGGCCCGCTGTACGGTATGTTTAGTTCTGCACACGTTGCTTTTACATTTATGACTACTAAAAGCCAGATTTAGTTTAAATACAAAGCCTCCTTTGTCTACCCGTTAGAAAATGGCGAAAATTCAATTTTGCGCAGGAAATTTGCACGCGAACGCGCGCATTGTTTCCTCCATCACCATGGTTACGTTGTCTTCCATTGCATTGTTACGACATTGCTGAGTCGAAAAATTTTTATAAAAAGAAAAGATACATTTTGTAGCTGATCTTTGGCGAAACGACTTCTCGCACGCACACGGATTCGTAGTTTAAGCAGATCAATGGAGATAAGTTTGTTTGTTATTTTTAGCGATTGTTTGCCTCAGTCAAAGACAGAAGGGGCCTTTCTAGCGCTAAGAATTCTGTAGTTTTGTTTTGATGAACGTGCGAGTTCCAAAAACATGAGACAAAGCACCTACATAAGTCTACTCTACCATCTGCATTGGTATTGGTTCCACTTAATTTTTATCCTATCGACAGTGAAGACCAGTCATTCATGAGGAGTTGTTGGTCTCTTTAAAGCCTCGTAAAAGGTTTAAGGATGCCAAGAATTCTCTATGTTTGAAAACTTCCTGCGCTGTCCCTGTTATCCTGTCATCAGTGAGGATCACTCATTCACGAAGAACTGTTAGTCTCTTTAAAGCCTTTTTTCACAAAAGGTTTAAAGATGCTAAAAATTCTCTGTGTTTACTTATGAAAATTACGGTAGATTTCTCAGTTGTTCTCATTGGTTCTCCAGTTTATTTATTTATTTATCTTGTCGTCAGTGAAGAACACTCATCACACGACGAACTGTTACTCTTAAAAGTCGGCTGGACATCGCCTTTCCTTCACATTCGCTTCATCGATACACGTATAATTTTCAATAACAAGAAGTATCGTAATTCCAAGACAGTTTTCGGACCGTCAGCCGTCAAATCAGAGCTTATTTTTAAATAAATAAATAAATAAATAGTTAAATACTTAACTGACCACATCCCTAGAGGCGCTTTCAGGGAAAATGAAACAAAGAATACATTAAAATCATTATTTTAAAATGGAAATCTCCCCCACTACAGAAGGTACCGATTGGTATCAACCTTTAAATAAGTGAGGAATCCAATGGTTTTACCTCAACCGCAAGGAAGTAAACATTGTATCAGTCAGAATGGAAATAAACAAACAGTAACTGAGGCAGTGACTGATATTGTTTGCTACTTTATTTTTATTATCATTTCAATCACCCCCCCCCCCCTTACCCCCACCCCAAGCTCTTCTCACACGTGCACCCTGTTATGAAATGCTCTCGGCTAAGTCACTATATTTCCTCTTCCAATTCCACACGTTAGATTGACTAGGATTCACATGCTTCTCAACCAAGTGTAAACTCGAATTTGTTATCCCCCGCGCCTGGCTTTGTGTGACGTGTTTTTTGTGACGTAAAATATAGAACCGGACACCGGAAACTTGGGAAAAGTAGTATCAAGTCGCGAGTAAAACGGATCACGTTCACACAACACAACATTTTTATTTGTAAACACAATGTTTGCAACCCGGATAATTGATCGCCTGGTTGCTGCTATCCTGTTTTGCACAGTTCTAACTCTTGACCAAACCACAGTAAGAAGCCATCCTCAATGCCTGGATTTTAGAGCGCCTTTTCAAGTGTCCTCAGGACTTGCATTCTGCTCACATAACTACTCCGACTATGGCTGCTGTACGCCTAAACGCGACCAAGAGATCGCCAAGGTCGCGAAGGATTTTACGCAGCGATTTTCTCTGAACAAAAGACCTAAATGTGCTAACATGATTAAAACTATTCTCTGCCTCGAATGCCACAAGTACGCAGCTCACATCTACGCAGCCGAGGGCAACGAAGAGTTCGACTCCGCAACAGCAGCCCCTGGGTTGTGCTCTGACTTCTGTGAAGCTTTTTATAGAGAATGCAACGATGTGGCTTTGGAGTTCCCTCTGGTGGCCAAATGGAAACTTAGATCGACTTCATCAAATGTGACTTCTTCATCGACGCTTTCTAGGCCCTTGTCCCAGAAAGAGCTCTGTGACGGTGTGAAGCTCAAAGACTCAGATTACTGTTATCCAAACGTAGAAACAGTGGATCAGAATATACTTGGCAAGAAGTATAATTACAATTCCAATGAAGGGTGCCTGTGCGTGGAGGAGATCGCGCGCGGATTGCGCAATCCCCTGACTGCAGTCCATGCGGGAGACGGATCAAAAAGATTGTTCATCGCGGAACAGCTTGGAGTAATCCGCATCATTACAGCCTCAGGAAAGCTACTACAGCAGCCCTTCTTAGATATCAGTGACCGCGTTCTGACCTCAAAAGCCTTCGGCGACGAGAGGGGCCTTCTAAGCATCGCTTTTCATCCCGCTTTTAAGAAAAACCGCCGATTCTTCGTGTACTATTCCACTCGTTTAAGAAGAAGAGGAAGCAGGAAGAATTCTAAAGTACCCTTCTTGGCTTTTGATCACAGAACTGTGCTGAGCGAATTCAGGGCTTCCATGCGTAGCCGGAACAGAGGATTGAGGCGATCCGAAGAAGTTATCCTTGAAGTCAATCAACCTGCAGATAATCATAACGGCGGAACAATGTTTTTTGGAACGGATGGATTCTTGTACTTAACACTGGGAGATGGCGGGCGAGCTGGAGATCCATTTGGAAAGATTGGTAACGGTTTAAACAGGTGTGTACTGGATTAACGTTGTGAAAGTAAATGTTATTGGGTCGTCGCCCGACAAGTGTCGCGTCACAAATCATTGCAGATGCAACATTGGATCTCTCTACCTTGAATTATTTCTTACAGTGACGAGAGCAATAGTTTCTGAGAAATGAGAAATGAAAACGTTATGCAAAATACTGGAAGGTTTCTTGAGAAGCCGTTTCGTTAATTACTCGCACAGGAACCGGGCAAAACGCGAGAAGCAGAGCTCTCAAGTTGATTGGTTGCCAAAGAGTGAGATTTTTGACGGCCTAGAGGTCCATTGCGACACTGAAGGCGTCACCTTTCTGGGAGGAGGGGGAGGGGGAAGTGCTCTCCCAGAAAAGTGAGAGGTGTTTCCCTTTACTCTAAAATGAACTGTTTACATCAAAAACCTTAAATGCGTGAGAAATAATAGTTTCAACGTAAGAGCGTAAGATTGCATTCGTTTGCGTGAGTCTCGCGCCCAATACATGAGACTTGAGAACTCTGCCGGAAGAAGCTTGGACGGGGAAATGGGATCGTTTGGCGTATTTATTGCGGACCCCCGGTTGGGAAACACTGCCAGTTAACATTCACCTCTCTAGTTTTAACTTCCATTTCAGTGAAGTATGTAAAGATGATAGATGAAGGTAGACAAAATCGTTTCTTTAATGTTCATAATTTCTGTAATTCTAGGTCGACCGTTCTTGGAAAAGTCATTCGCATCGACGTCGACGCCCGCGGGTATCTTTACAAAATCCCCCGAGATAACCCGTTCGTGGGAATCCCAGGGGTTCGTGCCGAGATTTACGCTTATGGCACTCGAAATATGTGGCGATGCTCAGTGGATAGGGGTGATAAGAAGACCGGAGAAGGAAAGGGACGGATATTCTGCGGAGATGTGGGGCAGAACAAATACGAAGAGATCGATCTGATTATGAAGGGAGGAAATTATGGTTGGCGAGGATTTGAAGGGTTTGAATGTTATGACAGGAAGTTATGCAATTCATCATTACTGCGTGAGTATTATAAATCGGCTAAATTTTGTCTGTAGGCAAGAAGTATATTATACTGACGATTAGCAGTCCGTTTGTTAATGGTTGACTGAACCGAATGCGGACGTACTGAAGGAGAACGGGCTAGGTGGAATATAGAATTACTGCGTTTTCAAGAACAAGCGGCTCCACAGTTCTCGCTACTTTGAGCTTCCTTTGCTCGTACGCTAACTCGCATGATTGGTCCCCTCTCTCCTCGACTATCGAAGAAATGTCAACTGTTTTATTGCTCACGGGTTTAGTAGGGCTAGTTCACTATTGCTGTTTGTCGGAATCTGACACTGCATAACTTCACACATGCGCAGATTATTATGGGACCCCTTTAAAAATAGATCTGAGTAAATTATTACTCATCGTTAAGTTCGAAAACTCAAAAAGAAAAAATGAAGAAAAAACTGTGCTCCGCAAAAAGAAAAGTTTGATTGTGAATGCGACAGCTGAGAATGGAACCCGCATCACCGGCTTGGGAAGCCGGCACGGTACCTATCACACCACCGCACTCGCACTAGTACTCCGGCTAACAGCTTAAAACGGTACCAACGACCATACAACTTAACGCTCGAAGGCTGAACCCAATTCTTGTGGTATATGTTTATTTTTTTTAATTAAGGATGAAAGAGTGTTATGGTTTTACCCTCAAGCCTTCAATTCTTTGTCGACTTTCCATTGGCCAACTGTCTGTTTGTTTTGTGATTTAGGAGACGCTATTCCACCTATCTTCGCCTATAATCACTCAGTCGGTAAATCCATCGTGGGGGGGTATGTGTACCGTGGATGTCAAAACCCCAACTTAAGTGGCAAATACATCCTTGGAGATACCATGACTTCGTAAGTTCTGTTGAATTTTTATACACTTAAGATGTCCCCACTTTTAAGCACTGTTACTCTGATAAACCGTGGAATATCCCACGAGTTACTTATTCTTTTTCTTCGTATACACACGAGCCTTTACACCAGTGTGAAAACAAAAAACACAAGTGACAAGCGAGATATTCCATGTAATAAATATCACTCATTAACCGAGAGTGGGGTCATTACAGAGAAATCTAGGACCATGGCCTTGGTATTGATATTGTCAT